>CAMGYJ010000005.1:49420500-49892883 GCA_946122785.1 Linum tenue | reverse complement strand
CAGAAATGCATTGTTGACATCCAATTGTTGGATGTGCCAGTTTTGAGATGCAGCAATGGCTAGAAACAGCCTGATTGTTGTCATTTTGACAACTGGAGCAAAGGTGTCCTGATAGTCAACACCTTCTTGTTGGCTGTACCCTTTGGCCACTAGCCTAGCCTTCTGTCTCTCTAGGCTTCCATCTGAAAGATGTTTGTTTTTGTAAACCCATTTGTTGCCAACTGGTTTCTTGCCAGGAGGTAGTTCAACCACATCCCAAGTCTGGTTAGCCTCTAGAGCCTGTGTTTCTGCTGTCATTGCATCATTCCATTCTGGAAATTGAATTGCTTCCTTGTATGTTTCTGGTTCTTTAAGAGAAGAAATGCTTGAGACAAAAGTTTTGTGAGTGGGTGAGAGATTGGAGTAGTCAAGAAAAGAGGGAAGGTCTGATGTCATACCTGTAGGTAGCAGTTGAGCAGAATGACTGGTTGAAGAACACTGCTTAAGCAGGTTACAATGGTATTGTTGGAGGTGAGTAGGTCTTTTGGAAACTCTAGTGGACTTCCTGAGGGGTGGTTGGGGAACTGGTGGTGGGGTAGGGGATGAAGAATCAGGAGAAGGAGATGGAGTGGCTGGATCATCATCAGGATCAAAAGGGGTAGTTGGATTGGATGGTGGATCAGGGAGAATAGTGTGGTAAGGGGGGTTGTAATTGGGGCTGGGATCATCATAGAGGGCAGGGTCAGATGGAGGGGAATAGGTAGGAGAATGCTCAGGATCAGTGTTGTGGAATGGGAACACATGTTCATGAAATTGAACATCTCGGGACACAAACACATCATGTGTGGACAGGTCATAAATCTTGTAACCTTTAATACCACGATGGTAACCTATGAAAACCCCTTTGCGAGCTCTAGAGTCAAATTTGGTTCTGTTGTTGGAAAGAGTAGAGGCAAAACATAAGCAGCCAAAGACCTTAAGGTCAGACAGGTCTGGTTTTTGGTTATGGAGCTTTTCATAAGGAGTCAGGTTCCCCAGAACAATTGTGGGAACCCTGTTAATCAAATAAACTGAGTGTTTGACACAATCAGCCCAAAAGGCAGGAGGAAGGTTTGATTGAAATTTGAGGGCCCTAGCTACAGAAAGGATGTGTTGATGCTTCCTTTCCACTTTGCTATTTTGTTGTGGTGTTTCAACACAGGATTGCTCATGGAGAATGCCTGTGTGATTGAAGAAATCTATCATGGCAAATTCTTTACCCTGGTCACTTCTAATTTTCTTGATGTGGGTCTGGAATTGTCTCTCAACATAGGAACAGAAAGCTTGTAGCTTAGGTCTAGCTTCAGACTTAGCTTGTAAAAGAATTAGCCAAGTCATTCTAGTGAAATCATCAACAATTGTTAAGAAGTACTTGAAACCATCATAACTGGGAATTGGATTAGGCCCCCATATATCAACATGCAAAAGTTCAAAAGCATGTGTAGTTACAGAAACACTTGAAGGGAAAGGAAGTCTTTTTGTCTTGCATAATGACAGACATCACAGGGTATAGAACTGTATGTATCTATCTGTGGACAAAAGGTTTGCAAAATGGGCACTTTGGAATGGGAGACATGACCTAGTCTATGGTGCCAGATGTCAAATGTCTTGGTGCTGGCTGCTGTGATATGATGGGAGGGATTAGTATCTACAGGATTCTCTAGGTGGTAAAGGCCATAGGATAGCTTAGCAGAACCAGTCATCCTCCTCAGCTGCATATCCTGAATCAAGCAGACATCAGAGAAGAAGGTCAAGCATAGGGATTTGTTTTTGGTCAGTTGACTGACTGAGATAAGGTTGAAGCTAAATTGGGGAACAAAGAGAGCCTCATGCAACACTAGGCCTGGAATACAAGTAACTGTGCCTGAATGTGTTGCTTGTACTTTGGCTCCTGTAGGAAGAGTGATATAGATGTTCTGTATGGGTCTGGAGTGGGATAAATGATTGATAGAACAAACAATATGGTCAGAAGCACCTGTGTCCAATATCCAGGTGTGATGATGTGGTGAGTAATCACTCACATTGAGCAGGAATTTACCTGAAGAATCTGGTTGTTTGGTGATGAAGCTGGCAGCTGAGAAGGAAGGACCTGAACTTGAAGAAGGTTTGGAGTTTCCTTTGTCATTCATCAGAGACATCAGCTTCATGTAATCAGCCTTGGTAAGCTTGACTTCTTGAGTCAGATCTTCTGATGTAGCAGAATGAGCTTGAGGTCTGGCTCTGACTGAAGGCCTAGGATTTGGATAGCCATGCTTGCTGTAGCACTTCTCTTCAGTATGTCCTGGTTTCTTGCAGTAGGTACACTCTATGGTTCTGGTGGAAGGGTTGGATGGTTTGGTACTCATCCCAGGTGGCCACCCATGTTTGTGGTAGCAAGTTTCCTCTGTGTGACCAAGGAATTTGCAATGAGTGCAGTAAGGTCTAGGTCTCCTGATCTGAGAATTGTTAGAGTTCTGTGCTGCTAATGCCATGGTGTCCACTGCAAGGACCCTGTTGAGGTGTGAACCATACTGCTGGCGCTCATGTTGGAGCATTCTTTGAAACACACGATCTATGTCAGGTAAAGTATCCCCAAAGAGAACTTGAGATCTCACAGTGGAGAAGTTCTCATTCAGGCCTCTTAGAAACTGAATGACAGAGTTGGTGTCTTTGTATTGGAAGACTAGTTTCATAGCTGCACAAGTTTCTCTACTGGTAGGAGTGCAAGTGCAGTGTTGAAGAGGTTGATAGTTATCTAATTCATCTCTAATGGCAATGAAATTACCATAGTATTCAGTGACAGATTGACTACCTTGTTTGAGGTTGCTAAGTTTTCAGTGAGCTCAGCAATTCTGACCACATCACCCTGACCATAGCGAGATCTCAGACTCCTCCAGGCCTCAAGAGATGTCTTGCAGGACATGATTGTCTTGCGGATGCTGGGATCAACTGCTTGCTGAATCCAGGAAAGAACCATGACATTGTTCCTGTTCCAAGCCCAAGCATTCTGATTGTCTTCTCCTGGGTGTGGAATGGAACCATTGATGAAGCCAAGTTTGTTCTTGGCTCCCAAAGCATTAAGCATGGCTTGGCTCCAGTCATTGTAGTTGGTGGTGGTTAATTTCTCACCCACCAAGACAAGACCTGGCTGCTCTGAACCATGTAAGTAGTAAGGATCGGACATAGGGTCAACAGGAGGCTGGTGCTGTGCATTTGCAGCAGCAGCAGGATCCAGATCTACCTGTGTATTATCGGCCATGTTTGTGGCGGCTAGGGTTTAGAATGGCTCTGATACCATAACAACGTTTTGTTGTGAAACCCTAAAAGCCTGAGTTCATTTCATTTCTCTCTTCAGCTTATATAGCTGGGCATAAGAGTACAGAGTTCAGTGGTTGCTTACAATTCAAGAAAGAAGACAAACCATAGTGAAAAAGAAAGTACAGGCCGAAAATGGTAAAAGACTGAAATGAGAAGATCAGGTATCAATTGGCATTTTGCCCAAAACGACGTCAGCCCAGGAACGCTTCTTTAACTCTGCTGATGATGGAACGGTGTCGCTTTGGATCGTCTCCTTCCCTCTTGTAGACGACGTCGCTCCATTGTTGACCGTTGGAGATTTGAATTGAAGCTGCAGTGGTGAAAAACTTCCGTTTTCCCCTGATACCACTCTGACCATCGTGTCGTTCCCCTCGCCCAAGCATTCCAGTCACCCTCTAATTGATAAGGCTAACATCGAGCACTGTCTTAGTCATGGCAAACAGGAGTTGCCCATAGTAGAAAGCAAAGGCGGAGGACAGAGGAGAGAGCTCCTCTCATTTTTTTTTTTTTACCCAGCATATGTTATTCACCGTAACTTAATGGTTTTAGATCATCTCCGGCAGGGAATTGGAAAAGTGTTAGAATGTCAAATAGTTTTGGTATTTTGGCACTCCAAAAGGGCTCAAGATAGGGTGCATAACCATGTCAATAACTAAATCTGGACCCTTCATTTAGAAAATCTAGATCTAAGGATGGAGAATTAAATGTCATTTTTATTTTCATTAGTTTTCTTAATTGACTCATATCTTTTTCGTTTTAACTCGGATTGTAATTTTTTTTGCACAGATGGAACGAGTTCATCATGCTCTACAAAATGAGATCAATTTTTAATATTTTTTGAGGAAAAAAAAATTCTGGCCTTTCGGTACCAACTGCATACCATATGGTATTTTCTTCGTTTTTCATTCGTTTTTGAAAACGTTTGCACAGCAGGGACGAGTTCATCATGATCTATTGGATCTACAAATTTCTGGGTGAACAAATTACAAGACCAAAAAATACCACACAATACCATAAAATACCACCCCGTGGTATTGTATGGTATTTTATGGTATACAATGTTAAAAGTCGTAAATGACAATTAATATACTTCTA
The DNA here is from genome assembly GCA_946122785.1 of Linum tenue. Taxonomy (NCBI): domain Eukaryota; kingdom Viridiplantae; phylum Streptophyta; class Magnoliopsida; order Malpighiales; family Linaceae; genus Linum; species Linum tenue. The sequence continues at coordinate 49,888,473 of CAMGYJ010000005.1, read as the reverse complement.
CTATCATGTATTCAATCATCCTACAGTCTTGGTTTGTGCCATACCACCATGGTACGCTTTTCAAATCATAGGTATGCTCTTATTTCAATACCAGTCAATACCATATGGTATAGACTGGTATAAAATGACTCGATTTTTTTTTGTTTGAAAAATATATCAAAGTGGATATCATTTTGAAGAGCACAATTAATTTGATCTAACTGTGCAAAAAAAATTAAATTTCGACTTAAAACGAGTGAGAAATCGTCCGTCAAAGATTAAGGAGGGGAAAATTAAAGGTTTTCCAGGAGAGAGAGTATGCTGATGTGGGCGGGTTACTCATAGTTACTCACCATAAAGTTACTGACCTGATCCATTCCCCTCCAAAAGTGGTTTTTGCTCCAACGAGCAATGCCAAAATGCTATATGTCAAAACTTCTCTTTTTGTGATAATTTAGTTTAGTATGTAGATTTCATTATTTGAATTAGATAGTTCGTAGATTATTTGTATACAGGCAATAATAATTAATTAAGATGAATGTTTTGATAATGTTTTTTTTTAATTTCAACATAAAAATTATCGTTATATATGATGTCATTAATGAAAAAATCACAATAATTTGATGAGAATGAGAGAAAAATTCGAATGATGAAGTTGAAGTGAAAAAACATAGTGTATTTATAGTGAAAAGGGTTGCCAGATTCAAGAAAAAAGGAGGTGCCGCTATGAAAGAGAATTTGGCAAATTTTGTCTTTTTCTTGTGGGTATTTGGTATAAAATTTTAAATTTTCCAATTTATGGCTTTTTAGACTTTTCCAATTGTTGTTAGAGGAAGTGTTTTAGCATTGTTGGAAATTTGGCTTGCTTGTTGGAGTTGTTCTTAACTGGTCTTTCTCTTACTTCTCCCTCTATTTCCAATGGAAGCAACTATCAGATTAGAGCTGTTAAAATGAAAAGTTTTTTGCAGGGGTGTGATTTGTGGGAGTTAGTGACAAGAATAGTGAATGGTGTTTTTTTATATCTCTTAATGTGTGGATGATTATTCTTGACATACCTGGATTTATCTTCTAAAAACAAAAAACAAGGTTAGGCAAGTAATTTTCAACCTACCTATCTTTGTTAAAACTCAGAGGTCGTTTGGATAGAGTTGTGTTTATTGGATACATGTATTGTGCATAATTCAATGTTTCGAAGTGGCAAATTGGAAAACAATGAATGCATTATTTTATGTAGGCCCCACCAATAATCACAACAATTGATGCACTATACAATCTCAAGTAAAAGTTGAGAATGTTGTGATTGTTGGTTTTAGATTTGTGTCCACATTTTCTTTCCATTTATGTCCCTAATATTTTTTTGCCTTATACGAAAAGTTGAGGGTAAATGTGAATTTCTCTATAAAGTAACTTTATGCAAATAAATACATAAATTATACTATAACAACTAAATAATGTATTGTTAAAATGCATCTATTATATCAATATATGTATTTATTATAGTAATTAATTCATTACAATACAAAACAACCCCTCATTCAAATCAAAATTATTAGGACAGATAATGAACTAAGAGTTCAACATACCATAGATTTTGGATCTCTAAGAAAATTAATTTATCAAACAACTTGAGTAAAGACTGTAGTGGAAGACCATTTTAAGTATTCTTAAAATTAATGAGTCTCTGACCATTATCGGTGGTAGTCAAAATGATTGATCAAGACCTGGTCGAGTTATGCGTTTTTCAGATTGGCTAATGTTGCTACTTGGTATTAAGGTAAGGATTGATATTTTCCGGCAGTCATTTGGTAATTAACTATCAACATATTAGAATAATTTGGGGAGCAGTTGCATGCATAATTAAGCATATATAACCATGCATAACTCTGCATAACTCTAAAGTTATTATTTATAAAAGGTTACTAATTTTCTCTCAATAAAATTTAATGGACTATATCTCTTCGTTGTAAGTCAAAATTAAAAAAAAAACAATTAAAAAGAAAAATTATATTAATTGTGCTCTTCTAAATGTCATCTACTTTTATATATTTTGGAATAAAAAAAGAGACTTTTATTACTAGTCCTTATCATGTGATACTATTTTATAAGTACATAAGATTATAATATTTAGTATGGAAGTATATCACTATGGTATGAACACACCAAAGTTTTTCATGGTGGTAACTGGTGGTTTACGTTGATGAAAGCTTGTAAATGATGGTTAATGCATGATAGTATTAGGGTGGTATAGGCTGGCATTTTTGTCCTGTAAATTTTTTTCATAAATTTGTATATCTAATAGATCACAATGAACTAGTTTTATATGGGCAAAATGTTTCACAATTCGAGTAAAGAACAAAGACGGTACCAAGTGATACCACGTGGTAACAAGTGGTATTGGTGATAATATAAAAAAATCTCGAAATATATTGAAAATGTATATAATTTGTAGACCACAACGAAGTCATTCAATTTATGCACAACTTTTGAAATTCAAATTAAAACGAAGAAAATAAAAGGCGATAAAGAAAAGTAGGAAAATAACAAAGTCATTAATTTTCATTTCAAAATCTGGCCCCACTTAAAACTAAGGGTCAACATCTGGCAATACAAGTGTGCATAACCAAGGGTTATGTACCCTATTCTGAACCAACTATTCGTGTTAAATTTATATTTCGATTCTATGATGTATTATGAATTTTGCGGTTAGCCTAATAATACGATTTACCATTTAGGCATTTATCATACTCTATGTCACCTAAAATCCTAACCATTTGAAACGTGACATCTTAAGGGTCTTCCATTTCAACAGCTAACACACACACACATATATATAGTCTAATTAATTAGAAACATACTACATAACAAAAACGTTTCATATATGTGAAATCTCTCTCTTCCTAGACTAGAGATACTACAAAATTGTTTCTTCACGTTGGCTTCTCCCTACAACACAACCGGAAAATTCCTAAATATTGCATCTCTTACCCTATATGATTTGTGAATTAATTAGGGGTTATTAATTGATTGTAGAATATGGTCTCTTCTTTTGGGGCTATAAAAGAGATTAGAGAGCTTCATTAATCTTACCAATTATCACTTTGCATGCTAAGATGTCTTGCTTCTCTTTCTTCTCCCTTCTTCCATTGTTATTGTTACTCCAAACCTCCATAGCCACAGTAGCCCATCAAGATGATCTTCCAAACCTCCATAGCCACAGGAGCCCATCAAGAAGATCTTCCAAACCAAACACTGTATTCCAAGTAACCAAACCCATCGACATCCCTAATACCGTGCCTTGCAAGCAACTCCTCCTCGAACACGATTTCGGCTCCACCATGGGCAAACCCCCGTCGTAGTAGACTACAATGGCCCTCCTTCCCACTGTGCTTCGTACAATTTCTCCAAGATTGTCTTAGAATGGACGGGAACCTGCAACGGAACACAAGGACACACCATTTTCGGAGTATGGCTAGACGGGGTGGAGCTCATCAGGAGCTCCCCTGCCCAAACACCGGGGCTCAATGTATCGGTTGCGTGGACTGCACGAAAAGATATCACCAGGTACTCTTCCTTGTTACTCAAGAAAGAGACTCAAAAGCTCGCGGTCTTCCTTCGCAACACGATTTATAGTGTGTTTACCGGAGTGTATCACATCACAATCGGCGTCTCATTTTACCCTAGCCCCAATCCAGAGATAATTACTGATAATTCGGGTTTCGAATTTGTGTCCAACAATATTGCTGATTTGATCCTACCCATTTCTCGAAATGTCGAATCAAAAGATGGGTTGTGGTTTCCAATTGAGAACTCTGCTGACGAGAAGCAAATCAAGGAGTTCAAAATTCCTCAGAACGCTTACAGGGCTGTGTTGGAGGTTTATGTATCGCCCATCGATACCGACGAAACGTGGTGGTCAAGTTACCCGGCCGGGTTCTATAGTTTCAATCACAAACTTCTCGGTGGTCACGGAGACGGACCTTTCAGAGATGTAGCGATCCGTCTGGACGATGTCGTGGTGGGCGCCATCTGGCCTTACCCTGTGATTTTCGGCGCAGGGAACGATATGTGGAATCCTGTTGCCAGCATTGGCTGCTTCGATCTGCCATCCTACGACATCGAATTGACTCCCTTCCTCGGGACTCTGCTGAATGGAGGGATTCACAATCTGAGTTTCGACATAGGGAACGCCGTCAGTGTATGGTACATTGATGCCAACTTGCACATATGGTTGGACCACCAGAGCAGCAAGACAACAGGGGAACTCGTATCAAGCAACACCGAACCACTGCATCTCTCATCGACTATGGCGATGAAGGGGGTAGTCATGGAATCGCGAGTCAAGGCACAGAGGATGATATCTTCACAAGGATGGGTGCAATCCTCGCACGGAAAAATTACTAGTCATGTCACCCAAATGTTGCATTTCATTCACTAACAACATGTACATGGCATTCGACTCTGTGTGGAACTACAGCAGCAGAGTAGAACAGTTCATTCTTTCGAACGATAGCATTTCGTTCGTGAAGAACTCCAGTACTGTCCCTAACTTCCTTTCGTTCGACTCGGTGAAGAAGTTTACCATATCGAACAAGGACGAAATGGTACCATCGTCGACTGGAGGTGACGGAAATGATGTTCAGCGAACAGATATCGAAACAGGGTACGACGATGAGAAGACGTGTAACAACTTTGAATCTGGAGCAGTGATGACTACCACCTTGAAAGATAAGCAGATTGGCAATGGCGTTTGGATTGTCAAGAACTTTTCGTGGCTGGATGAAGTACTGGATATGAAGCAATTATACAACTACAAGAATGTTGGTGACAATAGCAAGGTATGTTATTTGAGGAGCATTGCCACCTCAAACGCCACCATCGTTTATGACAAGGAAGATGTTAAGTGCTAAATTATTTGCTTTTCTATTATAAGGAATAATGGTTCTATTGTAAGCCAAATAAATTTATAATAAAGTTGTTTTCACAACATAATAATAAAGCAGTTTTCGTTTACAATGTTTTCTTTGCCCCTTTGGAAAGGGGTCGTAATCGCTTTAAGTACAGCAAATGTCAACAAATCTATTATACTCTTCATCTCATATAAGTTTGCTATAATATTTAGGCTTAATCTTGGTTTACCTTTTTTTTTTAGGCCCTTACTCAAAGAATGGTAGGGTCTCTATTAGACATACATTTTACCAGCATTCTGTCCAAGGGGCACGAGTAGCAATCCATAGAGAGAGGAGACGAAGCTCTACTAGAGTTCGACAAGGATGATTCACAATCGATGTTCTTCATCATTGGTGATGTTCCTACTCTCATTTGTTGTGCTAGTTGATTTGTTGAGGGATGTGATTCGATAATGTTTGTGTAGCACATTCTATGATTTAATGAGATGCCTATTGTGTTCAGTGATCTTATCATTAATGCTTGAGCTGATTTATGCTTGTATCATATATTACTTTAAATTTTCTATGCTTAGTCTTCGTATACTTTAGACCATCGATGCTCATGGTTCTATCATGTGTTATTGTATGCATTGTTTATGCTACCATCATGGGAGACAAGAAAACTTAACTCATATAGCTAGTAGGCATCATCATTAGGTGATGCTTGATTCTTAGATCATCGATGCTATAGACCATCGAATATGGCGTAAGAGGCACACACTTAATCATGTGCTATCTTGGCTGCCTTGTTCTTCATTGATTAGGTAATTGCATGAAGCGATAACATAGATATACAAAAATTCCGTGTGAAGGTGTGTCGGCCGACACACCTCATTACTACTTAGGTCCGTTCCTGAGTATGTGACATATACTCGCTAGCTTGTGGGGGACTGTCAAACTCCATGAATGAAGATGAGAAAAGTGAAAAAGACGATAGACAACTCCAATTGCAGCAATACAGCACTCCAAATGAAAAAGAAAAGGATCGACAAAGCAGGATCGAACCCTGGCCATTTCGATTGCTGCTGCAACGAAGAAAGAAAAACAACAGACCAGCTGCTTGTGATTTGTAAGAAACAATTTCACCATCAAATATTGTCTTTTCCCTCTATTATTCTCACGTTGAATGATCGGGTTGCTCTTTGCTTGAGCAATGAGCAGTTGAGCACCATACGACTCCCAATCCTATCAATTCCATTAGCTTGTCCTTTATCAAATGCCATCTTTCCGAACCTGATCTCAGACCCAACCATAAACATCTTCTATTTTGCTTATTCACCAGCTTGCCTCTCTTGTTCTTCTTCTGTCAAGGCCGCCAACCTTCTTCCTTTGCACACTGGAATCACACTCCAATCCTCTCTTGTCAAAACCACATTGTAATCAATGGCCTTTACCAAATTAGATTTGTGATTAGTTTCGTCAAATAAAATTTGTCTATAATATTAATTGCATTAACAAAATATATAGTGTAGTAGAGGTGGAAAATGTATTGGATCCGTGGATTGGTGGATTAGATTGGAGGATTCATAGATCATATGGATTGGATCATATGAATTGGTGGATTGATCCATGAATCCAAATAAAAGCCTAGTCTTAGACCAATATGTAAATTGTGAAAAGTTTAGCTGCTAAAATGTCATAATGAAAAATTGTAGGTAAAAAATGTAATTTTTCAATGGTATTTTCATATAAAAATTAAAATTTAGGTACCAAAAGGTAAAATATAAAAATGTACGTGTACTAAAATATAATTTATAAACAATTCATGAATCTAATCTAATTGGATTTGAATCAAATGAATTGAATTAGTTGGATATTTAAGTTGAAAAATTGGATTGAATTGAATTGGTGAATTGGATGCAAGGCACCTCTACAGTGTAGTATCAACAGATTGTGAGTTTGAACTAGTATCCAAATGCTGATGTGATGTGGATGCTTAAACTTCAATTCGTTAAGCCTAATTTGATAAACTGGAACAAAAGGAATGTGATAAGCAACATGGGCCTCATGCAGCCCAGTGGAGAAACTAATGTAGCTACTGGGCTGGAAGACTTCCACAGAGCCCACATTATAGATTAGGTAGTAACGGAGATTCAGCCTCAACACAATCACGTAACTTTATTTTTTAACAAAATCACGTACTTGTATTTGTTAAGAATTGGTCTACAAAAACATATAAGGCAATGTCAATAAACAATCATTGTCACATCAGCCGGTGCTGTTTAAACCGCATAACTCGGGGGATAAATTAGTCTTCTCCTCCCTAGCCTTTCTCGTCTCGCCCTAAAACCGTCCGTTACTGTTACTTCTTTTATTTTCTTTACATTTTACATCCTACGGTCGTTTATTTTTTTTTTCATTTCTACAAGGCCATCAGCCCACGACCACTAATCCATTTCTTATGCTAATACAAACTCATTATTTTTAGGAAATCCAATCTTTTGAAGCCACCTGACACTAAAATTTTTATTTCCTTTTCAATTTTTTTTTTTGGTAGGCTTCCTTCTTTTTCATTTACTTTGCTCTAATATGTCAAAGAATCACTCCGATCCTAATAAAAAAATCAATGTTAAAAATTCCTAATCTTTTCTTTGAGAACCAAAATATATCGTATATTATTCAACTGAGACTTTTTTCCTTAAAAGAACTGATCCCTTCATAGGTACTAAGAATGAGTAAGGCTCAAACACAAAATATTTCCCGTAAGATTCTATAAAATCATATTTAATTATTATATTTTGAGAAGGGGAGATCAAATGGTTCATATCGCAAAGCGGTAGAATGGAAATAAGTGATTTTGGGGCGGCAAGCACATATTTCTAGAGGGTGCTGTTAGATAACTTTTTAAAATCTTCTACTAAAATTCAAAGGATCATATTTCATTCGTTTTACATCGCATTTCAAAAATATTTGCATAGAAAGATCATAGTTATGCTCTACAAGATGATATTGGTTTTGACATTTTTGGGCAATTTTTTTCATGTCATCTTACCACTAGCGTGTCCATGATATTATCATTATGTGACAGTGGTATGAGGGTGATGTCCAATCTTACCATAGTGGTAACATTATGATATGACAATGGTGAGATTTTGATATGAATTATTATCATACTAACATCATATAACTTCATATTATGACATTATCATAATGTGATAGTGCGGCCAGTTTCACGATACTGGTAAATTATGATATGATACTATGACAGTGATAAAACTACTACAAGCATGGGGAGTTCTACGGTACCCAAGGTGAAATCCAGGGTACCGCATACCCTGAGTATGAAAACGCTGTTCAGACATGAATTGGCTGATCTTTCGGGCATAATAATATACTCTAACTCTTAAAGATCAAAATCTAGGTCTTAGTTCTCTAAATCTAATACTCCAAGATCAATTTAATTAGAATAATAATCGACGGTTATGATTCGTCACAATAAAGGCAAAAAATGAATGCATCATCTTAGAGTTTATAGTTTATAATTTAGATAATTAGGAACTAGGGCTCACTCATTAAGGGTTAGGGTATAGTATCAAGTCCAAAAATCCCGCTAATTCGAGATCTAGATAATATTTTCATACTCAAGATATGCGGTACCTTGGATTTCACCCGGGGTACCGTAGAAGGCACCCTACAAGCATATATTTTTAAAACCATTTTTTTACTCAAAATATAGCAAATCAGATATCATTGTACATATAACAATTAGTAATTTCTTTATGCGCAAAGTTTAAGATTTGAGTTAAAACAAAAGAAATATAGCACTAACAATTTGTCATATCATGACGATATGACACTAACAAAATTACAACTAACACGTCATTTGAAGAATTGTTTTTCCCCCTCAAAATATAGAAAAATTGATATTATTGTATATACCATAATGAATCGGTTATTCTATGCAATTGATTTTTGTAAATTTTGATTTAAAACGAAAGAGATATATACCATCATCAAGTTGTACTATAGAGGCAAAAATCTACAGTACCAATGCTATATAACATTGTAAAATTACTCTTTCGATAGAACAATAAAATTGGGGTTTCAATAAGTAATAAGATTCATTTTATATATATATATATTTTAAATAAAGACAGAGAGAGAAAATTGGATTATTGATTAAGGGGCGTATTTTATGGGTACACAAGAATTTATCCATCAATGGATTTGGAAGTCCAAGCTAATTATTTTTATTTATTTTAAAATCTAATTCACATGGATAACCTTTTAACTTTAGGTTATAAGAAAATTTTTATTTTCTCATTAACTTAGTTATAAACAAATTATCTTATAATTTTAAGACGAAACTTAAAATTTTATTTTGAAATTTTAATTTCGTACGCCGTTTTATCTCTTGGTATTTTCACTCAGTTGTCCAGTTGTAAAAACCTTTAAAAATTTTAATATTTTTTTTCTAACTAAAAATGAAGAGATTTGGACACTCATTCACTGATTTGTTTTTTTGCCAAATAAAATATTAATTCACCAAAAAAACTACCTGGCCAATCGGCCGGGCCACAATCTAGTAAAATTAATTAAGGCTAATGGAAATCGGAGGATAGAAATTATTAATTCAAATAATTTTAATTTGTATTAATATTCGAGACTAAAAACTTTAAATCTTTAATAAACAAGAATGTCAGTTATCTGCTAAAAAAGAGAGAAATATATATCTTGAATTGCTGAGTTTATTTTTTATTTATATCAAACTAGGTAGATTTTGTGCCGCGTTTCACTGCGGCTTCTCATAGAATTAGATGTATTGTTTGCAAACTCGTATTTATTTGTTATCGCGTTTAGCAACAGTCTGTTAGAAATAATCCTAACAGAATCTAAATTAGTAGATTTTTTGTAGCTATAAAAATTATTTAATCATATTTGAACTGCGATTTTAGCACAAAATGTCCTCATGCTAACTTTTATGGTACGACCTTCGGTATGGTTTTACAATTTTTTATTTTCTCTGAACATAAGGCTCGAGTTGAAGGAATGTGTGAAGCCTGATTTATAACAATGATTTTAGCATAGAATACCATAAAACTAATTTTTCTGCTACGACCTTCGATATGGGTTTTAAAATTTTTGAGTTTTTCTTAAGATACATCCAGGGTCGGGTTGGAGCAACGTATCAAGCCTAATTTTAACCACGGTTGAACTACAATTTTAGCACAAAATACTCTAATGCCAAGTTTTTTGGTTCGACGTTAGGTACGGTTTACAATTTTTGGTTTCTTGAACATAAATCGAGGCTTGGGTTCGAGCATTATGTCAATCCTGATTTAACATGGTTGAACTACGATTTTAGCACAAAATCCTGATTTAACAATGGTTGAACTACGATTTTAGCACAAAATACCCTAATGATAACTTTTCTTGTATGATTTTCAGTATGGTTTTACAATTTTTGGTTTTTATGAACATGATCGAAACTCGGGTTGGAGTAACGTGTCAAGCCTGATCTAACCACAGTTAAACTATGTTTTAGCAAAACAATACCCTAATGCTATGTTTTCCGGTATGGCCTTTGGAGCAACGTGTCAAGCCTACACCAAAGGCCATTTCCCACTTTCGTTGTCACCTTAAGAAAGGAGCTACAATGTGTCAACACTGATTGAACCAAGGTTGAACTACGATTGTGCCGTAATGGGAGCCCAATAGAGAAACTTCTTACGGAATCTAAATCGCCAGGTGATTTTTAGCTGTATAAAATTATTTAATCACGATTGAACTACAATTTTAGCACAAAATAACCAAATGCTAACTTTTCCGGTACGACCTTCTGTATGATTTTACAATTTTTGTTTTTTCTGAATATGCATCGAGGTTCGGTGTACCGGAAAAGTCAGCAACAGAGTATTTTATGCTGAAATCATGGTTCAACCGTTTCATACCACCTACCGATTTTGATTCCAGTAGGAGATTTTTCTGATCGAACCGCCGGTACGGTACAGTTTTCAATCTTTTTAATAGAGTTACATATACATTTAAAAGACTAGATTTTATACGATTCGTGTGGATCCTTTCGATGAGTGAATTGAAAATTGCAGAGTTTTGAGTTGAAATCCCACATTATATCAATTTGCATGTGATATGTGAACCAAATATGATGTTTTGAACAGTTTATGGAATTTGAGGTAGAGACTTCGAATGTATTATATCTATCTAGTCAAATTTTGTGACTCAACCCCATCGACTCAACCTTCCAAAACCCACCGAGAGCTCAACCACAAGAACCCAAACCCTTATTACCCTATTTATGCGACAAGAGCTCTCAATCCTAAAACAATACATACATATTGTGGGTTGAACTAGTTTCTCTGAGCTCTCAATTGAGAGTTGAGACCCATTGTTCTTGGTCAAATACCCAGGTGGCTGAACTAGAGGACGGCCACCTGTTTTTTTTTATTCCATTTGTCAACGTGTCCAAACGGCTGATTGCTAAACAGGTACGCCACTGGAGAAATCGCAACAAATATCAAAACCACACAGGCAAAACCCGAAAGACAAAAGTAAAAGATCAACTAAAGCTTTACATTCATATTCACTGAAACAAAATGCAAACCTATTCTCAGCGCTCCCTTTCCCAACCATTAGGAACCAACCCCAAAATCTGGAGTGCCCATTCCTCTGTTGCTTCTTTCAAGCACAACAACACAAAGATGAATACTGTATTGACGAAAATCACTTCTTCCTATTGTAGCATTGGACAACTTGATAGCAGGGAGCAGGGGCCTCCTCAAAAGCTCATGAATCTGTGTCTATCCACATTGTTGAGTGCTGAAGAAGGTATGTTATCTATAGTCGGGAAGGCTCTCGCGCGGATGTCAAACATCTGCAGGCAATAGATTGATATTATAAGCACGGATGTCAAATATATCAGCTCAGAGAAACAGACTGAACTTAAAATGAATAACCCAGACAACAATGTCCAGTCAATGCAATTTCGTGTAGTAGATTGGAGTACAGTGTTGCTGTAGTCTGTAGGTCAGCAAAAGCAACATGCATAATAAACCTAAGAACTTGAGGACATCTGAACTTGCAACAATATTACATATTTGTGGCAACAGAGATAGTGGATGAAAACAAACAAATATATGAAAGGAAAGAAACAGAAAAAAACATGAAACCAAACAGAAGCAAAGAGCCAACAAAAAGGGAACAAACACTTCATTTACACGGATTTTTCAACTACCTCGTTCAATGTAGTTCCATCAGGATCATGGAATTGTTTTTATCAAGATTAAAGAACCAAAGGAAATAGGCAGATAGCATCAAAACTCAGAAAAGAAAGAAGCGGTAGGAGGCCTAACAGCAACACCGAATGTAAGACATGCTCCTGTATCACAAATCTACTTGTGTACAGATGAAACATGGGCCAATAACATGGAAATGGACATGAGTAACTTATCAATCAAACCAGCTACTTTGAAGAAGTCAAGGGCTAAGAATTACAAAAATTAGAGGAACAACTTTTCTGATTTTCCAAAATGCTAGTGTCCACCATGACCCAGATCAAGAAATGCAAACCTCCTATAACTTGGGGACTCTAGGATTAAAGAAGGAGAAATTTCTCAGTAGTATTTGATAAAGCAAGCTTATGTTGCAAGAAAAAATAAACTTACTTGGTCGATGATATCGGGTAATAGGGATTTCTCGTAGTTCACGCCTAATGCAAAGGTATTCGCCTAGCAATGCCATCACTGCAAGTCCAGTGAGGTTCACAACCCACCATGTCAGAGAAGAAGGCCATCCCCCATATATCAAGCATATAAAGAGATGGATGATGTAGACGGTTGCTGAAAAGTCTAAGCACTTCTTTGCCCTCTCAATCAAATAAAGCATAAATCCAGCGCTGCACAGAAAAACAAATATAAGCAATGCCACAAAACGAAATGCATAGGGCTTTTATCCTCCTATGACTCATACTCATATCTAACATAAGAATTCATGAAGAATAAGCTACAAACCAATGCAAGTAAAAACAAGGATGACAGTTTCAAAGAAGAAACACCGTCAAAAGTTGCTGCAAAATTTACAATCTAAGAATACAGTCAAGCCGACAATTAAGAAAAAGAAGCATCAGTTTCAATTAAGCAAGTATGTAACGAAAGGAAGTAAATAGTAGGTTCAACCCATCATAAATTGTGTATGCGGCATAATAATGCAGGGGGCCTGTGCTATGCACCCAAAAACATAAGCCACCCCCGTTTTTCTTATGCTTTTGATGTCAAAGCTGCCAACTCGGCACTTTAGAGTTTTGGTGCTCATTCCAGCTTCCCATCAAAGCTAGCAATATATAGAGTCCACACGAGGTAGGCCTATGGTCTCGATGCCAGTTTAGGTTGGACTGAGGCGTGCCGAAATTGATGAAATGATGAATCCAAGTTGATAGTATGCAATTCATAACTCTTACCCACATAAATGCATAGCCATAACCAGTTTGTAAACAACCTCTTGTGTTCATATGACCTCAATACCCAGTAAAGAAAACAAGCTAAGATCATTAGGAGAGCATCAGATTCCACATACTCATTTCAGTCAGTACCAGAATCGAAATCAAGTGCGAGCCACACATCGCCATTGACTACCAAATGAAGGATATTGTGCCAAGAATGCCAAATCTCGCCATTACATTGAATTAAAGTTGTTCCATGACTTTCTTTTCCCTCCGGAACTCTACTTTCAAGTCTCCAAAAGAACTAGGTAAAAAGTCGTGAACTTGACAACTCGAGTAAAGACCAAGTTCAAATGAACTGATGCTGGAGAGATATCATCCAACTAAACAACACTCTTTGAAGATTAACCAACTCAAAATGACGTATAACACACTACCCTCTGAAGTCAGAACACTGAACCAAGTACCTAACCGGATGCTGCCCAAATGATAAGCACAGCTCGTTGGGACAGTTAAAAATGATCAGATCATTACAAGCCTCCTACGAAATAAAGTCTGCATAGAAATCTAGAACAGATACACAAGTAGACAATCCATCAGCTACCAAGGCAACTAGGTACAAGTCACTAAAGCATTATCCTATCAGTGACCAGCCAGGAGGAAACTAAGGGGGTGAAAACTGCTTACCCGGCGAGGGAGCTGAGCAAGAAGGAGGCGATAACGCACCATCCAGTGACGGAAGACGCGGTGACGGTGACGAAATCAAAGAAATAGACGAGACTCAGTCGGGAAACGCGGGTGCCAACGAAAACGGAGAGGAAGAATCCGAGGGTGAGGTAGTAGAGGCATTGAAGGCACACGATTTGGGCGACGATAAGCCATGGATCCCATACAATTGAACCATAGAACATGACTGGGACTGATCCCCCGGAAGCGGGGAAAATTAACGAAGCAGATCGGGAGAAACTCCAAACACAAGGAACAGAACGAAGAAGGAAACCAGTGGGCGGGACAGAGTTCAGTCGCTCACTGAAGGCGGCGCCGGACGAGTTGCGCAGCGACGACGAACTGGAATCAGCACGCGAATTGTGGATCGGATTGGAGAGAAAGTAAGATGCAAACGGGAGTTGGGGAAACCATAAATTTCCACAATTCTCGCAGCTGCAGAAGAAGAAGACGAAGGAGAAGGAAAGAGGTTAACGAAAAACGAGATATGCTTATTCCTTCACGTTAGCAAGCAGAAGTTACGACCGGAGAAGAGGGCGGCCGGAGGACTCCTTCCGGCTCTGCTCTGTTATTCTTTTGTTTTCTGGTTGGGCGAAGTCTTCTATCTTCTGTTCTGTTTGTCCCTTTTTTTCCCTTTTTTGAGAGGTTACTTTTTGGGAAAACCCCAATTAAGTCCTAAATTTTTTTTACGTATGAGATTAGGCCCTAATTCTATTAAGTTTAAGCAAACAAGCACAATTAAAGCATTAACCAGATGAGAGCAACAATCCAACAAACTTCTCTATTCACAAGAATTACCTCTCAGCTTTTACACGCCTGAACTTCTCATTCGTACGCTACGATCCCCAAGTTTATACAAAAGTTTCATTATAGGGACACAAAAACTTCTCAATCGGCCAAAAAGTGGGGTAAAAGAATTTCGCAAGCAAAAAACCCAGGAGTGGAGAGTGTTTGCATGCTGGACTGGTTACTGGGAACCAGTAGCTCTTTTCCTTCGAGGGCTTCTCTTCACTCCAGCACTGACCTTCTCTACTGGTGCTGCTTCAGCCTTAACCGGAGCCTTGTCCTCCTCCTCCTTAACAACAGCTTTCTCATCATTCCGAACAGTTTTCCCCGAATTCATCTGACTCCTTAACCTCAGAATCTCACCCTTGGCAGAAGCTAAATCCGATTCGAGCTTCTTGGCCTTCTTCTCAATGCCCTCCCTTTCCTTCCCCAGCCTCAAAACCATGCTGTGAGCATCTTCCATGTTCTCTTTCACCTCCGCCACTGCACTCTTCTGCTCGGCAAGCGACTTGTTCAACATCTCTTTCTCGTCTACCAGCCTCGAGATCTCCGACCTGGCAGCCTCCAGATCTTTGGAAATTGCCTCTGCATTCTGGTTCTTCTCAGCAATGGATCTTGCCGCATCTTCCAAGCTCAGTTCCAGAGCTTTCCTCGCCTCCTTATCCTTCAGCACCTGCTGCTCCACGCTCTGTATCTCCTTGCGCAGAGAGGAAATGAACTGCTTGTCTTCGATCAGTTCCTTGGCATTTGCTTCTGCTTTCTTATACACATCCGCCAACTCGCTCTGCAAGTTATCACGATCTTCTCTCACTGCTGCTAGCTCGTTTGACACGGATGTCAGCTCTTCGGTTGTTTTCTTCAGTTGCCCCCTTGCTGATGTAAGCTCATGAGCCAATATCTCGCTGCTTTGCTTTGCTGCCTCGATGCCCTTCCGAAATGACTCTCCAGCTGCATCGTACTCATCGTGAACACTTGCAAGCTCGGCCTCAAGCTGTGTGCAGCTACTTCTAGACTGCCTTAATAGGGTTTCTAGACCTGAAGCTTCAGTTTGCAACTTAGCAAGAGCTTCCTGGGTTGTGAGGAGCTCGTGCTTCAATTTCTTTGCACTGCTCGATTCAGCTTCCAGCACCCTCTTCAGTTCTTCCCTTTCTTGGTCCAAATCTGCAATCTTTTTCTCTTTTCCATTCGCCTCATTGATGGAAAGATCAAGGCTCTGGGTTAAACGCTGAATCTCTTCTTCTCTCTCCCCCAACAGCTTAGCATCCAACGCAGCTTTATGTTCAGAAGATGACTTGAGATCATTGTACTCCTCCTGGATACCAGCCAGCTTCTTGTTAGATTCATCCCTCTCTGAAGTCAGAGAACTTACTTCCAACCCTAATTCATCCACAAGAGCATTCTTCAAATCCAGCTGCTGCTTAGTCTCCAAGAGTTCATCTTTCAGCCCACTGATTTCCGTGTGTGCTCTAGTTAAGTCCTTCTCTGCTTGCTTATAGGCATTCTTCAAATTCTTCAACTCTGATTCCTTCTCGTCCAGTGAAGAGGTCAGCTTTTCAGCCATCTCTTCCTTTTGTTTCAGATCTAAATTGAGTAGATTAACTTTCTCCTGTAAACCTTCAATAGAATTGAGCTTTTCCTTCAGCTCTTGTTCAAGAGCATTCTTCTGATGTCCAGCCTTTGATAAACTGTCCTCTAGACCCTCAATTTGAAGCTTGAGCTCCTCTATGGCCTTTCTCTCCTTTGTCAGCTCATTCCCTAAACCTCTAATTGTATTGTTGGCCGAGTTTAATTGATTTGTCAAAACCTGCTGCTCTTCTGTTGCCTTGTTGAGCTGGTTCTTCCGTTCTTCCCTTTCATTCAGTAGCTGTAGTTCATAGTTCTTCTCTAACGACTTGATTGCAGCTACCTTCTTGCTCAGTTCAACTGTCATCTGCCCAAGAGACAAATGTAGCAATCACCTTAGACTTGTATCATACTAAGCTATTAAACCAAATTATACATTAAATGCAGAGGAGCAGCATCACAAAAATAACAGTTGGCAAAGGAAATTGATAAAAAAAAAAAAATTGTGCTACATACCGACTGAATTGTTGAATCAGCAGCTTTCTTTTCTTTCCGGGTCAAAGCATAGAGTGCACCAAGTACACCAATACCAACAATGCCAATTCCATTCAAAAAAGACACAAAGGGCCTTGGTTCAGGATATGCTTGTACAGACACCTGCTGATAGAGCATACACTTAGTTACGTTCAATATAATCAGAAATGAAACGGGGTGAGTCTGGAAATTGTGAATCATTTATCAGGGAAGATATCCAAACCTCTTCCTTCTGGTTCTGTTCAGTTGTCTCAAGCTCGTTCTCCTCTGCAATGAGATAGAAAATCATTAAGATGCTGAAGGTAGAAGAAGAGACTGTTACACATCAACTCTTTAGAAAGTAAGAACTCAGAAATTCAAGAGGTCAACAGCAGCTACTATCAGCATCTGTAAACAAGTTCTGGTTAATGCTTCAAGCAAGATCTTAAGGACTGAATCTTGCGTGAAAATTATACAGCCAGCACAAGATTTGTTTGATTCAATAAACTTCTAAGCAATCCATGGAGAAAATCTTATACAGGGGCGAATGCTTGGGATGAAACTGATATCCTGAACTAGAAGCAAATCCATAATCAAGACCATGTTATCTAAGAAACCTAAAGGAAAGAAGTCACTACTAACTAGAACTGGATTCAGGCTAATAGTAACAGATGAATGCGGCACGATCAATTAACAAACAGATAGAAATCTAACAATGTATCTCAATTCACGAAGCGCACTGCAAGAAACGAATCCCTAAATCCACGAACAAATTGCTGCCACTGCCCGAGCAAGAAGTATCGACGATCCAACTTGAGAATCAGAAACCAATTGCATTCCACCAATTCAATCAAGAAGCAAAAACCATCGCAAGATACCAAACAAAAGCAGGAAACGACTACTAGAAGAGAGAAAGGAACCGAGAAATCGACTCACTCTGAACGACGGGGTCCTCGAGAGCTCGGGCCCTGAGCTGCAAGAACGGAAGAAACGAGAAGCTTGCTAGCAGAACTGCTCTCTTCTTTCTGTCGAAGACGTCTTTGGGGTCCTCCGAAGGCAAACAGCTAACCACCGCGGCTCTTCTCTTTCTCTTGGATCCTCCTCCATTGCAGCAGTTACTTGCAGAGAAGCAAGAAGACAGTGGAGCGAAGGGAGGGGGCGGTGACAGAAACGAAACGGAAGTGCTAAATTGAGGTTGCAGGAGGCAAGCGCCGCTCGCCGCGAACCCCATTGCGGCAGTCGGAAGGAAGAAGGCTCTCGTCGGCGATCGATTCAGATAAAGCGGGCGAAGGAGAAAAGAAAAGCAATGGCGGAAATGAAGAACTCTGGCTTGCTTCCCTCTCTTTCTCTTCTCTGCTAGTGGTTATTCTATTCTATCCTCCAATGAAGCTCGTGCTTTCAGAGTTCGTTATGTAAATGACTTAAATAGCCTCCCAAGTTCCAAGATTCCGTTACGTTTCTCTCTCCTCCAATGAGCTTCCGGAGCTAGTAAATGACCCTAATACCCTTCGACGGAAGTTTCCATTTGTTTCCTTGTTGGTGACGTGTAGTATTGTAATTTAAATTTAATCATTTTCGTTTCAATTAGATTTTTAGCGTGTATTGTGTATACTGTTTAATATATTTTTTTCGACCTAAAAAGAAAGAATAATAGATGTTTATTTTCCATAAAGTTACAAGTATTATTTGAAAATAAAATTGTGATAGTATGACCATTCTTGAGGGGAAACTTTTTATTGATGTATTTGTTTTATTTCAGTACTCATGGCACGAGCGCCATGTAGTTTTGATTATCTTTTTTTTTTTATACTCATTACGTGCATTTATTAATCCTAAAGAAATTTAAATGCACTTATGAGAAATAAAAAATAAATCAGTTGCTTTATAAGGCGTATGCAAAGAGCTACCATAGTTTGTATTATTAGTTATTTGGAATTGTAGAAACCTTTTTACGTTACTTCCATTATAGCTTAGAATCACAGTATAATTAATAATACTTTTTTATATATTGAAATATGGGTCCCTTATTTGTGAAATAATCAATGATGTGGTTTTACTCTTCGTACACACTTACTCATAGGTCTATTTAACTTACGGTATATGATAGTCGGTGTAATTATTTCTTATACTTTATATTGAACGAGATGAGGAAAAAAAAGATTGTGGATTAAATTGAAGAATTTCTAACCAAATTGTTCCGTGAACTTTGAAATGTTATTATGATATTTCATCCACAAATTAACTTGGAGATGTGATACTGCCATACTGGTATATTTGCTGTCTGATTTCTAAGCAGGCTTGGGCTGTCACCTGGCCGTAGCAGACCGGCCCTGGTTACTTGGACTTTCTAAAGCTACACGTCATTCATGCAAAGAGGCTTGCGTGTCCGTCGTGCTTTTGGGCTTGGACCTTTTGGTGACTTCAGGTGCACTTTTAATGTTCCTGCAGGAGTGGTTACGGTGCTAATTGTACAAGAGTTAGTACCGTCCTAACCAAGAGTTAGTAGTGATTTAGCTTAGATGTTGTATTGATTTTATAATAACCCGTAGTGATTTCGTTGTTTTTAGTAGCGTTTTTTGCTAGTTATCACGGTGCTAACCCCTATAAGGGTTAGCACCTAATCTCATCCCAAGTGAACATATTTTATGCTTCTCTACTCAATAGATCAGTTGATTAAGTTGATTCTATGGACAATTTAGTTTGGACACGACAACTCAATGACTCTTAGTTTTGGAGTGAGCGAAGGAAACATGGTTGCAAATTACATTGCATCCTTGGGCATATCAACCCTAAACTCTTGATTGTATTATGATTCGATTGGGGTGCAGACCCCTCAGGTGGTTTTTAGTTAATGATTAGAGGGCCTGTGACAATCAATTGCTTATAGAAAAAGTATTTCTTTGTAGTGGTTATGAGAGTTATTACTTCTTACTACTAATGCTCTAAGGAATTAGCAGTCATGTTTGGAGGCCGATTACTAATGTTTCGGACAGGGCATTAGTAATGACTTTTGAACATTTTTTTATTATTAGTGAAAATCAATCTTGATTAGTAAATTTTGTAGGGCCAATTTGTAATGATGATTTTAGCCCTCTTAATTCTTTTACTTAATCTATGTACTCTTCTCCATGAACTCATGCTTGAAATCTCAGATTTCCTAATTTATCCCTTTTTTTTATCTACATACTTTTTCAGATTTTGTCGAAACAAAGGAGAGACAGAGTAAATGTTGGATATTTGGTTGAACTGAACTAATCAAGTGAAATCGATTTTTGGTTGGACCGACCAATCAGTTTGGGATTAGACCGATCAAAATAATATTCTAATTTCATGGAGGGACACATCCATTTGGCCTAGTTGCAATTGCATTATTTTATGGATAAGGATAACCTTATTGATAGAGACAACCTTTCATATGAATAAGAACCAGATTTCGTATGGCTAAAGATAACCCTTCATATGGATAATGACAACCTTTCATATGGATAAAGACAACCTTTCATGAAACAATGCATGGATTCGACCTTTATAAATATATGTGTGGGGTGGATGATGCCACACACCATCAAACATATTCTTCTTCTTTCTTCCAAAAATATCTAAGTATGCTTTAATGTTCTTGAGTCTAGAACCTAAAGTGGTAATAGTTTATCCTCATGAGAAATTTTCTGTAATTCAAGGCTTTTATGGAGGGTGAAAATATTCTTTTCGGAAAGTGAACGTAGTTTATGACTCTATCATAATCCTGGTCACCCGGTCTCGGGCTATCATACGTACACCCTCGTCCCTAAAGTCCCAACAATCAAAAAGAATATTTTCCGGTACGATGGCTCGAACCGCTCTTTACAAGAAATCGATTCCGGTCTATGGAATTATGAGAATGTTCGATGATGAGATTTTCATCGATGGCAGTAAAGGATGGGTTTTTTCGTACTAGTCTTATAGTGTATTCCGTACCCGGAAGGTAATTTGGAAGAGGGATGATTCAAGGATGAGGAAGAAAGAGAATACTTCGTGAAATGGAGAAATAAAATATTGACAATTTCCTTTGTGTAGGTCACATACTTAAGGGTTAATTTGTGTTATTCTCTATTAGACATTTACGAAGTTCTAGACAAATTTGGATTTGTCTAGTGGGCTAATGGTGTGATTTTGTCCCGTGGTTTATGTTATTTCAAACCAAGGAGACAAAATGTATACACAATTGATGATGATTCTAGTAATGGAGTCATCATACATTTGTATTTATATGACATGCTTATCTTTGGGGCCAATAAAAGATAAGTGAACTTTTGTTATTTACATTCTCCATGTAGGACATGGGGGAGGAAAATGTGATTCTGTATATTGAGTCAAGCGGAACGACAAAGAAGATTACTTCTCTCAAAATTACTGCATTGAGAAAGTTCTTGCAAAAATTCCATAGTAGGAATTGTCGTGAGTTAAAGACCCCAATGGATCCAAGTATGAAAATTATGGTTAATGCTGGAAATCAGTTTTACAACTAAAAGTATTCCATGTTAAATTGGGGGCTCAATGTACGCATGACTTGCATGTTGTTAGATATCGCATATGCGATAGAACAATTAAGTCGGTACATGATGAATGATAGTTCTCATCATTTGAAATGAAATGAGGCATGTACTCGGATATGTCAAAGGCACATTGTATTGACTTATAGTGGCTTTCCATCCATTTTGGAAGAATTTGTTGATGTTAGTTGGATTTCTCATGTTAAAGGTGATACTTCAACATCGAGATAAGTCATCTTGCTTGGGGGAGGTGTCATATCTTGGGTCTCTAAAAAGCAAACTTGCATCAGTAAGTTTCACTATGGAGTCAAAGTTTGTGGCCTTGATTTCTCTTAGAGAAAAAGCATTATTGTTAAGATGCTTGGTTTATGACTTTAATTTATGACAAAATCAATCTCACCTATTACTATTCTTAATGATAGTAATGTTACTTTGGCTAAGGCAAATAACCAAGTGAAATGACAAGTATGGTCATTTGGGAGTTAGGCACTGTGTAATGTGACTGGACTTGCAATAATTTAGTTGATTATTTGACGAAATGATTAAATAGTGACTTGGTGGTCAAGTCTGTAAAATGGATGGGTTTAAAGTCCATATAATTTTGATTATGGGATACCTAATTTCCCTCTAATACAATGTTAAAGGCTGAATTCAATGTGGAAAGCTTATTATTAGAAATTGAAGCACACAATTAGTCATCCCGAGGTATGTGCTTGTTATCCTGCATGGGAGAAGAGGATGAAGTTCAAAACTTCTTAATTGAATCTTTGTAACACCCTACCCTATACGTATTACCTAATCATATTGTTCATAAAATCGCAGCGGAAATAATCTCGGGTGTTACATTAATTATCAAAATTTACCCAAATAAAATTTCGACATGAATTACTCGCTTAATGGGCTAACAGTTCTTCCATCTAATCCTGCAAAATAATTCATCTAAATCCATGCATTCATAGACAAACATATACACTCACTGCCATATGCATTGACTTTTCATAGCCATAGTCACAGTTTCATGTTACACAACTGCATACTATACTGATACATGCTATAATCATCACAACTTACACCACCACACACATATACACATATAATCAACTTTCCAAACTTGTGGATATCTCACACTACATCAAAAGCTAATATGCACATGAAAATGTTCTGAAAACATTTTTTACAAAAAGGTGTGGATCACTGGCCAAAATCCCGAGTAGTAGTCCAAGCACAGAATAGTTGAAGACCATACCTCATCTTGCCTTCAACTCTTGCTCCTCTCCCACCTAATACTTATCTACTGCTGCTATTGATAATCTGCTTACACATGGCATAAGCAGAGATAAAGGATAAAGAGGGTCAGCTCATAGCTGAGTGAGATAATCATAGCATCGTGAGTTCATAACAGAGCATACCCCTACCATACATCTAGCAAACAAGCCAAAGCACTAGGATCAGACCTCAGGCATCCGACATCCCACTAGGCAAAAGACTCAACCACATTGACTTATGCATATGCATCTTATCATGTTTTAATCATAGGCGCCTGGCTACTCCCATGCTATTAACTCTCCCGGGAAACATACCCCACATCCCGTCGGATGTAGTCATACATACCCCA
The DNA here is from genome assembly GCA_946122785.1 of Linum tenue. Taxonomy (NCBI): domain Eukaryota; kingdom Viridiplantae; phylum Streptophyta; class Magnoliopsida; order Malpighiales; family Linaceae; genus Linum; species Linum tenue. Next base: position 49,865,418 of record CAMGYJ010000005.1, on the reverse strand, counting down.
ACATCCCGTCGGATGTGGTCATACATACCCCACACCACTATGGGTGTAGTCATACCCCGACACCGCTCTGGGTGTGGTCATATCTCGTAAGAAATCTTCAGTCACCACCACATGAGAGGTGTGACTATCATACATATCATAATAGAGTAATAGCATAGGGAGCCCTAATTACTATGTAGTTGACCGTGAGACCACAACACTCATATTTGGTATCCTTATACATGATTCATATCTCATCTTGCTTAATCATAATTCATTACTTGCACATGTACTTGACCTGGCCATAATTGGCTCAACATAGGTAAACCAGGAGTCGTATAATTGCACTTCATCGGGATAAACCCTCGTGCAAGTCATCCTCCTTAAATATCATAATATCACCATGAGATATATATTTTCCCACTTGTACATCCAAATACATCAATCATGAATGTCATACCCAATCACCTTTTCGAACCATCATAAGGCAAATCAACAGTCAAGCCCACAATTTGCAACATATACGAAATCATCAGCATAAACAAGGTTCATATCGATTAGGGCAAGTCAATAATATCATACAGCAATCCAGGGTTCAACATATCGCACAAAAGTTCATACACCCCTAATCATGCCATTCTAGTTCACCTAGGTCAATTCTAAGCATCAACATAATTATCGTGATACGACAAACCCGGTATGCCGTGCTAATCCCTCACCAGTTCTGGTCGTTTAAACACCGGTTCTAGCCTCCCGTACTAAAACGTCAATTTCACGAACGAACCCCGAATTAAAATCCGAGACCGCCCTAATATCCCCTGCAGTATCCCCGTCAATATTAGTTCTAGGCTCCGGGTCAAATTCTTGATAAAAGCACATCAAACCCTGGCCGGAGCTAAATTCAGCGATTAGGACCCCGACCTAAATAATAGCCGAAATTCATGGATTAGAACTAGAGGATTGATTATCTCGCTGCAGGAAGCTCGTATATGAAATTTGAGCTCAATCCGGCTTCCGGATACTCCGAAACCCTAATTTTGCTTATCGGGAATTCAAGAAATTCCTGAACCAAAAACTCGTTTTAAAGCTCTAAATCGATAAATCACGATGAATAGATGAATTAGGCATTACTTACGGGATTTTTGGATCACTAGAACTCAAGAATTGTGCTTAGGAATTTTCTCTGCTCACCTCCCCTGCGCGCGCCCTCTGCTCGAGTTATCTCTCGGTCTAAATAAATGGAAGAAGAAGAAATGGATTGGGAAAGAAATGACGGGAAGGGATTTATATTGTGTCAGTGACCGCTTAATGTAATATATATATATATATATAAAATATTATATATTATATATAATTAATACGTATACTTATCCGATCGATCGATAATCCGATTTTCGCAAAAATACTATCAAAACGCTCGATTTTAAATCGCGAACTTTCTAGCGATCGAAATATGGGTTTAGCCGAAATGGGATGTTACAATTCTCCCCTCCTTAAAAGATTTCGTCCCCGAAATCTAACCTTGAGTTAAAACTACACATCTATTCATTCCCCTGCTCGCATATACTACCACATATCTGGTTACTACCTAACTCTTAGGTTAGGAGATCTGAAGTACATAAATAAATACATAACACCTCAAGTTCCCAATATAAGGTTTCAAAAACCTATATCGGGTTATCACAACAAAAGCACATCAACAAATTCAAAACATAACTTACTAAGCAAGATTGTTAACCTGCAAAGTAGGTTGCCACTAACACAAGGTCATACCAACCTATAAAATGGTTACCACAAAATTATCCAGATTCATATCTCTATTAAAATCTCTACCACCACAACTCTTCTTATTGGCATGATCTAAAATCAACTGCATTGCATAGCTAGCCACCATGCTTCTCGATCGGTTAGTAGTAACACTGAAAGTACTTCTGTGCAAACTACAAGGAAACATTGGCCTTAGTTTGATCCACACACCATTTGTGTCTAACCAAGTTACTCACTTGGTTGAAACAAAACTTTCTTCAAAATCATTACTTGAACAACAAGTTAAAAACTCAACATATTTTCAGAAATCTCTTAAACCATAAAATTTTCAAGATTCCTTCAAATACTCAAAATAATGTTTGACCATATGCAACTGACTATGCAACACATCATCACCTTTGGTCCCAATCCTGGAAAGTTTAGTGCAAGTACAGGTATGGAGTACTCCCTGCCCTTTTAAGGGTGATCAGACCTCAAGAGCGAAAGTAACATACCCATAATGCAGAAAACAAACCAGCTCTGATACCAAACTGTAACACCCTACCCTATACGTATTACCTAATCATATTGTTCATAAAATCGCAGCGGAAATAATCTCGGGTGTTACATTAATTATCAAAATTTACCCAAATAAAATTTCGACATGAATTACTCGCTTAATGGGCTAACAGTTCTTCCATCTAATCCTGCAAAATAATTCATCTAAATCCATGCATTCATAGACAAACATATACACTCACTGCCATATGCATTGGCTTTTCATAGCCATAGTCACAGTTTCATGTTACACAACTGCATACTATACTGATACATGCTATAATCATCACAACTTACACCACCACACACATATACACATATAATCAACTTTCCAAACTTGTGGATATCTCACACTACATCAAAAGCTAATATGCACATGAAAATGTTCTGAAAACATTTTTTACAAAAAGGTGTGGATCACTGGCCAAAATCCCGAGTAGTAGTCCAAGCACAGAATAGTTGAAGACCATACCTCATCTTGCCTTCAACTCTTGCTCCTCTCCCACCTAATACTTATCTACTGCTGCTATTGATAATCTGCTTACACATGGCATAAGCAGAGATAAAGGATAAAGAGGGTCAGCTCATAGCTGAGTGAGATAATCATAGCATCGTGAGTTCATAACAGAGCATACCCCTACCATACATCTAGCAAACAAGCCAAAGCACTAGGATCAGACCTCAGGCATCCGACATCCCACTAGGCAAAAGACTCAACCACATTGACTTATGCATATGCATCTTATCATGTTTTAATCATAGGCGCCTGGCTACTCCCATGCTATTAACTCTCCCGGGAAACATACCCCACATCCCGTCGGATGTAGTCATACATACCCCAACATCCCGTCGGATGTGGTCATACATACCCCACACCACTATGGGTGTAGTCATACCCCGACACCGCTCTGGGTGTGGTCATATCTCGTAAGAAATCTTCAGTCACCACCACATGAGAGGTGTGACTATCATACATATCATAATAGAGTAATAGCATAGGGAGCCCTAATTACTATGTAGTTGACCGTGAGACCACAACACTCATATTTGGTATCCTTATACATGATTCATATCTCATCTTGCTTAATCATAATTCATTACTTGCACATGTACTTGACCTGGCCATAATTGGCTCAACATAGGTAAACCAGGAGTCGTATAATTGCACTTCATCGGGATAAACCCTCGTGCAAGTCATCCTCCTTAAATATCATAATATCACCATGAGATATATATTTTCCCACTTGTACATCCAAATACATCAATCATGAATGTCATACCCAATCACCTTTTCGAACCATCATAAGGCAAATCAACAGTCAAGCCCACAATTTGCAACATATACGAAATCATCAGCATAAACAAGGTTCATATCGATTAGGGCAAGTCAATAATATCATACAGCAATCCAGGGTTCAACATATCGCACAAAAGTTCATACACCCCTAATCATGCCATTCTAGTTCACCTAGGTCAATTCTAAGCATCAACATAATTATCGTGATACGACAAACCCGGTATGCCGTGCTAATCCCTCACCAGTTCTGGTCGTTTAAACACCGGTTCTAGCCTCCCGTACTAAAACGTCAATTTCACGAACGAACCCCGAATTAAAATCCGAGACCGCCCTAATATCCCCTGCAGTATCCCCGTCAATATTAGTTCTAGGCTCCGGGTCAAATTCTTGATAAAAGCACATCAAACCCTGGCCGGAGCTAAATTCAGCGATTAGGACCCCGACCTAAATAATAGCCGAAATTCATGGATTAGAACTAGAGGATTGATTATCTCGCTGCAGGAAGCTCGTATATGAAATTTGAGCTCAATCCGGCTTCCGGATACTCCGAAACCCTAATTTTGCTTATCGGGAATTCAAGAAATTCCTGAACCAAAAACTCGTTTTAAAGCTCTAAATCGATAAATCACGATGAATAGATGAATTAGGCATTACTTACGGGATTTTTGGATCACTAGAACTCAAGAATTGTGCTTAGGAATTTTCTCTGCTCACCTCCCCTGCGCGCGCCCTCTGCTCGAGTTATCTCTCGGTCTAAATAAATGGAAGAAGAAGAAATGGATTGGGAAAGAAATGACGGGAAGGGATTTATATTGTGTCAGTGACCGCTTAATGTAATATATATATATATATAAAATATTATATATTATATATAATTAATACGTATACTTATCCGATCGATCGATAATCCGATTTTCGCAAAAATACTATCAAAACGCTCGATTTTAAATCGCGAACTTTCTAGCGATCGAAATATGGGTTTAGCCGAAATGGGATGTTACAATCTTTGACAAAAGTGTATTATGCGGGTACACGAATAAGAGATTCAACCTACGTAAGCATGAAGTGTAGCCGCTTCAAGAAACCCGGACTTAAGTTTCGTGTGCGCTTATGAGAAGGATTGGACACATGGCTGATAATAGTGTCAAGGTCACTTAGAAGTTTCTAAAACTTAAAGTGTATATTATTTTCGAATATTCATATGAGTAGATGGGTTCAATCGTTACCGACACCCAAATATTCGGATATTCTTCAAGTGTAATATACTAAGATGAAAATTCAATCGTCACGACATTTTCATTTATTCGTAAGGTTTTGTTGGAAGAATGTTGTGATTTTAGTGCATTCTATGAATACACTAAAGTGGGGAACCAATGTTGGATATTTGGTTGAACCGAACAAACCAAGTTAAATCAATTTTTGGTTGCCAACCGATTTAGGATTAGACCGGCCGAACCAATATTCTAATTTCATGCCAAAGGTCACATAGCCTGGTGGTAAGGGAGGAGGACTGGTGACCATAAGGTACCAGGTTCGATCCTCACCGCCACCATGGTGTTCCCGGAGGCATCCCGCTATCACCCGGACCGCCGGCGGAGGTCCCGGGGTTTAGTCTGACTACGGCATCACAAAATGTGGTGACCGTGGAGGGTGTTCCTCGTTATAAAAAAAAAATTCCTAATTTCATTAAGGGACACATCCCTTTGGTCTAGTGGCGGTTGCATTATTTTATGGATAAGGATAACCTTATGGATAGAGACAACCTTTCATATGGATAAGGTCAACCTTTCGTATGGATAAAAGCAAACCTTCATATGGATAGAGACAACCTTTCATATGGATAAGGTCAACCTTTCGTATGGATAAAAGCAACCCTTCATATGGATAAGGACAACATTTCATAAGGATAAAGACAACTTTTCGTATGGATAAAGAAAATCTTTCCTGAAACAATGCATGGATTCGTCCCTTATAAATATATGTGTGGGGTGGATGATGCCACACACATTCAAACATATTCTTCTTCTTTCTTCCACAAATTTCTAAGTATGATTTAGTGTTCTTGACCCTAAAGTGGTGATAGTTTTATCCTCAGGAGAAATTTCCTGAAACCCAAGGCTTTGATGGAGGGTGTAAATATTCTTTTCGGAAAGTGAACATAGTTCACGATTCTATCATAATCATGGTCACCCGGTCTCGGGCTCTCGTACGAACACCCTCGTCCCTAAAGGTCAAACAGTAAAAAATCGGAGTAAGAGAACAAAAAATTATGGTTAAGTATTTGAACTTGATAGTTAGAGATAAGAAAGTGGTGGACTTTGTTTTCCAAATTTATTGCATTTATTTAGTAATAATCATGGTGTTAAAGTTACTCCACCACAAAAGTCAAGTAATAGTAAGTTGTGGACTCATACCAAGTGGGACCCAAAACTCAAGGCCCAATGCGGCCCCAATACCGACCTCAAGCCCAAATTGCTCGGCCTAGTATGGTCGACCACGACATGAAGGCCCAAACGAGAGAAGTTTTGTCATTGAGCATCTCTGACCATGTCAACAGTTGATGGCGTCAAACTAGTGGGTGTCATCACTTTTGCTATGACATCTGCTACAATATGGTTGTGTTGGGCTAACGGGGCAAAGAAAGGATGAAGCATTCAATGCCCAAATTGTAACCGAATGATTCATATAGGTTTGCGGTGGGAACTCGATCACCTATAAATAGTGAAAAGGAGACCACTTTTAAGACAATTGGTTTTTCTCTTACTAAATTCTCTCAGCACTTATCCCTCTAGAAAGCTTTTCTTCTAAAATGCTTGTCAGCGGACTTACAGGTTGAGGGAGCTTTGCGATGTTCTTATTAGCACATGTGCTTGATACTATATTTCAAAAACGCGCGAAGGTCTCTTATGCAACTAGGGGGTATCTTGGATCCAACGTGGCAGAAGGTTTCACTCCGTAGAAATCAACAAGGGACAAAGAGGCGGAGGACGATTAGAGAGCCAAGAAAAGCATGAAAGAAGATGAGGGAAGGACTCCCAAATGTCTAAAAGAGAACTTTATGACTTGATCAACCACCAAAAGTGCAGGGCAGAAGATTTAAGACGTGAGGTCGAGGCGCTCAAGAGAAATGGGAGTCATGTGTCGAGTTTGTTTTCAGGAAGAGGGAGAGGGAACAAACCAAAGTACAAAAAGGTTGACCTTGCCTGAAAGAAATTACGTAAGGCCCTCGCTGAGCTTCCTTAGAAGCCACCTAAAGCCTCACATGATTTCATGCCCGACAGACGATTTAGCAAAAGGCATCATCTAGTAGCCTGAACTATCTTGTGGATCATCTTCATAACTATTTCACAAAAGATGAAATATTTCAATATCTTTTGACTCTGCCTTGAGCAAGACATTCCCTTCGACATTATTACTTGAATGGTGCCACCAGTTGTATGAAGGGCGCGGCGCATTGACTGCTTTGAATAATTTGTGACAGTGTTTCTTTCAAAGTTTGTGAGGTGACAGTGAAGGATGTTGGCAATAGGCCCCTTGTTTAAGATAAAGAAGTCCAAGGGGGAGGCACTGATGGAATTCTATGAAAGATGGATGATGGCAACAATGATTTTTAGGGACATTTGAACTTGTTCAGATGTTGTTTGGATGAATGTGCGACAAATGAGGAACTTTTGCAGAGTGCTCTAAAAAAATACGTAAAGTCGATGGAAGAACTAGAGCATAAAGTGCAAAAGGTAATAGCGCTTGAGGAAACATTTGAGGCAGAGGCACAGTGTCGGGAAAGGCACACATGAAAGGTAATGCAGTCAAGTCTGATCCAATGCTAAATGGTGAAAACGTTTCCACTGGTAATAAGAGAGGTCATTTAGTGTGAGTGCTACATGGACTATACAAGCCAATTTGGACTCATTATTAAGAGTTCGTCTTCACGCACGTTTTGTCATTATGACACAAGTCCCAGAAGGTGCGTACCCCAGAACTTCCAGACCCTATGTTCATGGAGCTTAATAACTCGGCGCCATCAAGGCACTGGGCTATCACGTGAGACAACCTATACCGGTTCAAGGTTAGCCTAATGAAAATAACCTAAACCATTATTGTGAATTCCATAGAGAGAGGGTACATCATACGATGGACTGCCAACAGCTCGAATAGAGGTGCAATGGCTGATTGACAAAGAAGAATATTGGGTGAGCTTGTGAAAAAGGAATGTGATAGGGTGCGACACTCAATAAATTCTCTCACATCACTTATCTCTATAGAAAGCTTTCGTTTAACTTGATCGTTGGACGACTTACGAGCTGACGGAACCCTCCGAAGTTCTTATGTATACAAATGCTTGATAGTAGAGTTCAATAAAAGCGCAAAGGAATCGACATGCCACTCGAGAGGGCATCTTGGCTCCAACAGTAAGATTATAAGGTATATGCGTGGTTCATGATTTTCATGTGTTAAGTTGCTATACATCGAATTAGAGAGGCCACACAAAACCCCCTTTTTTCTCTCTTTCTTTTGGCCATTGATTCGCAATAATGGGTTTGAGAATTTGGGATATTTGTTTATGGCAACGGATGGACGGTAGCTACTCTAGTTAGACAATGGAATTCGACAACCAATAATGAATCATACGGTACACTATTCATTATATGAAAGTGGAGACCACTCCTCAAGTCTCATCTCATGATCACACTTTCTTTCTTCCTTGACGATTTCTTTTGTTTTTGAACGAATTTTCCCACTAGCAAACTTCTGGTCTCCTCAATACAAGAATTTAATGGCTGTCCCCAGTAGCAAGCAGCATCTTTCTCTGTCCCCCTCCCTTAATCACAACCTAACCTGAAAAATATGGATGCCCAAGGAACACAAATGCTTTTAGAGAGATAGGCCATTTGGTTAAGTGTATAATTGGGATCCACTCTTGTTTTATACGCAATTTATGACAACAAAGCATTGAATCGAACAATGTTGTTGTAAATACATCACACATAATATGATGCAAAATGAGTAACATCCATTCCAGATGAATAATATCTATTTACAAACACATAGAATCAAACACGTTCTTAATAGTGATATTACATATTAGTCACATAATGTTATTAGTCACAATGTTTTAAGATATATTACCGTAACATTTCCACTGGCCCTTTGTTATTGTATTTAAAAAAAATACATAGCACTGATACTATAAAAAGAAAACTTAGTGTAGAGAGGGAAATTAATGTTAACCCATCATTCATTGGGGAGTTTTTTTTTTTTTTTTTGATAGTAGGACAAAACTTTTCATTGCTAGTGACAAAGTGCGAGTTACAGCAGGATTGAAATAATATCAAGAACATTGACCCAATCCGGGGGAAGTTGGTTCCTAGCACAGGACCTGGCAACCCAATCGGCTTTGATGTTAAACTTCCTGCTGACAAAGGTAATACGGATCCCTGGATTCCAACCACACAGTTGTTTGATCAAACCAATCCAGGGGGCAGCTCTCCAAGGAATGCCATCCTCAGACGTAGCACAAGCCTTGACCAGATCGAGACAGTCAGTCCTGACCAGGCAAGGTACTCCAAGTGAGGCCGCAACCCGAGCTCCTTCCAAGAGCGCCCTAGCTTCTGCCTCTAGCGATGAATAGCAATGTAGGATCTCAGCTTTCCCATCACATACCTGACCATGTGCATTAGTAACAACTATGCCATAAGCCGCCTCCTGGGAATCGTGTATGAACGATCCATCACAGTGTATCTCAAAGTTATGAGTACCTGGCGGTGGTGAAGTAGACTCCGGGGGTGGATTAGTCTGAGAAGGGAGAGGAATGAGTTGTCTTTTCGAAGGACAACTATCCCACTGATGGAAGCTTCTTTGTGCACTTGCGATAGTGGATGGTGGCCAAAGAGCCTTGCACTTGAAGATGCATTCATTCCTTGCTCTCCAAGTATGCCAAAGAAGGTAGATGATTTTTTGGATATTCTGGGGTGAGTAGTGCTGACCGAGAGAGAAGATCCACTGCAGGATGCACGTGGTCTGCGCGGGCATCGGAAGGGAAGGCCATTCTGCTCTCCATCCTTCAGCAGCATGTGGGCACTCAAAAAGACAGTGGAAAATAGTCTCCACTGGCGCATTACAAAGCGGGCATACCTTAGTCGGTGAGCATTTTCTGGAGTGGAGATTTTCTTTTGACGCCAGTGCCCCTCGGCAGCATCTCCACATGAAAAACTTCATCTTGGGGGGGAGAGAGAGGCTCCATATCCATTTCCAAGCATCTTTGTTTGATGCTACTATCGCTTGGGGTTGTCCTTGGGTGCCTCGGTTCAAGTTGTGAAAGAAGTGAAAAGCAGATTTGACTGTGAAGTTACCCTTATCAGTCAATCGCCATGCCCAGTAGTCTTCCGTAGAGGCTGGACCAATAGGCGTGCCCGCAATTTGCTGCAGGACTTGCTGTGGAAGGAACTCCCTTAGCAGATCAAACCTCCAGACTCTGTTAATTTCATCAATCCATGCATCAACCGTACCCGGGAAAGAAGAAGGGACCTGAAGGAGAGTGCCAGGTCGCTCAAACAGCCATGGATCTTGGAAGGCTCTAGTTGTTTTCCCATTTCCAATTAACCGGATCAGACCTTGTTCCGTCCATGATTTGGCCTCCCAGAGACTGGACCAAATCCAAGATGCTTTCCCACCCTTTTTGGCCGCGCAGAAGTCAGTCGAGGGGAAGTAGAGACCTTTGAGGAGTTTGACCCAGATGGCATTTGGATTGTTGAGAATTCTCCAGCATTGCTTGGCCAGCAGGGCCAAGTTAAACTCGTGGAAGGGTCGGAAGCCAAGTCCTCCCTCCACTTTGGGTGCATAAAGGACCTTGCCTTCTTTCCAATGAATGGTCTTCTTGAGAGAAGACCCTCCCCAGAAAAACCTCCTGAGCATCGAGTCCATCTTATTTGTTGAACGTTTGGGAAGCATGAAGAGGCTCATAATATAAGAGGGGATGGCCTGAAAAACTGCTTTTAGCAGTGTTTCCTTCCCACCAGGGGATAACAGTAAGCTTTTCCAAGATTCACTTTTCCCTTCCATCCGTTGGAGGAGAAATCTGAACGTTTCGGCCTTCGATCTTCCCCATTCAGTGGGTACTCCAAGATATTTGGAGTGGCAGTTCGTGTCCGCAAAGCCAATGTTTGTAATGATGCTTTCTTGTTCCTCCAGGCTAACATTACTGCTGAAGAAGGTGGACGACTTCTCCTTGTTAATCTCTTGCCCCGTAATCGCCCCATACTTTTGAATAATATCCAGAATACTATCCGCTTCCGCAATTGATGCTTCTCCAAAAATAACTGTATCATCCGCAAAAAGGCAATGAGTGAGATTAGGGCAGTTTCGGTTGAGCTTCAGTCCTCTGATTGCCTTACAGGAAGCTGCTTTTTCAATGAGGAAAGAGAGTGCGTTCGACATTAAGATGAACAGTAGTGGCGATAAGGGGTCTCCTTGTCGAATCCCTCGAGACGGTGAGAAGACAGAGGAGGGCTCTCCATTAATCAGGATCTGGAACCGAACAGAACTAATGCACTCTTTGACCCATCCACACCATTCTTCATTGAACCCATAAGCACGAAGAAGCTCAATCAGGAAATCCCACTCGACCAGATCATACGCTTTCTTCATATCTAACTTCAGCATCATGTCCTTTCGCTTTCCTGTCTTATGTTTCTTGAAATGATTTAGTACTTCGTGCACAATAATAATGTTGTCTTGAATGAGTCTTCCTCCGGTAAAGGCAGCCTGTAAATCATTGACCAGAGAGGGGAGGAAAGGCTGGAGTCTGGTCGTCATGATTTTTGTGATCACTTTATACCTGAAATTGCAGCAACTGATAGGCCTGTATTGTCCAATCTTGTCCGGATTGTCAATTTTGGGGATGAGGGTAATAAAGGTGTCATTCCACCCTTCGGCCATCTCATTGGTCCTGAAGAAGTCACGAATTTCATCACACAGCCTGTTACCCAAAGAAAGCCAAAACTTGCGGAAGAAGTAACCCGGGAACCCATCAGGTCCTGGGGCTTTATTTGCTCCGAGTTGGAACACTGCCTTCCGGATTTCATCATTAGAAAACGGTGCCGTTAGCAGGGTGTTATCTTCACTTGTTACAATCTGGGGGAACCCATCGAGTAATCCGGGGTCAAAGGTACCTCCTCTTGTGGTAAACAAACACTGATAAAAGGAGTTAATGTGATTTTCAACTTCCTGTTTGTCGTCAATCCAGACATTCTGGGCTGTCTTGATTTTGTTAATGCTATTTGCATTTTTCCTTTTGACTGTGGAAGCATGGAAGAAGCCAGTGTTCTGATCTCCTTCTTGTAGCCACGAGTTTCTGGATCTCTGTGCCCAGAATTCTTCCTCCTCCTTCCAAACCATTTGTAGTTCAAGATGTAGAGCCTCCTCTTCCATTTTCATCGAGGGAGTGCGGTGTGGTCCTTGAAGCTGCTGGAGCCTGTATTTAATCTCATTCTCTCTGAGGAACTTCGCCGTTCTGTCCATTTTTGCCCAGGCAGAGAGTTTCTCTTTGCAGTCAATAAGGGTCTTGTAAATCGGCTCCCCTGCATTCCACAATTCCTGAACCAGCTCAACACAGTCCTCATTATTGTTCCATCTCTTGTCGAACCTGAAGGGGATGTTCCTCCTAGCCATTTTAGGATTCAGATCAACCCTAATTGGACAGTGATCTGACTCAACGAATTCTTCATGGAACACCGCCGCTGCATCAAACTCCACCCTCCAGGCAGGAGAGCACAATCCTCGGTCCAAACGTTCTCTGATCAGTCTCTCCCCTTGTTGTTTGTTGGTCCAGGTTAGAGGGTAGCCAAAGAAGCCAAGATCAATGAGGGCATTTTGCTCGATGAAGTACTTGAAGGGGTTGACGTTTTCATTACGGATGGGGCATCTCCCTTCTTTCTCCGACGGATACAAAGAAACATTGAAATCACCAACAAGCAACCACTTTTCATCCTGGTTCTCTCTAAGTGCAGTAATTCTTTCCCAGAGAGCCCGTCTCTCTACCACCGTGGTAGGAGCATGGACGAAAGTGCAAAAGAAACTAACCCCTTCCCTACTGACCTTAACATCCATAAAAGATTTACATGACTCTAACACACTAACTTGAACATCATCCTTCCACCACAGCGCCAGTCCGCTGCCTTCAACTGCTGGGCTCACATAGTCCGAGTGATCAAACTTCAACAATCTCTTTTGGTCTTCTAGAAAGGAGTTATCCTTCTTAGTCTCCATCAAGAAAATCATTGAAGGGCCATACTTTCGACAAAATCTGCCGCAATAGCTTCTTGTAAGGGGTTGGCCAAACCCCCTACAATTCCAACTTATTAGTCTCATTCTTGGTGAGGCGGCTTGAGGCTCGCCGCCGCTTCCTTTGGTGTGTTTGACTCTCCCTCACCGGATTGTTCCCCATCTGCATTAATCGCTGCTATGCTCCTTCTCCTTATAATGCTCCTCCTTCTCTGGTACGTCTTGTTCTTTTCACCTGGAGAGAAAGACAAAGAATGAATAGGGATGTTAGTGGGTGTTCCCATCAGCGGGAGGGAGTAAGTGGGTGACTCCCTCTCCGGTTTTCTTTTCTTCTCCGGCCTTGGTCGAAATTCCTCCGCCATTTGGGTTGCAGGGCCTTGCAGGACCAGAATTGGGCTCTGGTTGTTTTGTTCGAATTGGGCTGGTGCAGGTTGCTCCTCGGTTTGGGCTTGGCCTCCATGGGACTGGGAATAGAATGGGCTCGCAAGGGACAGCAACTGGCCCATCTCGAGCAGGCCCGCCTGCTTGCTTCTTTCGGCCTGTCCTCCAGTTAGGTCTAAGCTCCGCTGCATAGCTATGGTGGCTGCTTCCATCTCCTGCTCCATATATCTAGTTTGCAGAGTCAGAGTTGGGTTCCTCCCATCTCCCCGTTGGATCCACTCCGTACTCCTCATCGCGGCCGTTGCTTCGTTCTCCAGGGCTGCGAATCCCGGTGGGCAGGACGAAGATCCCTGATCCGTGCGCCCCACCATTGACATCAGAGCAGAACCTCCTGACGACTCACGCAGGCGGTGGGTCCTAGGTTCAACTATGCCCCTTCTTCTCTCTCTTGCTTGTTTCTCCCTGAAGGACGCCGGCGGGGTGTTGGCCGGCGAATCATGCCCTGCCCTTAGAGCTGTTGTATAGACTTTCGATGGTTCGGTGCTTAACCCTTTCCTGCGGCACTCCTCTCTTTCCAAGCAGTTGTGGATCAGATGACCGAGTTTCCCACAAAAATAACAGAGGTCGATGATCCTCTCGTATTTGAAGCTCACCCAAATCGATCGTTCCCCCAGGGGGTATTCAAAGCCGATCGGGATTGGTTTGTCGAGCTCCACTTCGACTTTTACCCTGATGAACTTGAGCCAGCCACGAAAGTCGAAGCTGGACTGGTCAATCCCATAGTAATGTGGGAAGATGAAACGCGCCACTGCTTGGATGGATTCCTCATCCTTGAGGGATTGGGGGAGGTCATGCATCTGGACCCAGAGAGTGACTGTCTGGATATCAGTCTCCTCGGCCTTTTGTTCTCCGTCCCATTTCTTCAAGGCGATCAGCGTGTTGCCGAGGTTCCAAGGGCGCGCCTCATAAACTGCATCTCTTTGTTTCTCGGACTGGAAGGAGTAGACGAAGAGGTTGTCCATCTCCTTAGTGGTCTGAATTTCTCCATAAGCCCTCCATTTGCTGGCAGCTGTGTTCCTAGCCTTCTGGATGTTGATGTTGGCATCAGTAATCCATTTGCACAGTAGCATGGCTATGCCACTGCCCCTGACCCCTGTGACTGTGGGACGGACATTGAGCACAAGGTGGCTCCTTTCTCCCCTCAGACTCTGGGTGTTGGGTTCCATTACTCTCTGTGGATGGGGGGGTAAAATGTTTCCTCTGATTGTAGTGTTTTCGTTGCTTTTGGTGAACTGGGAGCTCATTCGTTTCTGGTGAGTAGATTGGAAGTGGTTTGCATGCTTGAGAGCCTGGAAGTTTAAATAGGCCTTCATCTCCACCTGTAATCTCTCCCCTTCGTCTGTTCTGGCATTTAAGATTAGGAGCATTGAATGGGTTAGTTGGCTGCCTGGTTCTAAATCTAGGCTCCTCCAAACCTTTCCTCTTCCTTGCCATTTAAGTGATCTGTGCTCCTCTGGTTTGGTGGCGTGGTGTAGCTTCTGTGAGTTCCTTGACATTAAGATCATGTCAGCCCTCTGCCAGTTGTGTTTCGCTCTATTGGCTTTTGTTCTGATCCCTTTTGCTTGTACCTTGAGGTAGTTCTTCTGACTGCCTTTAATGCTTAGGGTGTTATTGCTGATTGTTCCCCTCTTAATGGCCCGGATCCGTTTGCTGCGCGTGTAAGCAAAATCTTCTTTGTTCCTTTCCTCCTGCTGATCTTCATAACTCCTCCCTCTTCCCGATACTGCTAGTTCACTGATAGCTCCCATGCATCCTTCTTTAAGTGTTTCTCCCCTGGGTTGGAGATCTTCATTTATTTCAGGTGGCTTAGGGGGCGGTGGTGTTGGCATCCACTGCAGAGTCAGCTCTTTAATGCATATCCATAGGTCTGCTCCATCTCTCGATCTGGATTCGTCCTTCTTGTGCCTACTCTCTTCATGGCCTGTCCGGTTGATCCTACTGCTCTTAATGCAAGATTTGGCTACTGAGTGCCGGTTCTGATTTCTGAACGCTCCGTTTCCGGCAGCTGGAGAAGGATAGAAGAAAAAAATACAGTTGGTTGAGGAGAGAGGGGAGAGCATTTTTTTTTTTTTTAATAACTGGGTTATTCATTGGGGAGTTGTTGAGAGATTTGTTTATTTGTTTAAGCTCCTTTCACAAAGAATTGGGTGGCCCTGAATAAACTAATAAAACAAGTGGAGGAGAGAATAAACAGGAAACCAGATTTAGTAGTCAGCTACACCAGGATTAAGACTTGTTGTATCAAGATGCCTTTCCCCATCTCTCATTTCCATGGCCAACACAACTGAAAATCAATGCTACATTCATATCTCATTATTCATTGTTCTCAAAGCTACTGCAAAAACAGGTGTTCTCCGTACAAAAATCCCACTTAAATCCATTGAGGATGCATTTCAGAAAGGCAACTACAGAGCTCAACAAATTATAGTGCCAAAAATAATGCAGAGTGATGAGAGAGGGCTTCATAGCCACTTCTCTAACCCATCTATCTGCTGAAAGTTCTCAACACATCAGCATGTTGCTGCAAAACTCACATTGTCTGCTACAAAACTCGCGAGGATAAGATTGAGATGCATACTGATCCCCCATTGCTGGAAAACAGAATTCTGTTCTTAAATACACATAATAGATGATTTTTTATGTATCCTCTCTAGAAAATGTCTCCATGGAAGCTCGACTTAGGAGAGTAGTTCTGTGAGGAGTTATCATCAAGTCTGTCGCTATCATCCTCACCAAGAATTTCCTCCGAGCGGCAATCACAACTGCAAAATGCTTTCTCGCCTCTACAATACACCAGAATTTCACAGCCAAAAGTTTTAGTCTTTGAGATAGAAATTCTATCAAGCAGCAAGTTAGTTAGCTACACACATTTACCTGTACATATAGGTGTGATCTCCATTGTCCAGCTTTTTCTTGCAAGAGTAACAGCAACTCAAAAACTCTTCAGAGGGTAAACCTTCCTCAGGGCACTTAGCCTCTTGAGGAAGCATTTCAAACCCAATAGTAGTCTTACTCTGGTCAAAATTGGTCAACTCACTACTAGCATGACATGGTAAAATGCAGTCACCAAAAATATGAGTTGTTTTAGGGCATGGGCCATGGGAAATTATACAAGTATAGTCTTCAGAAAGCTCGATCTCATGCGAACTGATCAGTATTGGTACAGAAGTCGGCTTGATGTTCAAGGAATGGTGCTTCTTCAAACTTTTACTCACAACCACGGGCAAACTTGGTATAGAACTGGACCTATTTGCTGACAGACATGCTTTTTTCAGACCAAAACTTGGTATTCTTGTCAAGCTACTCAGAGAAGAAGACTCTTCAAATTCCATAGACTCTAATGGGACCACTTCCTCTTCTCCAGTTTGAGATGGTAGTGAGATGACATAGTTTTTAGGCAAAGAATTGGATCTCAAGGAATCATGACCAAGTTTGATCTGTGATCCAAAGATCACATTCTTCCTCTTGGGGGATTTAAGAACTTCCTCACTTTGTTGGGTCTCGTCTAAGAGCAACTTGACGAGGCCAAGGCCTACTTTGCGGCCATTCCATTGTGTTTTGTGTTCAACCTTTGATGGCTTTGGGGACTTAAGGCTAAACGGGTTGCTAAGATTGGAGAAGAAACTGAAATCAAGAGGAGATGTAGGGCTTCTAGCAGAGTCAGACTCTGATGAACTTTTCGAACTAAACCCTATAAAGAAACTGGGGAGGTTGAAGAATGAGCTGCTTGGTTTGAGGCCTGGAAGAGATTGGAAATGTGACCCTGAATCAGAAGCAGCCATTAGTACTGTATATGCATACCCGTTTTTATGGCGATTTGCTTCTCATAATGAGTATTGGTAAGAGCTCCTCTATGCCATCCAAACACAACACCAGCCAATTCCCCCACTGCAGTAGTTAAATGCAAATCATACATAAATATGAAGTTCCAATCATCAAAAGCGATATCAAGCCCCTAAAATGTAACCTGAATACTTTAGCAATTAAACGTTGAAGGATGAAAGGAAAGCAAAATATCATTACAAAGCTGTCTTAGCCTTCCATGGAAGTAGATGCGTATCCTCTCACAGAAGAGAGTTCACAGATGATTTCATTGAGCAAATAAACAATCACTTGACTGATCAGGAAAGCCCAAGTAATTCCACAAGACAGTAAGCCAAAAGCAAAGATTCTCTAATCTCTCCTCATGAATACACACTCTCCACAAGAAAAAGAAAATCTCTATTCCCCAATCACTCTAATATCTTTCAATCCTGCATCTGAGAATCAAGGCACTACATACCAGAACTAGGAGGGTAATGGTAAACATTGATCAAATATTTCAAAGTCAAACACCATTTGTATAAGCACAGAAGACCAAGAGCAAATGAAAAGAGATGAAGAAGCAGAATCAAAGATCAACCACCAAAAAGATTGGAAGACTAGAGCAAACTCAAACACAAACCAAGCAGGTATGAAAAATTGAAAGCTCTATAATGGAGGGGGGGAAATTCAAACAAGAGCGACATATGACTTTATCTGCAAGAAGGGTCCATCAGATTAGCGACCGATCAATGTTTTTCAGCCAACAGATTCAACACAGAGAATCGAACAGGCAGCTCAAAGAACACTGAAACGAACCGACAAAACCCCGAAACGAAAGCCAAGCTGGAGTCCAATCTAAGAACACAAACTTTACAGATATCAGAGAAGCAATCCATCGCTAGACAGAAACAGAGAAGAAAGCAAAATCAAGTGAAGGAGTGAACTCAGAAAACCCACCTGGGTTTCCGCCAAAAAAAACTTGAAACTAGCAGGGAGCAAAGAATGCTAGCTGAAAGACAGAGTCTCTGCGAGAAGCGAAGAGCCTTATAATGGCCATTACCGAGAGCACAGCTCTTTCATTTCTTTCTTCCTCCATGATTTCTTTTCCTCCATATCTGGTCCTTCCAATTGGATCAACTCAGAGAAGGGGTGAGAGCCACTAAAAACTAAAACTAAAAAGGCCGCTGATATACTCTCTCTCTCTCTCACTCATGATTAGCAACAAAAATACGTATGGCGGACAGAGAATCGTATTAGAATACGTATACTTTCCTTTGAGCTGAACGTATTTTTTTGTTTTGGAGTTTAGTGAAAATAATAGTGGTACCGCTGGCCGTTGCCCGCCCCTTCCCGTTTTCTTTTCTCGGGTCATTGATGTTTCAGCCCATTTTACTTTGCTGTTCTTCAATTTTTTTTGCAGGACAAACTTTTATTTATTTATAATTTTATGTTAAACAAATGCGCATCCCTGTCACAAGTTTATATTTTTCATCCAGTAATAACAAAGATGTTGATTTGGAATTGAAAATTTTTCTAAATTATTTTTTATGTATTATCCTCTTCTTGATGGAAATTGTATTCTTTTTCATAGAAAGTATATTATCGTCCAATACGTAAAGAGATAATAAAAGTGAGGCATTTTAGTATGCTATATAGTACCCATGCTTTAATATACTTAGAGCCATTAGATCTTGTTATAAAATATCAGCCATTGGATTGAAGTTATTTAATTATTATTATTTTCATTTGTTGGACTGGTAACCTGTTGCACCGGTTCGTTACACAATAATTTAAAAAAAATTGAAATCCAGTCGGGCGACTGTAAAGGCCACCTTCGATCGGAATTCAGAGCTTCTCACCTCTTATCACCGCTGTCTACTCTTCCTTCGATCCTCTCCACGCAGCTAGCGAGCCGGATTCCGACGACGACAGTGAAGGCGGCGAGCAGTGGGTGACGACGAGTAGAAGAAGCTTGTCGATTGCAACATCTCTTTGACTGCGGCGAGCCGGATTCCGACGACGACAGTGAAGGCGGCGAGCAGGGGACGACGAGAGCGAGCATCTCTTCGTCAATTGCAAACGAAGACCCTCTTCCCATCGATAGCAAACGAAGACCCTGCACAGAACCCCCTCTTCCCATCGATAGCAAACGAAGACCTACCTCCTCCACTGCAACTTTTTCCGGTTAGTATGCCTACAGTTCTACAATTTTATTCAATTTTCGGGTTAGTATGGCTATCAGTTTAGGGATTATATTGGGATGTTCTAGATTTACAAATTTCGGTAGGGGGATTGAAATTCCATGCTCGTTTTACCAGATTGACCTATTTGGGATTGAAATTGAAGCTTCTCCACTGCTTTCTTCATGTGCATTCTCAATTGGATATGGTGATATAAGATGCGATATTCCTTTCCCTCTCTCGGTTTTATCAGTTGTGTGAAGTGGGAATTCTGATGTGCTCCATCTTTTCCAGTGTCTTCTTCTGTGATTTGGTTTGTCTATCTCTTTAGCTTTAACGTCTTGTGCAATGAGTATTGAAGCTCTCTCAAGTGTAGTTCTTGGTTGTGCTGTATTTTGTCACGGCCGAGTTTGATTGAGATGGGGGCATCTTTAGTCATTCCGTGATTGATGAAGCTTCAGAAAGTCTGCACTTTTTTGTGCAAATAGCTGTGGCCATCCACCATATAACTTCATTCCTCACACAGATCGTTGATGTGACCTAGGAGGTATTTGTGAATGGAGGATTCAGTGTCAACTAGGAAGCTGTCTTGGTTTATATAATCCCATAAACTGTGTTGGGGTTGTTCATTTCGTTGTTGCCTTTGCTTTCAAACTGAAGAGAATAACTGTGCTGGGGTTGGTCTGCTTGCTTCTTTAGTTCTTTGGTCTTGATTGGGTTTTAGGGATGTAAGGAATGGGTTTGTAGAGTTTACTTAATAGTCAATTTTTATCTCCCACATCCCACTAGAGTTCGAGTTATTTTCAGGGTTTGTAGTGTCGTTACCGTTGCTTGTTGATTACATTTTGGACTGTTAATTGAAGGGTCTTGCTTGGCTGCATGAAAGGTGCAATTGAGTGTGTTAGTCAAGAACTATTTCATGAAATCAGGGTGACTTCAGTTTTAGCCAGTTTGGATGGAAATAGAGCGAGTGTTTATGGTGGTGTCATGGGTTATGGAAAGCTTAGTGGCTATGCTCGTGGTCATGTTATTTAGCTCTCAAAAGTTGTAAGTTGTGTGTGGTTTCTGGAAATATCACGGCTGTGAGAGAGACCGTGGATGTAATTCTGGAAATATCACGGCTGTGAGATAGGCCGTGAGAGAGACCGTGGTTGTAAAAACGCACTTCTATGTTTCCCAGAGGTTTTCACGGGTTGCCTTCGACAGTATCACGGCCATGCGATGAGCCCTGTTTTTGGATATGGATGATGGACATCTCACGGCCCTTTTGTAAATTCCCACGGGCGTGAGAATAAGCCGTGTGATTGTCTGGAGATATGAAAACTACTCTTTGCTTGTCACGGGTCATGTCACGGCCGTGAGATGAGCCGTGTTTTTTGATATGGATGATGGACATCTCACGGCCCCTTTGTAAATTCCCACGGGCGTGAGAATAAGCCGTGTGATTGTCTGGAGATTGTCTGGAGATATGAAAACTACTCTTTGCTTGTCACGGGTCATGTCACGGCCGCGAGAATTTGCATTTTGGGTGAAATGTAATGAAAGCGGGGTGTTTTGGGTGAAATTTATATATGCCAATGGCGGATTTCATGGTTAATTAGTGTACTCAGTGGCGGAGGCAGGGCCTTTTGGCCTTGTCCCGGGACAGGGGTAAATTTTGGTGGAACAAAAATATGCCATATATATTTATATTGGTGATGGAACATAACACGTATAGGTAGTATTAGAGTACTTTGTCACTACAACACAATTCATTATTTGTCCGAAATTGACATAAAATTAATTTATTATACAATAAAACGAAATTCCAATTGCAATAAAGAACTAATCGGGTCTCTTTTCTCCTTATGCCTATTCGATCTGTCCCCAACAACCCTGAAATTGTCTAGCGACAACGGCAATCCCACTAGTTTTGATTTACCAATTACAACTGCAAGTGTAAAAAGAGCATTTTCAGGTTTGAGTTATATTAAGAACAAGTTTCCAAGTCGATTTGGCGACCAGTTTGCTAATACTTGTTTAGTAAGATACATTGAAAGAGACTTATATAATAGTGTAGACAACGAATGTTTTTGCGCTTCTTTCACTATATGAAATTCTTTCGTAGTTGTTTCTGAAAAGTATGATAGTATAATTGGTTATTTTTAATTTATGAATGAATTATTTGGATATAATTCTTTTTTATTAAATAATTCTTTTATTAGATATTTATATATTTAAGTTATGCAAAAAGGACAGGGGTGGTTTGAAATGCTGGCTCCGCCACTGAGTGTACTCAGGTGTTGATGTAGGGGGTTTTCAGTTCTTCTGGTAGTTAGAACTTGTATTTTGTTTGTACTCTTCGGCATGCTTATAATTCGTGTTTCAAGGCATGCTTATAATTTTTCTGTTGTTTTAATTTTGCAGTTTGCTAAAATTGTTCTATAATGAAGACGAAGAGGCATCAAATTTTCAGCACGCGATGTTCTCCTAGGAAAGTATTCTCACTAGTCTCAAATTTAGAGGCTTGTCAATCAGAGGCCATTAAGAGATGTGGCTTTGGTCGTATTCTTGAAGTCAAAGGAAGAAAGCTACAACGTGAGTTGTTGGAGAAACTTGTGAAGAGCTTTAATCTGGAAGAAAGCACAATTAAGGCGTATGGGTTGGAAGTGCATATTTCGGCCAAAGATTTCGAGCGAATTATGGGCGTGCCTGAGGGAGGTACTGATATCATCTTGAATGGTGAAGAAGTGGAGGGAAGATCAGAGGAACTGGAACCATTTAGAGTGTTTTCGACACGTGATTGTGGCCGACAGGCGATTTCCACAAGCTTAATGCAGAAGGCGTTGTCGAAGATGAAAGATAGCGACGATCTATTTCTTCAAATGTTTATTTTGTACGTAATGGGGGTGCTATTAGTACCAACTAGAAGAGAGGAAATTTCCTTGTCTTCGGTATACGCTGTCACCGATGTTGCAGACATTCCGAAGAAGAATTGGGCATCCTTTTGCTTCAATGAATTGGTCAAATGCATCTGCGACCATAATGCTTATAGGAGAGAGTATATACCGGGTTGCTTGCTGTTTTTGGAGGTAAATAATTGCTAATCCCGACTTTCTACATATTTGTAATGATTAATCATCATGTTGATTATAGTATTTTTTTTTGTAGTTAATATTCTTGGAGCATGCAAATGGTATTTTCCAAACCATTGATGGGAGTTTGGATTTGATGAGTTGGGAGAGCGGAGACATGGAGTTATTGTTAACAAAAGTGGTAAGTTTGATAGTATATTTGATTCTTTTGACAAGTTGGAGCATGCTAATGGTACATTTGGTTCCCTTTTTAATTAATTTATAGGTTTCCAGCAGTTCGGGGAAAAGATCAGCTGAGGATGCCGGTTTGAAATCACCTCCAAGGAAACGGGGAAAAGGAGACGGGAAACAGCACAAACCCGACGGGGATGAGCTGCTTCTCTATGAGCGTATTGATGCTCGGTTTAGTACCATGGAGGGTAGAATTGACAACTTTGGTCAAGAATTTAGAGTGGCAATGGGTGATGCTGCTTCTAGAGATAATGAGCTAATGAGCTGGGTTGTGAAAATGGAGAACGAATTTCGGGCTTTTAGAGACGAAATCGGTACTGCAGTGAAGTCCCTTATAGAGGCAGTGAAAGCAACTGTAGGTGATCCGTTGTCAAGGGAGCAGCCTATGGAACCCATTTCTCCTACAGCTGAGTTGAAAAAGAACGATCAGAAGGGTGAGGTTGAAAAACCTAGGGAACCCATTTCTCCTACCTCGGAATGTGTCAAGACTGCCAAAGTTGAGAATTCGGGAGAAGCTGAGGGGGAAATTGGAGATGACAGATGTTCTAAATCTCCTTCTGTGAAAGTTGTGAAAAAGTCTCCTTGCAAGCAGCCTAAAGCGTCTCAAGTTGAGAAATTCATATTGTTGAGTGATGAAAGTGTTGCTGCTAATGACGGTTGTTCCAAGGCTGTGAAGGTATTTCACTTGATTAAGTTTTCTAATTATTGGTTCTTATGGTGTGGTTACTAATGAACTGGTTTTGTTTTTATGTTTTTGAACAAGAAAGGGGCGAAAGGGAGGTGCACTACGTAGTGTGTCTAAATTGAAGCCTAGTTTGTATGTGGTCTCTCCATTCGAACGGGCAAATCCCAGAGCTATGAAAGCACAACCTTTGTACCGTGCTCCTCCCTTTGTTGTTCAGACACCATTGACTCTGGAGGCAGTGAAGATGATTCAATTTGCTTTTAGTAGTGAGCTTCCCGAAAGGTACCTCCCGAAATCATTACAAGTAAAATTGGATCATATTTGTAGGATGTTTTTGGTATTTGCCTTATTCTAATGTTGTGTTGTTTGAACTTGGTATTGTATAACAGTGACATATTGGTTAGTGTTGGTGGCGGGGTTCTTTCCTTGTTACGTGAAGATTTTGTCGAGCTTTTGCCAAGGACCAAAATTTCAACAAGGGTAAGTTCATTTATGTGTGTAATTTAGTAGATTGAACGTGTATTGCTGACTTTGGTATATGTGATGATGATGCATTAGATTATAGAAATGACGTGTCTGTGCAAGACACTAGAAGAACGAAGTTGTGGTCGTCGTGGTGGCTTGTCTTGGTTCTTTCCACCTTCAGTTTCGGTACAGTTGTCTGCTTTGTCTATTCTTGTCATGAAATTAATCTATTTTTTGTTACATGTAGCTTGTGTGGGTGACTGTGTTTTATTTTTCTAGGATCGTGCGAGTCATTGCAACGAGGAGCAATTTATGGCTAAGATGCGTCCATATAAGATACATGAGCGATACTGTATTGGTGAGCTACTTTACTGCAGTAAGGTATGTTGTAATGTTGTTTTCTAAAAGGAAATGGCTTCACCCTCCTATGTTAAATTGATAATTATTGTTTGTTTGTCCATTATTTCAGATTCATGTCCCAATTTTCAACCTCACTTTGCAGCACTTCTATCTGGCGGTCTTTAACATGGAAGCGAAAGAAATTGAAATCTGGGACTCATTACGAGGAACTCATAATGAAGAATATGATGCAAGGATGTAGAAACTGGTTTGCTTCTTGTTCTTCAAGTTTTCAAGCTTTACGTATTGCTTAGTTGTTAGTTGTTTTTCATTTGCCGACTTTGTCGTTATATATCGATGAGGGGGATGTTTTCATTTGCAGAAATTGGGTCTAGATTGGTTGCTTAAGGATGATATCTGCGGGGCGTTTTCATTTGTGGACTTCGTGGTTAGATATCGCCAGGATGTTGCTTGCCAACCAAATGGGTACCCTTTGTTGTTGTTCAATCGTGCACTGTTCTAATTAAGTTCGATAATTATTTGTTCGCATCATGACCATGGTAATTATTTGTTATATTACAGATTTGATTGTGGACTATTTGTCATCAATTACTTGCTGGATCCAGATCGATATTCGAAGAAGCTTGACCAGTTCCACAGTGACTATGAGCGGGCACAACTTACAATGTACTTGCTCACTACGGATCTGAATGAGGTGAAAGCTACAGTTAAGACACAATCAGATGAATATTTTGAGAGACATGCAAGACCTGCGCAAATCGAGACTGAGAAGGTGAATTTTAAGACAAACTTACTCAATCGAGGAAGAAAACCGTTGCACGCGCATGGGGAGAAAAAGGGTAGAAAGTCTAAGAACCATTGAGACTTGTGATGTTAATGTAGAGTTTAGTTAATGTGGATGTTGATTGAAGTTTAGGATAATGTAGATGTTGAATGAATTTTAGTGAATGTAGATGTTGAATGAAGTTTAGGAAACTGTTGAAATTACAATGAAGTTATGAATGAAGCATTATTCAGTGATGTTATTTTTTCTCTATATTATGTTTAATGTGTCGACAAGGAAAAAATTATGCATGATCATATACCGAAAAATGGTTGAAAATGGACTTGAAAGCAGGCGTGTTTTTGGATTTGTAATTCTGGAAATATCACGGCTGTGAGATAGGCCGTGAGAGAGACCGTGAGATTTTTTACATCAAAAGGTGGAGTTCCAGAGAGTTCCACGGTTGGCGTCATCATTTTCACGGCCGTGAGATGAGCCGTGTTTTGGATATGAATGATGGACATCTCACGGCCACTCTGTAAATTCTCATGGCGCGTGAGACTTGGCCGTGAGCTGGGATTTTATAACGGCTTAATGATGGTAATTTTACGCCCGTGAGACTGGGCCTTGAGATTCAAAAAATCATTCCCTATGTTCAGAGAACCTCACGGTCTTGAAAGGACCATCTCACACCCGTGAGATTGTGGGCTCGCTTGTTAGTGAAAAAAAAGGACATCAAGAAGGTTCGAACCAGAGCACTTGGCATAATAATTCAGCGTATTAACCAGTCAGACTACTTAACATATTTGCTAAAATTCATTGTTCGTTTGCTTTTTACTACGTATGGTTGAATGAGCGTGTGATTATCGGTTTTGGGTTGAACCCCATGTAATTGTGAACCGATGTGAGATTGAGGTTATGTATATGGTTTAGCGAGCGTTTGATTATCGGTTTTGGGTTGAACCCCATGTAATTGTGAACCGATGTGAGATTGAGGTTATGTATATGGTTGAATGAGCGTTTGATTATCGGTTTTGGGTTGAACCCCATGTAATTGTGAACCGATGTGAGATTGAGGTTATGTATATGGTTTAGTGAGCGTTTGATTATCGGTTTTGGGTTGAACCCCATGTAATTGTGAACCGATGTGAGATTGAGGTTATGTATATGGTTTAGGGAGCGTTTGATTATCGGTTTTGGGTTGAACCCCATGTAATTGTGAACCGATGTGAGATTGAGGTTATGTATATGGTTTAGTGAGCGTTTGATTATCGGTTTTGGGTTGAACCCCATGTAATTGTGAACCGATGTGAGATTGAGGTTATGTATATGGTTGAATGAGCGTTTGATTATCGGTTTTGGGTTGAACCCCATGTAATTGTGAACCGATGTGAGATTGAGGTTATGTATATGGTTTAGTGAGCGTTTGATTATCGGTTTTGGGTTGAACCCCATGTAATTGTGAACCGATGTGAGATTGAGGTTATGTATATGGTTTAGCGAGCGTTTGATTATCGGTTTTGGGTTGAACCCCATGTAATTGTGAACCAATGTGAGATTGAGGTTATGTATATGGTTGAATGAGCGTTTGATTATCGGTTTTGGGTTGAACCCCATGTAATTGTGAACCGATGTGAGATTGAGGTTATGTATATGGTTTAGTGAGCGTTTGATTATCGGTTTTGGGTTGAACCCCATGTAATTGGGAACCGATGTGAGATTGAGGTTATGTATATGGTTTAGTGAGCGTTTGATTATCGGTTTTGGGTTGAACCCCATGTAATTGTGAACCGATGTGAGATTGAGGTTATGTATATGGTTTAGTGAGCGTTTGATTATCGGTTTTGGGTTGAACCCCATGTAATTGTGAACCGATGTGAGATTGAGGTTATGTATATGGTTTAGCGAGCGTCTGATTATCGGTTTTGGGTTGAACCCCATGTAATTGTGAACCGATGTGAGATTGAGGTTATGTATATGGTTGAATGAGCGTTTGATTATCGGTTTTGGGTTGAACCCCATGTAATTGTGAACCGATGTGAGATTGAGGTTATGTATATGGTTTAGTGAGCGTTTGATTATCGGTTTTGGGTTGAACCCCATGTAATTGTGAACCGATGTGAGATTGAGGTTATGTATATGGTTTAGCGAGCGTTTGATTATCGGTTTTGGGTTGAACCCCATGTAATTGTGAACCGATGTGAGATTGAGGTTATGTATATGGTTGAATGAGCGTTTGATTATCGGTTTTGGGTTGAACCCCATGTAATTGTGAACCGATGTAGATTGAGGTAATTGATATATGGGTTGATTTTCGTTTGATTATGGTTTTGGGTTAACCCATCTAATTATAACCGATGATTTTTTTGGGTTGGTCATAATGAAGAAATTCCTAGATCCTAAACCCTCACCGTCTTAAGTCGTAACAGTGATGCCGTTTCTTCCTTCTCGTCCTCCGTCAGCGCCAGAGGACTGATCCTCGGTTCCTCCCTGTCGGCTTCTTCCTTCCAGCTTCCCTCTCTCCCAACCTCAGTTCTTCCTTCGTCTTCCCTTCTCTACCCATCCTTCGCGACGAATCGGTAAGTTGGATTGTTTATCTATTCGATTATCTGTTTCTTCATAACGAACACTCACAATCCCAGCAGCCAGAACCTAATTTCTCCACAGCCGACGAACTCCTTCTCTCTGCTTTCTCACCACCCCGTATTCCTACGGATTTCGTCCACCAGCCAGGCGGACATCACCGTGTAGAGTTCGTTCCCCACGGCTCAGCCTCGGTACCGCTCACGGCTGTGCCGGCTCCAGAGTAGACAACCACTGCTCCGCCTGGTCTCCACCGCTGCCGGCTCCAGAATCTGGGCCACTGCTGCCGCCGGGAATTTTAAGGTTCAGGGTTTGTAAGTTGCTAGATTGCTAGATTCGAATTCATGGTGATCTATGGGTTTGTGGAGCTATTTGGTCCTGTTTGTCTTGGAACATTCACGTTGGCCTTTCATTGTAAATTGTAAGATTACATGGTGATCTATGGGTTTGTGGAGCTATTTGGAGCTATTTGATGAAACTTCATTTGTTAAGTGTGTAGAGAGCTTCTTTGTTTGAAGTTGGATTTGGTTGTCTTCTTTGTTCAATTTGGTGGGTGTTGTGAATTGTGATCTTGCTTGGCTTCATTTCATTTGTGAATGGTTGGTTTGTCGCGGAAGTGAAGGGGAAACTATCGAGTTGATATGTGGATTACAGTTACCAGCCAGCCCTTCATTTCAATTGTCTCGTGTTTGCCTCGTGTTTGTTAATTGATTAGTGAAGTGTTTGATTCGGTCGGTTGTGGGTGGTGAATATGTCGATTTCAATTGTCTCTAAACTTCATTTTGTTGCTTGTTTTCAGTTGATCAACTATGGAAGGGTTGATGGATGATATGAGCA
Organism: Linum tenue; assembly: GCA_946122785.1. Lineage (NCBI taxonomy): Eukaryota > Viridiplantae > Streptophyta > Magnoliopsida > Malpighiales > Linaceae > Linum > Linum tenue. Next base: position 49,837,136 of record CAMGYJ010000005.1, on the reverse strand, counting down.
CAGGCAAGGACACGGGAATTGACTTGAATGTTGGTTTAGATTGGGGAATGGATTATGGAGATGATACCGGTGGTGTTAGAGATAGTGACGATATGGAGGACAATGTCGACACCAGCGATAGTGATTCTGAGGATGATAATAACACTAACATTGGTGATGATGATAAAGAGAATATCTCAGATGAGCATTTGCACAGCTTCGAAACACAGCCACACAACTCAGAGAACATCAAAGATGCTGCAAATCCAGCCATGGTTCCATCGTACTCGAGTATGTATGACTGGACTTTGCTTGATAAAGTCGGGAATGGTAAGCCTTATTCTAAATGGGAGTCGGATGATGTTGTGGGTTATGATTTTGAAACCCTTGTGGAGGCTGGCAAGTTCTATTCAACTTATGGTTGTGCCATGGGGTTCGGCGTACGAAAGAACACTCACACATATTCTAAATATGGAGTTAAAAATATGCAGCGATGGGTTTGCTCACGCGAGGGGGAGCGTCTTCCAGTCCACAATGACAAGGAGAACAGAAAGCGTGAACCTAGGCCTGTAACAAGGCTCCATTGTCCGGCTGCTTTCAAAGTCAGTTTTGTTGAGGCAACTAACCGATTCAAGGTGAAGCAGTTTGTACCAACACATTTTCATCCCTTAGCTGGAGCACATGAAGTGCAGTTTTTGAGTTCTTATCGCAAGGTAGATGACGCAAGTAAGGCTCAGATTCGATCACTTAGGGCTGCTGGTATTCGCACCAATCAAATCATGGATTATCTAGTGAATTGTGCAGGAAGCTTTCAGAACTTGGGTTTCACTAAGACCGATGTCTACAATTTTGTTAGTGCGGATCGGAGGTCGGAGATCTTGGATAGTGACAGTGAAGCTGCACTTGCCTACTTACAAGCACGAGCAACTACCGATCCTCGTTTTTATTGTAGATATACAGTAAGTGACGGTGGTGAACTAGGCAATATGTTATGGGCTGACTCTCCTTCACAATTGGATTATAGTCTCTTTGGAGATGTTCTTGTTTTTGACTCGACGTACAAGACTAATGCATATAATCTTCCATTTCTTCTATTCATTGGTGTGAATAATCACAATGCAAGCACTGTTTTTGCATGTGCTTTACTTGCGGATGAAACGGCGGAGAATTACGTATGGATTCTAAATGCTTTTTTACATTGCATGGGTGGTAAGAAGCCAACCGCAGTTATAACAGACGGTTGTTCTTCAATGAGGAAAGCTATCAAGTCGGTTCTCCCTGGATCCCGACATCGGTTATGTTCTTGGCACTTGGGCAATAACGCAGAAGCGCGTGGCCATGCGGAAGGCTTCCGGGAGGATTTCAAACGATGCATGCTAAACTGCAGTTCTATTCCACAATTTGAAGCTACGTGGAAGGAAATTTTGTCCAAGTATGACCTGGAGCACAATGCGTGGATGAAGAAGATGTATAGGCGACGAGCTCTATGGGCCACAACTTACTTGAAAGGTATTTTCTTTGCTGGGATGACTACCTCACAACGTTGTGAGAGCATGAACTCTTATCTAGACAAATTCTTGCAAAGTAAGATAAAGTTGTTTGAGTTTGTCAAGCAGTTTGACATGGCACTTTTGTATAGGAGACAAACTGAGTTACATGACCAGTTTAAGACAATACATACTGATGTTGTTTTGATGACACATTTACATGAAATTGAAAGACATGCCTCTATAGTATATACAAGAAATGTGTTCAGGAGCGTTCGAGCAGAAATAGCGAGAGAAGTTCATTACTATATTACAGACAAGTGTGTGTTGACCAATAAAACAATTTACACATTGTCACGATTCAAATACCCTGACTCAAAGTGCACCGTGGTCTTTTACACGAGTGGACATGATGTGCATTGTTCTTGTGGCATCTTTGAGTTCTGCGGAATTCCATGTCGGCATATATTCTGTATATTGAAAGCAGAAAATCAAATACAAATTCCAAAGTTACTCATTTTGAAGCGTTGGACTAAAGATGCAAAAGAGTTCGATCCCTCGAGTATGGGAAGCTGTCCTACCCAGCAAAATATTAGCAGGTATTATAAATTTAAGGTGTTCATTTAGTTCTTTGTTTACTTCTATTGTGCTTGGAACCAACTACAAAAGTGCTTGTTTATTTGGACAGGTTTGGATTCTTGGTTGGTCAATGTAGTAGAATGTGCCATTATGCTGTGAGTTCGGATGAAGCATTTCATACTGCCAAAGGGTTGATTGAAGACTTGACATTGCGAGTGAAGACAATAAGTGAAGAAACAACCAACAAAACAAATAATGCTACTACGGATGTTGGAGTGAACTCCTCTCAGTTTATTAAGGACCCCCATCCAGTTCGAAGTAAAGGGAATGTGAAGCAACCTCAAGTGAAAACACGAATGTGCAAGTATTGTAGGCGTCCTAAACATACAATCAGAAATTGTCCGCTGAAAAGAATGGCTGAAGCAGGTGGAGGTGATAGTCATTTCACGCAACAAGAATACAACTTCGAGTCCATAGGAGCAGGTGAAAGCAGCTTTCATGTGGAGACTCAAGAATCTGTTCTACTTCCCAAACGATCCAAGCACAACCTGTAATGCTGGTGTTCGACTTCAAACTACATTATGTTTCATCTTGTAATGTTTGTTTTGTGCAAGTTAGTATCTAGTGACATTGAATGGATCTATGTAATGCTCGTGTCAAGCTTCAAAGAACATTATGACTCAGCTTTTCATAAGCTTGTAGTTTTCAAAAACAGTATATTATGTTACTTACGCCATTATAATAAGTACAAGGGTTAGTTCTACAGGTAAATGTCTGTGCAGACTATTTCTGGAAATCTCACGGCCAATTCTGGAAATCCCACGGCCGTGAAAGAATGCGTGTTTTTGGATTTGTAATTCTGGAAATATCATGGCCGTGAGATAGACCGTGGATGTAAAAACGCACTTCTCAGTTTCCCAGAGGTTTTCACGGGTTGCCTTCGACAGTATCACGGCCGTGAGATGAGCCATGTTTTGGATTTGCACGGCCAATTCTGGAAATCCCACGACCGTGAAAGAAGGCGTGTTTTTGGATTTGTAATTCTGGAAATATCACGGCCGTGAGATAGGCCGTGAGAGAGACCGTGGATGTAAAAACGCACTTCTCAGTTTCCCAGAGGTTTTCACGGGTTGCCTTCGACAGTATCACGGCCGTGAGATGAGCCGTGTTTTGGATTTGAATGCTGTACTTCTCACGGCTCATCTGTTAATTCTCACTGGCGTGAGAATAAGCCGTGAGATGTTCCACAGGTGAAAGTCTCCTACTGGAAATCTGACACCTTATACTGGTAATCTCACGACCGTAAAATACTCAAGTGAGATGTAAAAAGCAGTGTTTCATTCCTCAGGCAAATATAACGACCGTGAGATGTCCCGTGACATGCAAAGAGCAGTTCTCACTATCCCAGGAAATTTCACGGCTACTACTTGACATTGTCACGCCCGTCAAAATCTCACATTCAATTGAAACACACAGCTGCCACTCAAACGTTCGCACAACTCATTTTGTCAAAATAACAGACGTGGAATTAAGATGTACCTACACTTTCTAGAGTTGTACCTTTACACTAAATTTAAAGTTGTACCTACACTTTCCTAAAAATCTTCTATGGTACAATTAAAAAGTGTACCTATACACTATAGTACAACTTAATGTTGTACCTACACTTTCTAACAAATCCCTCTATGGTACAACTCAAAATTGTACCTATACTAATGGTACAACTTTTAGTTGTACCTACACTTTCTCAAAATCCTTCTATGGTACAACCCAAACTTGTACCTATACCATGGTACAACTTTAAGTTGTACCTACACTTTCTAAAAATCGTTCTATGGTACAACCCAAACTTGTACCTATACCATGGTACAACTTTAAGTTGTACCTACACTTTTTCAAAATCCTTCTATGGTACACCCCAAACTTGTACCTATACTAATGGTACAACCTTAAGTTGTACCTACACTTTCTCAAAATTCTTTTATGGTACAACTCAAAATTGTACCTATACTAATGGTACAACTTTAAGTTGTACCTACACTTTCTAATAAATCTCTTTATGGTACAACTCAAAATTGTACATATACTAATGGTACAACTTTTAGTTGTACCTACACTTTTTCAAAATCCTTCTATGGTACAACCCAAACTTGTACCTATAGTATGGTACAACTTTATGTTGTACCTACACTTTCTAACAAATCCCTTTAATAAGGTACAACTAAAAATTGTACCTATACGAATGGTACAACCTTAAGTTGTACCTACAGTTTCTAACAAATCCCTTTATGGTACAACTAAAAATTGTACCTATACTAATGGTACAACCTTAAGTTGTACCTACACTTTTTCAAAATCCTTCTATGGTACAACCCAAACTTGTACCTATAACATGGTACAATTTTAAGTTGTACCTACACTTTCTAATAAATCCCTTTATGGTACAACTCAAAATTGTACCTATACTAATGGTACAACTTTAAGTTGTACCTACACTTTCTAATAAATCTCTTTATGGTACAACTCAAAATTGTACCTATACTAATGGTACAACTTTTAGTTGTACCTACACTTTTTCAAAATCCTTCTATGGTACAACCCAAACTTGTACCTATACCATGGTACAACTTTAAGTTGTACCTACACTTTCTAAAAATCCTTCTATGGTACAACTCAAAATTGTACCTATACCATGGTACAAATTTAAGTTGTACCTACACTTTCTAACAAATCTCTTATGGTACAACTAAAAATTGTACCTATACTAATGGTACAACCTTAAGTTGTACCTACACTTTCTCAAAATTCTATAATGGTACAACCCAAACTTGTACCTATAACATGGTACAATTTTAAGTTGTACCTACACTTTCTAATAAATCCCTTCATGGTACAACTCAAAATTGTACCTATACTAATGGTACAACTTTAAGTTGTACCTACACTTTGTGAAACAAATTCTTCAATGGTACAGCTGAAACTTGTACCTATACTAATTGTACCTACACTTGTATACATTGATTCATTATTTACAAGATTGCCATTAATGATGTGGGACCAGTCATTTAGTGGGTTTACCTCCTCAACAGGTCACCTTTTTTTTTGTTTTTTATAGCATGGGTGCTATAGAGCACACTAGAAGGGCTCAATAAAAGTGACAAATAGTGGGAAATATTAAAAATGATAGTTTACAAAATCCTTATACTAAAAAACATATATCTAACCTTCCATTTTAATCACATTTAACTAGGAGTAAACAAAGATGATTGAAACCTGAACCACCTGTCCAACTCGATCCAATCACCCATATTTATTGCTCAACATAAGGTTTAAAGTTGTGATTTTTTTTTTGTGGAACCCGCTTCTTTAGGATTGGGTGCAGGTTTCGGATTATGATGTTAAGATACATGTGTCTCACGTATGGGGCTTGTACTTGGGCCTCAAGTTACGTGTAGTAGTGTAGGATTTATAGTTAGGAATGGCAATGGGCAGGTCCGGGGAGGGTTTCTTGGTACCCAGATTCGCTCCGTGACAGGTCGGGTCTAGGTCGGGTAATTTATCACGGGTCGCGGGTCGGGGCAGGTCGACCCAATGAGTATGCAATTTATATGAAAAACACTAGAAATATGCGTTCTTTTTATTATAAGACCAAGGAAACAAACAATATTATGATAAATTTAGTTAAATTATTGGATAAATTGAGGTTTTGTCTAATTTAAAACTTTATTATAACTAAAATATGATGTAATAAAAGGAAAATCCTAAGTAGTTTGACTCAACTTACATGTAATTTAGACAAAAACGGGCCGAGAATGGGGCGGGTCAGGGCAGGTCGGGTCGATGAGAGTACCCATGCCCGCCCCGGCCCAAAACAGGCCAAACAGGTAAGGTAAAACGGGTCAGGTCGAAATTGCCATCCCTATTTATAGTCCTTTTACATTTGAAACTTGGAGAATGTTTTCTTTGCCGTGTTGGATAGGACTAGTGGTTACGAGTTTTTGGCCCATATAAATATGTGTGCAGATTGTACGAATACAAGATAATAAGAGTTTTTACCGCTTCGATCATGGACTATTAATACGCCCCTGGGGGGTGTATTTTTATCAAAGTCACGCAGCAAACAATCAATCCGAAGATTGATTGAACTCGAATCAAGAACAACGCGTTCTTAATACGAAATTTGGATAAAACGGAACCAACGGACAATTCCACACCTGGGGAAAGCTCGTATGGTATAAAATGATAGTTGCTCGACCACGATTGAAGAGGATATTCAATCGATACAAAGCTCACAAGCTTGGAATCCACCAAACTCAAACAAGTCGCAAATTGCACAAAACCAAAGGGTTTGTTTTTCGATTAATCAAAGTCTTCTGTTTTTACAACGTAAATAGAACGGTATTTAAAGGCAAATAAAACCTAATACAATCCTAATAGAACTAGGCAACAATTAAGGTAAAAGTCTACACTAAAAAGGACACAAAATTCGGGTTTAAAATCCCTTTCTTGAAGCACAAGTAAGCTATCCGCAAAACAGTCAAAAGCCAGCTTTCGTACTAACTTCGCGCCTTTTGTTTGAGGCCTTCCAGAACTCCAATCCTTCATCCAATTCCTTCCCTCTGTACATAAACATACCTAGTTTTATTTTGTGGAAGGCTTTGGACTTGAATCAGATCCATACTCCTCGAATTGAGCTCCAAAGTAGGCTTCACAAAACAGTTTTCTGCCTTGGCCATTTTCTGGCAGTTTCCAGTTTTAAGGTAGCAACTTTGAGACCTTGGAAAACAACCTTAATGACATCATCTGGATCCAAAAAGCATACCATTGGAAACATGGCAACTTTATCTGCAAAACAAACCCTTGATCTCCAATTTCCATTGAGCCATTTGTGAGATACAAGTTTCCAAAGTAGGCTACCTGAAACTGTTTCAACACTTAGCCAAAAATCAGAATGCTTCAAGTTAATTGAGATGACTTCTTTGGCAAGTAATTGTGAATTGTGGATTGATCCAAGTGGGATCATATCAGACTAGTCTCGTTCATTCTGAACGAGTAAACCACGTAAATTCAGTGTCATTTTCTTCTATGTTTCGTAAACTTAACATGGTTCGATGGAGTTCGAACACATCACCGCTCTTCCCAACTCGAACAAATTTCCTCTTAGGAAGTTTCAGTTCCGCTCTTTTGCGAAGGCCATGGTTTCACTGGTTTGCTCGATGGCTCTTTGAAAAGGTCTACCGTTCCACCTGCATCAGAGTAGGATCAATCTAAGTTGATACAAAATGATACTCATATCCATTTCTGGATAATGAAATCCGTTGATTCTTCGAGTGTCTTAGGATTCTGAATGTTGCCGACGCCAACAGCTATGTGGAAGTCTTTGTCTGTATATTTTCTACAACGAGTCACGTCAGTTTTGAGCGCAAATTAAAACTTGCTAATCTTCACCCAGGTAACCTGAATGTAGCCTCCTCCATCAATGCATCTCGACTTTTTTGGATAGATCAAGATCTTTTGTTGGAAACTCTCTTGATTGTCCCCATATCCGAAGATATCTAAGTCGAGAAGAATAAAATCCAGCTTCTTCAATTTCTGTCCAAACTTAGGCTAGAGTATGAAGTTGTACACTCCAATCTCCTTAATGGTGAACAACTAACAGTCGAGGGAGCCTTTGGTTAATTGTTCATGAAGATACCCAATTGATGCTTGCCTTGAGGGAGTAATGGTAATATTTTTTATACCACAGCTAGGAACAACTCTCCGGGCATAGGGATTCAAGAGACTCGTTTTGCTTGTCTAGCTCCAGCTGAAGGGGGCTCTACAACAAACATTCAGCTACCAATCAGGCATATGCTGCATACCGAAAATCATTTTCATGCTAAGGCCACACGCAAAATGGATTCTTGATTTTGCTTACTTTAATCATATGACGAATAATGTCGCGAATATTTCTAATATTCTCCCAAAATCACAAGATTATCTTTGCAAGTAGTTATGGGAACAAGTTGAATGGGATTGGGTCAGTAAAAATCATCGAGTTAACCTTACATGTGCCAAGCCTAGTTCCCAGTTTAGTATTGGTTGGTCAGTTAACTGAACAAGGTTATCATGTTGTTTTTGCATCCTCTGGTTGTGATGTTCAGGATCTGAAGACCGGGCATGAGAACAGTCGAGAGAGTAAACACAAACGTATTTTTCATCTTGATCATCTCAAGTAATGCCATCAACATCATTGTTTTCATTCTCGTGCCCATCAGTTCAATCTTTGGTGTCTATGGTATCTTGTTCTTTTGTTCCTGGTTTTTCGAGTTTGGATGATCAAACTATTAAATTGTGGCATTCCAGGATGGCTCTTGTTAGTGTTGATATGACTTGAATCGGACTATCAGCCGCTACGACTGGTAATCGGGGGTCTCGCTACCCGGTCAGCGAGTGGGGTCCAGGGGCAACGCCCCGATGGGGGTGCGGGGGCAACGCCCCCGGCCCACGGTGTATGGGATCAATGTTATTTGGGTTCGGGTTCTGGGCCTGGTCTGTAACCGTTTCCTTTGCTTGATTGGATTAGGTTTAGACCCACATGGAGAAGTACTATAAATACTTCTCATACTCCTCTGTAATCTGTAATCTCCTCGATATAGTGAAATCGGCTCTCTCTCGCCCGTGGACGTAGCTAACACACATCGTGTTAGTGAACCACGTAAATCGTGTGTCGTGTTTTCGATTCTCGCTTTCGTATTCTTGCTTTGTCGATTCCGGCAATTTCCCGATCCGTAGCAGCGCGTTTATAACAGTTAGCTCTAGTAGACTTGTAGCCATGTTTTGGCAGAATTTGTATGGAAAAAATAAGTTGGACAAACTTCTGATTTTTAGTGCACAAGTTGTGTGGAAGCAAAGACGACTCGCATATCCTTTCCCTCGAGTTAGACTGTTATTATGAAACCCTTCCATCTTATTCATACAGACCTCTAGGATCCTAGTCCAATTACTTCTCGACATGGCTATAAGTATTTTGGTTGTTTGTTGATCATTCTACTGGATATAGTTGCGTGTACTTTTTGCTCCATAAATCTGACTTGTTAACCATTGCTATTGAATTTATAAGTATAATTAAGACTCAGTTTGATAAGCAGGGGTTACCGGGATATGTACACATTTGCTTCCAATAACCCTTGTTGACCGTTGCCTCAATGATGTGGCTGAGGCGCTCTATACAAAGGTGATAATGTATGTTGACAATTGGCTACCCTGACGAAGGCCTCTTTTGGGTGAAAAACTCTCGGTACAGTTATCGTTCCAGAGCACTTTGACTTGTTTGATAATTGTGACCAATGCAGTCAAAAGCGCGATTCTACCTAGAATTGGTTGGGTGACCTAGAAGCGTAAAATCGTAAGCTTTTAAGTTTTAAAACGTAGATTTTGACTACATTTGTAAGTAAAAATCACAATTCTACGTAGAAGCGTTTTGGTGACCCAAAAAGGTAAAAGCATAAGTTTTTAAGTTTTAAAGCGCGATTTTGACTGCATAGATTGTGACTATCTTAATACTTACTTATTATTAAATATACAAGTGGATTACTGTTTCATTAGAGTTATTCTAATATACACCACCGTCACTTTTATCTTTATTTCCTTCGATCACCCGCACCACCTCCTTCACCTGTGTGTTTGCGGTGGCTTTTTCTCATGTATAACTAATTTTGATATCTCTACTTCTCCTAAAGCAAGTAATTATCAAGAGCACTTCTACTATCCTATATAGCATTGGTGCTTTAATGTACAACTTGAAGTTGTACCATAACATTAAATGTATAAGTTTAGGTTGTACCATAAAAGAATTTGTATCATTATGTTATGGTACAACTTTACAACTTGAAGTTGTACCATCACATAAGGTACAAGTTTAAGTTGTACCATAAAAGAATTTGTAGAGAAAGTATAGGCACAATTTGAAGTTGTACCATAACGTTAAAAGTACAATTTAAAGTTGTACCATAAAAGTAAAAACCTATAGCACCAATTCTATATAGCATTGTAAAATTCCTCCATTATCAAAGCACAATTGTTTTCCTTTTGCGGCCTTCTTTTCTCCATAAGTTAAAACAAAAGCTCCCTCAACGAGTTAAAAGTTGCAAATCATCAAGACTCCATACACGATCGTAAACCCCTCGCTAATCCCATTCATATAAATTATATGTTCCTCATGGGAGAGATAAGACCCGCTGCTGTCACATTCCCCATTGAGACAACTTCACAGCCTTCTGGAGATTTATGTTCAGAAAAAAAACAAAAAAGTGGAAAATCATATCGATGATCGTACGAGACAAGTTAGCATTAAAATATTTTGAGCTAAGATCATAGTTAAATCATGGTTAAAACATGCTTGACACGTTGCTCCAACCCTCAGATAGGATTTTACAATCCTTGCTATTAACAACTCAAAAGGAAAAATGTGTACGAAGTTATTATTCAAACCATTCGTAATTCCATTTTTCATTTCATGTAATCATTTTTTGTTTGTATTGGATATTAATCTTCATGTATAATACAACAACATTTCATTACACTAATAAATCAAATAACCTCTATAGACTTTCTTTATGAATCTTTACAGACAACAAATCGACCCGCATGCCAAAAAAAAAAAAATATATTTGAATTATTAATTACAAACAAATGAACAAACATATATATATGTGCCGGGATCATCTCAAATGACCTCACGGTGAGCCTTGGAGAGGGATGAAATGTGAGCGACGGCTTCTCCGACGGAGATGAACAGCCCGTTGGACCCAAACAACTGCAGCGACTTGGACAGATGCAGCTTCTCCATCACCGTCCCGCCCGGGTTCGCCAGCACCAGCTGCAGCGACCTCCCTTCCAGCGTCTTCCTCACCTCGCACAGCAGCTCGATCCCGCTCGTGTCGATGGCGCTCACCGCCGTCATGTCCACCACCACGTACTTCAGCCCCGCCGTCTCCTTGTTCGCCTCTATCAACTCCTCCTCCTCCCTTATGCACCTCATTATCCTGCACTCAAAACCCCAATGAGAGTGAATCACGACTAATATGATACGTCGTACTAGTAGTATTATGTTACACAACGAGTATTATTATATAATTTGGCATAGTTATATTTATTATTAAACTTATGTGTTTTCACAATGATGTTTACAAATTATAGAGAGTATAATGACAAACTTCTATAATAATTCAATACTAATAAAGAAAATATCAAGATTGTCAAACCAATTTAAGTAGTTGAGCCGATTAAATAAATGATTTGTGATTTAATAGCCAGCACCAAAAATATACTCAACGTCTACTACTATAATAATAAAAAATATATAACTCTATTAAATTATATAAAAATAGTCCTAATATAGCATAATATACTCAAATGGCTGATTATTGCAATGAGTTCGGCTGCTAATTACCTTTCTTTGAGATAAGTGGAATTGGCGAAGTAGATCGGCGACTCAACCGCCACAATCAGAAACGAAGCCACCCTCTCTGCCTCTCCGTACCTCTGCACGCTCTGATAAATCTGCGTCCCGGGAAGATTCCCCAGCACCACCGCGTTCGGCCGCGTCACATGCAACAAAACCTTGAACATCGACACCCCGACCGCCACCGACAGCCCCACGGGCACCGACACGAACACCACGCCGACGAACGAGCAGAGGCACGCGGCGAAGTCCAGCTTGTCGACCTTCCAGAGCCGTCCCGCGGCCCGGTAGTCGACGAGGCCGATGACGGCGGTGATGATGATGGCGGCGAGGATGACCTCCGGGGTGTAGTGGAAGAGGGGCATGAGGAAGAGGAGCGTGACGAGGACGGCGGCGGCCATGACGGTGTTGGACACGGCGGTCTTGGCTCCGGCGTTGTAGTTGACGGCGGAGCGGGAGAATGAGCCCGTGGTGACGTAGCAGGAGGTGCAGGATCCGACCATGTTCATTGCCCCGATCGCCATCATTTCCTTGTTGCCGTCGACCGGGTAGTTGGCTAGGGAGGCGAATGTGGTCCCCACTGCGATTCCTTCCGTCAGGGACAGGATTCCGGTAACGATGCCGGTTTTTATGGCGACGGCGAGGTGGGAGGAGCTGAAGAGGAGCATGTCCATGGATGGTGGGTTCAGTCCCTTTGGGAGATGACCAATCTGATATAGTGATGTTTTGTAATCATTTCGTCAGGAAACCGTAGGGATCGTTTGCTTCGTGGATTTAGAAAATGAAGATTTTGATTAAAACTTGGATTTTAGAAAAGTATGGATTTACGATGGACATGAAGCTTTGGAAAGAATCCTTACGATTTTGACGCCGTGGAGCTTTGAGCTGAACATGAAACTGGCAAGTGTGGCTGCGATCACAGACGTCAACGGTGCTGCTGCGGACACCCAGAACAGCTTGGGATTCTTCATGCTCTGCAGATTAATGTGTTTTCCCCTCAAGTTGTTAATGAATTGATTGAAAACAAGGACAAAAATACAAGTAATCAGCAATCCGGCTTGGTAATCCGTAATCACGTGTTTATACATTTTGAGTCATTGAATCAATAATAGGACGGTTTTGATACACTCAGTCGTCGTACTATTTTCGATGCCCCCAAGATGCCAATGTACAATGGAATACTCAGGACCATATTTAAAGGTATGAAAAATAACTAATTGCTCTAATTCTCAATAAGACGATTAAATATGCGTAAACACGAACTTCTCGTATCGATAAATAGTCAAATTCGATGAGCGAAATCTTACGATGTGTCTGGTGGACAACAGAATCATCAGGAAGAGTACTCCCATCATAATTGTAGGCCCCGACCACTGCCACAATAACAACGTAACATTTCAGCCACCATCAATAATCCAATCAAAAATAAAAGAAGATTTTGAATAATGGGTTTTTGGTTTTGATGACTCACTTCATCCCTGCTGTGGAAAACAGAGGAAATCACAGGGACGATCTCCATCTTGGTCGTGAACGTGACGATTCCGAGCAGCCCTTTCAGCTGCTGAAGCGACACCACCACGGCGGCGCCCGCCGTGAACCCCACCAGCGTCGCCTTGGACAGGAAATCGATCACGAACCCTAACCTCAGCAGGCCCAGTGAAGCCTGGAACAGGCCCGCGAAGAACGTGGCCGTGAAGGCAAGTTTCAGGTACAGAGTCGGATCCTCTGTTGCAGAGACTTCTTGGGTCAGCATTGAGCCCATCACTAGCGACGCTATCGACACCGGCCCAACTGCCAGGTGCCTCGAGCTGCCCAGCAACGCGTAGATCATCGGCGGCACGAAGCTCGAGTCTGCAAAATCCCCATCAGTCAAATTGAACGACAACGAAACAATGGAGGAACTTAATTGGGTTTTTTGTGTGTATGTTGGTATGCATTCTTACATAAGCCAATGATTGGTGGCAATTTCGCCAGTTTTGCGTAGCTGATTCCCTGCACGTCCAAAGAATGTAGCAAGTTAGAGAACTATACCGTACCAAAAGTTATAACGAAATGGTTAGTGATAGAGTATTTTGTACCTGTGGGATGGCGAGGCTGGCAATGGTGAGACCGGAGACGACGTCGGACCTCAACAGCTTCAAGTTGTACTGAGGCCCCCACTCGAACACCGGAACCAAGAACTGGAGTCCTAGAAGGAGCTTCTTGGGTAATGTCTGGTTCTTGAACTTGTGAAGCGGGTCGTCAGGGAAGAAGATCTCTCCCACTCTCTGCTTCAGCTTCTCCATCGTCGTTCTCTTCGGGGGCAGACAAACTCTGTGCACCTCGCTGTCCTCGCCGCCGCCGCCGCAGCTGGAGTTTATGATCACCGCCATTTCCGGTGGTGAGGCATGTTTGTCGTCTTCAGCTCTCATGCCCACCATCTTATTTTTCTTCTGTCTGTCCTTCTTCGATCTCTGTTTGTGCTAGTTACCTTCTTGTTCTCGGGATTTTTTTAGTTTGGAATTGGGAGGAAATGATGACAAATTGGATGAAATGAATTTGGTTGGTTGATGAAAGGCATGTCAGGAATTCGAGTACATATAGATAGTTGGATTAATGTGACAGTGCTGTGAATTTGGTCCGGAAACTTTCCTTTTTTTTTTGGGTTGATTAAGGTTCTTTTTCTTGTCTTGTAATTGAGAGTGAGAACTTTGTTTTGGTGGGTTAGGGAAAGAAGGGATCTAATAAGGCAAGGGAAGACGAAACTTGGTTTCATTGAGGTTAGGACGTAAATACTTGTATGACATGTCTCCAGCTTTGGCAAATTTGATTGGAGTATCGGCCGGGAGTGTTGACGAGTTGGGAAAGAAGCTTTGTTGAACACAAATGTCTAATCTTCTCTCTCTTGATTGAAAATCACATGTGGTTAAGAGATTGGTTTTGACGACTTGATTCTTCTGTGATTTGAGCATTGGACGAGGATTCAATTGACCAACTGCTAGTGTTGGAAGTTGGAACCATAAATTTGTGTAGCTGGGAAGGGGAGAAGAAGATGATGAGAATAATGAGATTTGAATCGGGATAAGGGGGTCAATGCCTTGACCATTTAACTGTTTTTTCCAAAGTTTTGGAAGTATTATATGTGGTTTTAACTCTAGCATGAAAGTTGAGAGGGGCCATGACTTCGAGAGAGGATCCGGTGACTAGGGGTGCTTAATCACTTGACTAAGCCCCTCCCAGCCTTTAGATCTGGATATAGCAATTTGATGGTTAAAAAGTGGGAAGTGCTATTTAATTAATGACAGGGGTAGTTTGGTATTATGAAAAATTGCGAAGTATACAAACCGGACTTGCAATAAGTACAAACCATAAAACATACAAACAGTACAAACTACAACGACAAAACATACAAAAAAGATTTACAAACATTACAAACGTATGAACTGTACAAACAATACAAACTAGACCGACAAACAAAAAACAACCGGGTTGACTTTGGAGGCTCCATCCCTATATAGAGGGGCTCCTTCCCAAAGCCAACCCGGGTGTTTTTTAGACATACAAACATGGTGGACAAAAATGACAAACTAGACCAAAAATTCATACAAACTGGAAAAACACTCGGGTTGACTTTGGAGGCTTCATCCTTATATAGAGGGCTCCGTCTCAAAGTCAACCCGGTTGTTTTTTAGACATACAAACATTACTAACATGGTGGACAAAAATGACAAACTAGACCGATAATCCATACGAACTGGAAAAAACACCGGGGTTGACTTTGGAGGATCCATCCCTATATAGAGGAGTTCCATCCAAAAGTCAACCAGGTTGTTTTTTAGACATAAAAAACATTACAAACAAGGTTGACAAAAATGATAAACATGGTGCACAAAAATAACAAAGTTTACAAACATTACAAAAAAAAAACCCGACAAACATTACAAAATAACAAAGCGTACAAACATTAAAAAATAAATCGACAAACAGTACAAAACATACTAACCGTACAAAATGTCACTAAAAGTGACAAACAATACAAACCGAATTTATACAAACATTACAAAATAGGTCAACAAACATCACAAATCCAACACTGTGGCAGGGAAATTTCCTCCTGTCGCCGGAAAACTCTCTCTCTCTCTCATCCCCAGGAAAATGGCAATCCCCATGAAAGCTCTCTGTTGGGATATAAATCCCCCTCTGGTGAGAATAAAAATCCCCGGGAGAGGACCACGCCGCCGGACTCGCGTTGCCATGCCGCCGGACTCGTGCTGCCGCCAGCGGACTCGCGCTGCCACGTCGACGGAAGAATTCCCAAAAAGGACCGCGACGGGAGGGTGAATATTTTATTATTATTTTAATTTAATTTTTAAATAAATAAAATATGTAATTACAATCTTGTCCTTCATTAAACTAGATAAATTAGAACCATCAGATTTTAATGAGGCTGTATGGCTGAGATTGACTTAGTCAAGTGACTAAGGGGACTTCCCTGAATATAGGGTCGTTGTCCAAAAAACTTTGGAGGCCATGTTTCAGAATCGATGTGTAGCGTAATTTTTCATGGTATAATAAAAATAATCATTACATTGAATAAAATTATTTATTAGCTCTTCAACTTTCATATTCTCTAGAAGATCATTTTCAATCATTTGTTATAGATAATCGTTAAGGATTTATAGAGGTATTTTAGAACGTAAACAGGATTTTAAAATCAATATATGTATCTTGAATATGGACATGAGAAACTTGATTCATGACTATCCCTAGTATTAACAAACAAACTTAATGCTTCATCGTACCCAACAATCAATTGATCATATGGAAGTTTAACTTATAATATATGGTTGACTTTCAACTTGGGTCGTTTGGAGGTTGGGTTTTCAAGTGATGTATTTAGCCAATGCATGTAATGTCAAGATTAAGTCGATCGTTTTTTGGTTAAATGTGTGAAAGAAGACATGTATTACGTTTTTATGGGCCCACCTACAATCACTCAAAATGAGTGATATTATCAATCTCTACCAAAAGGTGAGATTGTAACCAAGGGATTGTCTACCCTCTACCTTTTTATTTATAACAAAGCACAATCTGAACCTACAAACAAAGTATTTTTCAAATTCATACATTTCATCAATACATCAAATTACAATACACAAATTGATTAAATACTTCAATTAAGAGAATCACAACCTCCAAACAACCCCCTAAGGTGGACATATTCGGGGGCTGTAAAATTGCAACGAAAGTAAAACGAGACTCTGATTTACATGGTTCTTCCTCACGTTGCGAGGCTTACATCCACGGGAAGAGGTTGATTATTATTGATTGATGCAACTTACTAACAAGCAAGCCTTTTTATACCCTAATGTACATTCACCTAGGGTTACATCAGTAGAGCTAATCGCATAAGGTATGGGGCTTTGGGACATCTGCTCAACGTAAGCTGCATGGTCAGCGACAACATGGGCTGCTCCTTCATAGGCTCGACGACCAAGTATGCAACATCCACAACTCAACCCAATACTCCCCAGTAAGCTGCAACATAAAGATCTCGAACAAACAGCTTGGAGAGTAGAAACTGAAACCTATCGGCGCCTAGTACTTTGGTAAGGAGGTCGGCCAGTTGAAGTGTAGAACTTACCTTGATGGACTGAATGTGACCGGATTGGACACGTTCTCGAACATAATAGCAATCCATCTCCACATGCTTGATATGTCTGTGGAACACTAGATTACTCGTGATATGAAGCATTGCTTGGTTGTCACTGTGTTATGCAGTAGGACCAGACTGCGAGACACCGAGTTCATGAAGAAGCCAACGAAGCCAAATAATTTTGCTGACAATACTGGCCATGACACGGTACTCAACTTCAGCTGAGGATTGAGCTACCACTTTCGGTTTCTTGGTGTGCTAGGAGATGGGAGCACCACCATAACTAATAAATACTCATGGGGTAACCTGAAGAAACCTCCATTTAGCATCATCACACCTAGAATTTCAGCTCATGTTATGATCCCCTTCAAGAAATCATGCACGATGCTCACCACCATCATTATGAGGCTCTCTACTTGCATCATTGTGACGAATAGCAAAAGGGTAAATAAGGTGAAGTGTTCGATGCCTTGCTGAAGTCCCACGAGGTAGTAGGCTATGGCTCATGGGATTAAGGAGATTAGCAAGGGGTATGGAATGTAGGACAATGTTTTCCCAACCACAAATACTCCAACTCCATAGTGCTCATTCAACCTCTAACCCAAATATCTTATTGTCGATGCAAAAAGTCATTCATGGTTAGTAAAAAAGTGAGGCTATGTTTGTTTCAAATAGAGTTAATACACAACATGGACCCTAAACTATTACTTGCTTCCTATTGAAGCCTTTCAACTATATTGTTTTTCTGTTGAAGTCCCTTTAAGTTTATGAATTTTTCCACTTCAGCCCCGTCGTGCCTTATATCTAAATATACTCCTTATTTTGAAAATTTCTTCCTAGTAAAAGTTGTACTCCTTCACAAATTATGCAAAATAAAAAACGTTTATGATAATCGGATTAGGAAGCACAAAGTTATGATGGTCCAAAGTTTTGCGAAATCAAAAAATTTCTAGTTTGGGGTAGTAAATAAAATTTATTTTGGACGGGGGGGGGGGGGGGGAGCGGTTTGCAGATTGGAAGATCTTGAAAAGTTATCATCCTACAATAATATATCCCACTCTCAAATATTTATTCATTCTCTTCAATATGTTCTTTTTCTAACATTAAAAAACAAACGAACTTGCAAAATGAATCTGTTTATCATAAAGAGATTCGTTGTTCCTGACCCTGCTTCACTTGTGCATTCATTCTGTCATGCAACATTTCAAAAAAAACTCATCATTGATGTGTGATTGGGAAACAGTGTCATATCATTTAGGATCAACGCCTTGACCGGACCAATGTTAACAAGTATAGAGCTTGGGCAAGTCATCGCCAACAAATCCCTCATATTCAATAATTCTCATCTGAGCAGTTTGAGAATTTGGAGATCCATATTCAACCACGGGTTACCTCCACCCTTGATCCAATATGGAGAAAAAAAATTAATAAGCAATTGGATAAAAGATTTGGAGCAAAGAAGATATGACTCACTATACTAACTAGTTTTTTACCCGGCCAGTTGGCCGGTGAAGTTCATTTTATTATTTATATTAGTTAACTTATCTACATGTTTGAACTTTTTGAATCTTGTATACATTTTCTGCTCTCGCTTATTAAGTGAATATGTGGTGTGCCTATATCGAAAATTCTTAATATTTAATAGTTAGCACACTCTCTTGTGATGTTTTTATTCTCCGATCATTAATCATATCGTAAAGGTTTATCACGTCGCATTTAGGATCGTATATATCAAATTTTTCACCAAGACGCTCAAATTTATTATCTTATACAACATATATCAATTCATGATTCTCGAGTTTGTAAAAACTCTCAGCCAATTAATCAGAGTTCAAATTATTGGAAAAAGATACTTGATTACTGGATAAATTATGTTTATCCCAATTGAAATTTGACACACATCGTATCCCTTATAATGATTAAATTCTCTAAACCTCACTCATTTTTATTGTTGATATTCATGAAGTCTTTGTATAGCATCTTATGACAATTTTTCTATCAAGATACAAATTATTATTATCTTACAATATATATCAATTGCTAATATTTTAAGTTTGGACTAACTCTCAACCCATGCCTTTTGCTAATATTTTAAGTTTAGAGTCTGAATCCAAGGCATCCATATACACTATTGAAAGTTCTCATCTTAACATGTTCCTTCAATGTATTATTTTTCAACTATTTGAATGTCCATTCGCTAAAATTTCTAAACATTTGGTGTGTGTTCTAAAACAAAATATTCATTACTTATATTAATAATTGGTAAAGTGTGTATACGATAGACATATATTTCAGGTGCATTCAAAATTATGTATTCCTTGAATAATTAAATTTTAATTTTTTAACAAAATATTTTGTAGCAAAATTTAAAAGTTCATACAAACATTGTGGCTTTTCACATGTATTTGAATGATTGGATGTATTGTAGACACATCTATTGTTAATATCTAAACATCTATATACAGAGAGTTTATTTTACTTTCAACACTAATTAATACCTTTGAACGCAGCTCCTTGGGTGGAATATGATGTCAATTTTTTTTTTATTGCCAAAATTTGGTATGAATCACAGGCTCACAACTATATAGACTTGTTACAATTTTCAAATTAAACTCATATTTACAATATTCTTTTTTTACCCAATAGCTCGGTTTACACTATTGTAACTCTAAATGTTTTTTTGTTATATATGTGAAGTAAAACATTAATGTTTATTTATTACCTTAATTGTTGAATTTAGATTATTCTTAGCTTGAAATGTGATGTTTAACGTAGCTTGCTCAATCAACATGACCTAGAGAAAATATTGTAATGCGAACTTAGGATACATTATAAATAGTTAAATACTGCACATGCGATTTATATGTTTTCACTTGATGAGAATGAATAAGAAGCATTTTTAAGAAATAACTTTTATTTCTTTGTCAAGTTTCTTTCAGACCTTATCGACAAAATATTATTATTTTTGTATGTTTGTTTAAATTATTCATTAAAATGTAAATTATTATTAAGTTTTAGTAAAAAATGAGCAGAAATTTACATTGTAATCTTTAATCATATACTTTTTTGTCTAAAAAGTGTAATATATATGTCACTCTACGAACATTAGTACATAGTTGCGTATATCGATATAATGCAAAAAAAAAATTCTTATATATGTCACTCTCCATCATGATTGTCACGTCGGTCGGCTTGCCACCGGTTGAACCATTCAACCGACACCGGTCATGAAATAGACATGACACCATTGGTATGACCGATATGATCGTTTTACAAATTTCTAAGTAAAATACGTAGTTTTAGTGAATTTAAGTATGAGTACGTGTAATTTTATTTGAAATATCATATTTTATTCAAATATCAATATGAATTGTACGTAAATTGTCTTCAAATATGGTTTATATATGATTAAATTCATTTGATATTTCTACATATTTTATTAACCGACATAAACCGACACAAATCGGTTGTACCACTGGTAAAACCATTCCACTTGCTAAACCATAGAGATAATGCAAAAACATAAGCAAAATAATTATTGGATAAAATAGAATTAATATTAAATGAAGAGAGAGGGGAAACTCCATAAATAGGTCAATAACTATTTTTTTGGTACAAAAAATTGTCCACCTTGGCAACTTGAGATCTCTCCAAATGCTTATGTGGCAAAAAATTAATTTTGAATTGTCATAAGATTATGTATAGATAGATAGATAGATAGATAGATGTACTAATATAGAGATTTTCCACCAATATTGATTTTTCAGCTGACGAGGATAAAATTTAGTACATGGCTAATAAAACAAAAAAGAAACAATAACAGATGAGTAGGAAAGATAAAAAGTACATCTGTCTCAGCCTTATCAATCTTCTCTATTATGGGCATAACAATCTTTTCTTCCTCTAATTTGACCTCAACTTAATTAATTCTCTTTTCTTCCACTTTGGTCTTTTCTTTTTCGATCCTATTTACCTCCACTTTGGCACTAGCCTTATCAATCTTCTCTATTCTGGTCCCATCAATCATTTCTTCATCCAATTTGGCCTCAGGCTTATCAATAATCTTTTCCTCCATTTAGTAAGTCTCGGAACAAGGTTTTTGAGACGTTTCTTTCCCACTTTAACTTTTTATATATCAGTCTCAGTATGGAGCTATTTTTCCTGGTCGACCAGTTCTTGTGTCCTAAAGGAAACATGTAAAACTTGTTAGTAGAAGGGGGCAGTCCTGACTTTCTTTTTGCTGTTTTTCCCTTTTCTAGGCTGTTGCGGCTCATTCTTTGTTTGTTTCATGTTTCCAGTTTGACTTTGTTTCCTTTCTTTTTCTTAATTAATGAAATGTTGTCATCCAAATAAAAAAAACTTGTTAGTAGTAACAAAATAAGAAATGAAAATGAAAATGCAAAGGATGTTGGATGCAGTCTGCAAGCAGACACCAAAAGCTCCAATTTGATATGACACATTCATAAGCACATTATTCTGTTCATTGAAATCTAAAGAATATATAAGGCTAAATTACACGTTTGGTCACTCAAATTATACAAATCTTTCACCTTTGTCACTCGAATTACTTTTCTTTCTTATTCGCCACTAACTTTACAAATCATTTCACCATTAGTCACCGGCCGTTACATTCCATTAAATTTGTCCTACGTGGCAGTCAACTATAAAGTTTGACCGCTAACTAGATGACGTGGAAATTCAAAAAAATAATAATTTATTTTTCCACCTCATCATTCCACTTACTTTGTCTATATGATTTCATATTAATTATTGAATAAAAATTAATTAAATTAAAAATTAATTATCCAATTTTAATTTTTCCCTTGGGGAAGAGGGAGAGTCGGAGGCGAGCGGAATATCTAGAGATCAATCGAGAGAGAAAGAAGGAGAGGCAAAACAAGAAAACGAGATCTAGAAAATGAGATAGGCTGGGTCGATAGTCTATTACACATAATTTGGTTCCTCCTTTGTAGCTCCACTATCTCCATATTCGTTGTATTCAGTTTCACCACCAGTGTATAAATTACGCGAACTCAAGGAAAACACTTGAGATTTCAACAGAGATCCTCCTGATGCCGAGTTCTTGAAGCGCGGAATAGACATTGCGGACTGCTGACATGAGTAACTCGGAATCTAGCCGGGAGACGTTGTCTCCGACAGAGATCGCGACGATCTTGGAGCGAGGTTAGAACTCGATGATGTGGATGCGGATCCAGTGAACTGCCAGAGCACGATTGGAAGCAAGCGGAGGAAGGAGGCCGTTCGGAATTGACAGGAAGAGAGAGGCATTGGTGAAGGCGAAGGCTGTGATTAGTCTGGGATGAGGATTGATGAGGCGGACGGCGCCAAATCGGAGTGTGGATACTGTGGAAGCCACCGCCTCGGGATACAGAGTAGGAGGCAGAGCAGATTCGCCTCCAATTGAAGAGGATGGAGGCGGCAGAGCAGATTCACCTTCGGTCGCAAAGGACGGAGGCGAGGTGAACGGTGAGGTGTATGTAATGCCGATAACGGTGGCAGAGTAGGTGGACGACGGAGCGGAGTGGACGAAGGTCGGAGCGGAGAGGACGGAGGTGATGGAGAGAAGAATGACGAGTAAAATCTTGACGAAGGAAAGCTTGAGCATGGTTCTTGTTTTCTGAATTTTGGGGGACTGATGAGAATGGATGAGACGAGAGAGTTTTTCGTGGGTGCTTATAGTGAGCTGATCTCTAGAGATTCCGCTCGCCTCCGACTCTCCCTCTTCCCCAAAGGAAAAATTAAAATTGGATAATTAATTTTTTAATTTAATTGTTTTTTATTAAATAATTAATATAATAAATTATATTGACAAAGTAGTGAAATGATGAGGTGGAAAAATAAATTAATTTTTTAAATTTTTTAAATTTCCGCATCATCTAGTTAAGGTCAAACTTTATAGTTGACTGCAACGTAGGACAAATTTAACGGAATGTAACAGTCGGTGACTAATGGTGAAATGATTTGTAAAGTTAGTGGTGAATAAGAAAGAAAAGTAATTCAGGTTGCAAACGTGAAAGATTTGTATAATTTGAGTGACCAAACGTGTAATTTAGCCGAATATATAATATATTTTTTCATTAAGGTCTTCACCATTTTGAAATCTTACATTCCTCATGCTTCTACCGTTCCACATCAGCAACTAATTATAACCATTTTGATTAATTTTTTACAACTAATATACTGTTCCTTCTTTCCTTATTTTTCTGCCAGTGACTATTTTTCTGCATTATTTAACTGTAAATTTTTTCTAAGCAGTTATATTTGTTTACAGAAGGCCTAATTAATTTTATTAAAAACTCATGGCCCAAGGATTGTCTTCCTTCAGCAGTTACTCAAATTTTTCATTTTCATTATATGTCATGTTTACTTTCCTATTTCATCTCTCTTTTTTTATCCAAACAATTTCAAATCTCTTTAATTTATTCATGTGTATTAAAATATTATAATTAGGAATTATATGCAAGATTTTCAAATTAATTTACACTGTTACGCCAATTTAACAAGTGAAATGGTCCTATAGGGGGTACACGCGGTTTATATTGATTTTATGGTAATATATAAAAAAGTAAAATACTATTAAAAGTAAATGAATTATGCATATATATAACCTATCTCAATCTAAACTCATTTTAATTTGAATACAAATTTTATAAAGTACATCATTATAAACATAATGACACAAGCTCTTTTTTTTTTTTTAATAATGGTTATACAAGCTCAGATTTAAATACAATATTTTAACTTCAATATCGAAACGTTTGTGATTAATCCAACAAATAACCTCAATATATATTTATAAGTGTAATACAATACAAACATAATGACAAATTCTCATATACATGTTTTGTTAATTAAACTCCCTAGAACAATATAATTTAGTTTAGGGGAAGAAAATTGGACATACCAGTTGGACCAATGGTTTTACAATTTTGACTACTACTTCATATCATTGTTATTTCAGACATTTTTGTGATTGATGCCTGTTTAACCATTTTTCTGTTATTTTTAATAATTTTTTAAATCTTTTCTTAATTAAAATACATTTTTTTTCTTTCTCTTCGCTTTTGTTTTCATTCTAATACAATCGATTTCTTTTTTTTTTATTAGCACCATCGGCGCCATGGTGTGGGCGTCAGGGGCTCCGGCGACCCAAGCACAGCAAATCACAGTTTCTCTTTGTGTTGGAGCCCTCATCTGTTTCCGTGCCGTACTAGTCACAAAACTCAAGGAGGCACAGGATGCTATAGATGCGGCTGCTAAAGAGCAGCTAGATTCTGACTTGGCGGAGGCTAAGGTGAATCTTGATGCGGAGAAGGTAATCACGACTCAGCTGGAGAAGGATCTAAAGGAAGAGCGAGAAATGCATGCCGAAACGGCAGCGGCGGTGGCGGAGGCGGAGAAGAAGGCGGCGAAGGCAGTTGAGCAGGTTGAGATGTTGAAGACTAAGGTGGCCGAGCTATTGGAGGCCGAGGAAGCGAGAAAAGCAGCAGCGGCGGCGGGAGGCAGTGGCGGCGGTGGAGAAGATGCTTGATTCGTAGGTTCTGGAAAACGAGCAGTCGTTTAGGGTTAACTTATTTATTAGGTGTAAGTTTATTAATTTTCTTTATTTAGTTTCATTAATGGGTTAATAGATAGCAAAAATATAGATACTCATATATATAAATTCTTACTTTTCCATAACTTCATCATCCTTAGCGCGGAATAGAGATTGATCTTTCGTAACTTACTCCAAATCTTCCTCAATCTTCTTCAAGTTTTCCATCTTTCTCTAACTCTTTTTTCCTTCTCCTCTCCCAACCTTCTCTCTTTTTCTTTCTTCTTCCAACTCTTTTTTTCTTCTCCTCTCCTTCAACTTATCTTTGGTTGCACATTCATATTACTACCATGGATTACATATATCATAACTAGTTTTTTACCCGCCCGTTGGGCGGTGTATTTTGTTGGTTATTTTATAATTCGGTATAGTATTCTAATTGTTATTATTATTTATGTTTGTTAAGGTAATATATATGGAATTGTAAATCACACTTATCTTATTTCAGGTATTGTTTCATAATTTTCTACCTTTTGTTTATTTATGAACATTTTAATTTTATTAACTGAGCTCTTTGTAGATTGTTCTTTATAGATTTAGAATTTTTTTTATCGAACTCGCCCTAAGATTATAAACATAAGAGTTATTCATTCTTTAGCACACAATTGTGATAAAGAAGTTAAAAAATTTACAGCAACAACAGAAGAAGTTAGAATAAAAAAATATGCTTTAATTAATAAAAAAAATAAACGAAGAGCATTTTATTTTCTCTCCCTTCTCATATGTCGGTATACGATAATAGAGAATATTCTGATCTAAATCCAATAAATATCGTGTATTATCACTTACACATACAACTTTGGAATAATGAGGAAACTCATTAGCATCCTCGTCCATCAATCTTCCACGTACTCATTTAATTACCTTGAAATGTTCTAGAAAACCAACCACAAACAAAACTATCAGCTGTCACAAACTTATTAAAGCAATATTTTCAGCAAATTAAACTGCATATACTTAAATACAATTTATATTTTGTAGAGAGCTACATATCTCATGCAGAAAAGAATTGTGATTTTTACCTAATAACAACATAGAAAAATAATGAAAGGAGCAGTCTTCAATACAACTCAACTCATTTTATCATGCAGATTCCTCATTTGTGAACTGAATATATGCATCAATCCAAATAGTAGTTTGTAAGAAAACAATCATGTCAAAATCAAGCTTTATTTAGGGATTCAATGCGTAAAAATTCACCTTAATGAAACAAACAAATGTCACCGCAAACATGTAGAAATTAAAAAAACATCGAAATAGACAACCGAGAAACCACCATTATCATTTTCTTTCTTCTTCGCGACCTTTATAAAACCCCAATTATGTTCCCTTCTACTTATAACCTTTTTGCTACCTACTAATTACTAAACAGATCATCATTGTATTGCTAGCTAGTAGCATGTCAATCATGAACATAAAATATAATAAACAACCATCACAAATCTTCTTTCTATTTCAACATTCAAGAAATCGAATTGCAATAGGCATTCAAGAAAAACGATCAATTATTCAATCAAATGAGGTATGCCCTAAGTCCAACCAATGAACCCTTCTAATTATATTTTATATATTTAAATAAAAGTATATGACGACCCTTCTCCTTGAAAAACAAAGAAGAAATACATTCACTCATCGAGAGTGAGAAAATTTACCATCCAACAGTTATAATTTGGAAGAAATTAAGAAAAGAATGGAAGAAGAGTATAACTCGGCCAGTCAACCGCAAACAATAACGTATCGCTGAGAAAGTGAGACCAGTTGCCAGCTTCAGATCAAGGAGGAAGAGGGAGCAGTTGACAACCCTCAGCTTGGTTCACCTCATCTTCACTATGATCATATGAACTTTTTTGTTAACAAGCAAAAATATGTTACAACTGCTCAAAATTTTGTCATCTAATCGTTGCCTCGTGTAACTCCTGCCTCCTATTCTCATACAAAGAAAAAAAATCATATGCATTATCATTTCCCTCTCTATAAATTATGAGAATACAAATATTAGAAATCTCAAAAAAATTAGCAACTAATAAGAGGGTTTTGTTTATTTTTATGGTGGTTGACATACTTTCTTGATTTTTTATTTTCAAAGTTGGATTTTATTTCCAGTGAGACAATCAAAATGGGAAATGGGACAGAAAGAAATTAAAAGTTTGCATTAATAATTAATATGTTTTTATTTAATCGGGACAAATAAGAAGTTTTTAAAAAATACAATTATTGCTATGTCAAGTTTATATTCAAACATTTTGCTATAAAATTTATACTTGTTTTATTTGATAGGTATGTACATTAGAAAGAAGTGAGTGTTTGATAGCAAAAAAAAACATATAGTCATATCGATCATTTCTCAAAGTCGATTAATTATCAAATGCTTGTTTTCTCTTAGACCATCGTTTATATTTTTTTTTAATTGGAAATATTATTATTTATGTCTGTGTTTTTTTTTTTTGCTTCGTCAAAATGTAACTTATTATTAAATTTTAGTAAAATTGAGTAGAAAATTTACTTAATTAGATTTAATCAGCTTGGGTTAAACAAATACGATATATCACTCTCTGTTTCCATTTTTATAGTTTGTTTGATTGAAAAAAAATGATTACTTATGTATGTGTTTGGTTGTTTAAATGTTTCCTAAAAAATTTATTTATTTTAATTTTAGTAAAAATGAGTAGAATTATTAAAAGAAGAGAGAGATAGCTTCATAAATAGATTAATAAATAGTTTCTATTTTGAAAGGTATGGCTGATAATTTTAAAGTTTGAATGATTTGGTTAATAAATTGTATTTACTCTATTGTATATGATACTAAATTCGAGTGTCTTGATAGACAAATTTTGACATAAGATCCTCAGCAGAGATTTAATGAACATTCACATAAAAATGAGTCAAAATTAGATAATTTGATCATCGTAAGGAGTATAGCGTGTGTCAAGCTTCACTTGCGATAAACACATTTTATCCAATAATCAAATATTTCTATCCAATAATTTGGACTCTTAATAATTGTTTGAGAGTTTGTCCTAACTCGAGATTCACGAATTGTTACATGTTTTATAATATTAGAAATTTGAGTGGCTTGGTTGACAAACTTTTGTATATATTCTAAATGTGACATGATAAAACTTTAAAATATGATTTATGATTGGAGAATCGAAACCTATGAACATCATAGGTGGATGTGCTAAATATTGAAAATGTTTAATATGAACATATAGCATACTCACTTATGAAGTGTGAGCATAAAAAAGTTAGAAGATTAAAAAAAATTTAAACATATAGATAAATTAATTTCTATAAATGATGAAATGAAGCCAACGGGCCGAGTTAAAAACTAGTGCATTTTAATTACTGTTAGTAAACTACTTACTAAGGTAATAGTCTAGCTAAGCTCCAAAATGAATTTCGTTATAAGAAAATTCATGTTTTCCTGGGAATCACCCTCCAATAATATATGGTAGAATTTTGTATACTTTTTTCCATTTCAAATTTCATGTAACGAGAGTGAAACTAGGAAGGACACTTTTGTCTTTACAATTAAGTATTTAGTTCATATAAAAAAATATCAATATTAAGATTTGAACCTGAGTCTCTTCACATAAAGACAACAATCATAACCAATTACGGTAAGGTAAATTAGTAATTGACTATCATGGAAGAAACTATTTCTTTTACTACGTGTTGTGTCATTGCATTTTTTAGTTTAAATTTAAATTGTGTTTTTTTATCGTTGTTCTTATCTCTTTCTAACTTCCTCCGAAATTCCCTCCATCGTGCAATAGTTTGCGCCTTTTCACTTCCCAGTACAAGGGCGCATTTGAAAATCAATCTTCTGGTTTCTCTTGGTAGGATAGTTTTATTCTTGGGGATTTAACCTG
Organism: Linum tenue; assembly: GCA_946122785.1. Taxonomy (NCBI): domain Eukaryota; kingdom Viridiplantae; phylum Streptophyta; class Magnoliopsida; order Malpighiales; family Linaceae; genus Linum; species Linum tenue. The sequence continues at coordinate 49,808,524 of CAMGYJ010000005.1, read as the reverse complement.
GGCAAGTAGAAGATTTCAACTCCGATATCAATCCATGGCGAATAGAATGGAGTTCAAACAAGTAATAACGGTTTTGAACTCGTATTAGAGGAGTTGAGATTGAGTTTGGGAATGGAAGCGTTGAGGGGAGAAATTGTGTTTGGATTTGGTAGCAGGTAAAGTTCAACTGCAGCAGGTGAAGGCAAAGAAGAGGGAGTTGGTGAGGGCAGCGATCGAATTGAGGAGGGTATTGAAAGACATGGAAGTGAAACTGGAGTGGTTGAAGAGAGAGAAGTGAAGGATGATGAGGGTATTGATGAAAATGGAGAGGCTATTGAAGGGCATGGAAGTGGACTGAAGCGGGCGAAGGCAAACAAGGGGGAGATGAGCATATTTATGGAATTGCAGATGAGTGTTGGTTTTAACGAGCTTATTATAACTTCCCCTGAGGAAGATGTGTTGTCAAAACACAAGAAGAGGATTGAGGAGTTGAAGAGCGAGTTAACAAAAGCCCAATTGGAAGAGAAATTGAGGGCCACAAAGAGAACGTCCATAAAGTAGCAAAAATGGAGTTGCAGAAAGAGGATTAGAAAGTGAATGTTTGATCGAAACATATGCCTCTTGAGATTGTAGATAGAGTGGATAAAAATTTGGTCGTTCAACGAAGAGTGGTGTCTATTGTATCTTTAGGTTTGTGGTTTTTGCAGATACCGCAACCCATTTCTATCTCAAAACGAGGAATCATTGATTGATTTACTAAAGTAGGTTCAACAAAGAGTGGTATCTATTGTATCTTTAGGTTTATGGTTTTTGCAGCTACCGCAACCCATTTCTATCTTAAAACGAGGAATCATTGATTGATTTACTGAAGTAGGTCGATTTTTTATTCAACCTACTGGAACTAATAGATAATGAGTGTATAATTTTGTGCTCTCAAGTTATGATGATCCCTTCTTAGCTGACTTGAGTTGTTAGTGTATAATTGACTTGAACCAACAACTCTCCATTTCTTTTTGATTAATGACATTGTTCTTAAAAGGAAAGCATTGAACCCTTTATGTAGAATTGTGAGGTTTCAGTTCAGTTTCAAACTATATATGGGTTGTGTGGTAAATTCAGTGAGTTTTTATACTCTAACTTTCTTGACAATCAACTAACCAATAAGTTTTGTATATATATTATATTCTTAAATGATTATGGTATTTCTCTGAGTGTTCGGCCTATGTATTCTTTCTTTATGTATCATCTCGATCGAAAGATTGTCAATAAAATTAAAAGGGTTGATAGACTTAAATGTAACATAAAAATATAAATAATTAAATATAAAGATTTTGGCCAACAGGCCGGGTTATAAGCTGTTTATAGTTAGAATATAATTATCCAATTTGGCTAATAATAGCTCTATGTACTAAAAGTAGAGGTGGCAAATGGAATAGATGCATTTATTGGTGGATTCATTTGGTGGATTGGATCAAATGGATTGGCGGATTCATGAATTGGTCCATATGGATTGGTGGATTGATCCATGGAATCAAATGATATCCAAGTCTTGGACCAAAATGTAAACTTTGAAAAGTATAGGTACTAAAATGTCATAATGAAAACTTTTAGGTTCAAAATTGTAATTTTTCAATGACATTTTTCATACAAAAAATTTAGGTACCAGATTATAAAGTATAAAAATATATAGGTATTAAACTATAATTTTTCAACAATCCATGACTCCAATCCAATTGGATTTGGATCAAATGGATTATATTAGTTGGATATTTAAATTGAAGGATTCACCTGTGCATTCATTATGTCATGCAACGTTTCAAAAAAAAACCCTCATTGGTGTGTGATTGGGAAATAGTGACATTATCCTTTAGGATCAAGACCTTGACCGGACCAACATTGACAATTATAGAGCTCGCGCAAATCGCTTGCCAACAAACCCCCCAAATCCAAAAGTTGGCATCTGTCCAGTTTGAGAATTTGGGGATCCAGATTCGAACCACTGGTTACTGAGACCCATTATCCAATCTTGAGAAAAAATTTAATAAGCAATTGGATAAAAGATTTTGAGAGATTTTTTGTCAATATTCATTTCTAAGCTGGCTAGGAATATATTTAGTAAAAGGCTAATAAAACAAGAAGAAACGATAGCATATGAGTAGGAGAGAGAGAGAGAACCTTGCAGCCAACCTTATCAATCTTCTCTACTTCAGGCTTATCAATCCTCTCTTCCTCTAATTTGGCCTCAGTCTTATCAATCTTCTTTACCTTTACTTTGTACTCACCCTTTTCATTCCTCTTTTCCTCCACTTTGGCCTCAGCCTTTTCAGTCTTCTCTACTCGAGGCTTATCAATCCTCTCTTACTCCAATTTGGCCTCACCCTTATCAATCCTATTTTCCTCTACTTTGGCCTCAACCTTATCAATCTTCTCTACTCCGGGCTCATCAATCTTCTCTTCCTCCAATTTGACCTTAGCCTTATCAATCCTCTTTGCTCCAATTTAACTGTCCAACGAGCTGTGCAAATCATTTGGGCAGTACTCTGTTAGGTGATTGGTTCAATATTCGTAAATCTTTTGCACTTTGGATGACTTGGTATGGTTTGTGCGTACTTCTGAGGGTAGTTTGTTGTATGTCATTATGATTTGATTAATCTTGCAAAGCGTGTTGTTTATTTGGATGATTTCTCTACAATAACAGTTTATGTGAACGTAGTCTTTAATCGAGTTGTCAAGTTCTCGACTTTTTACCTAGTTAATATTTGTCGAGACTTGAGAGTAGAGTTCGGAGGGAAAAAGAAAGTTACAGAACATCTTCAATTCAATTTAATTGCGAGAATTTGTATTCTTGGAACAATATTCTTCATCTGGTAGTCAATGGGGATGTGTAGCTCGCACTTGACTTGAGCCACACTTTGAATCCATTTATGGTACTCACTGAAATGAGTATGTGGGATCTGATGCTTTCCTAATGATCTTGGCTTGTGTTTCTTTACTAGGTATTTTTTTCCTTGAATCTTTACTAGGTATTTAGGTCATATGAACCCTAGACATTGTTTACAAACTGGTTTTGGCTATGCATTTATGTGGGTTGGAGTTATGAATTGCATATCAACAACTTGGATTCATCATCTCAACAATTTTGGCACGCCTCAGTCCAATCTAAAGTGGCATCCAGACCATAGGACAAATTGTATAGACTCTATATATTGCTAGCTTTGATGGGAAGCTGCAATGAGAACCAAATTGCTTATGGTTCAAAACTCACAAGTGTCAAGTTGGCATGCTTTAACATTGCAAGCACAAAAAAAAAGAGGGTGGATTTCCAGCAAGTATGATTATACCTAAGTAAACCAAATATCAAACCAATAGCTTCCATTTCCTTTCACGAAATATAATAAATAGAAGCAATAACCACGTGTAGATACACAAATCATAATCCAATTAAGTTTAACAAGTGTAATTTAGCATCAATTTCAATCCACAAACATAAACTTAAAAGTTAAAAGTTAAAACATACAATGAGAAAAAGTACTAAATATTAAAGACAAAATCCACTACAAACATTAACGGCACGACATTAACCAAAACTAACAAGTTCATAACTCCAAATAAGTAAATACAAATATATAAATTGAACACCAACATCATCATCATTCATCAACCATGGAGATTGTAAGCCTGCAAACTATGAATAAGGTCATCATGACCATAATTATCATCAATATTAAGGTCCTTATTCTCCACATCTGTTCACTTCTTCATCCACATAATCACCAACTCCATGGGGAGAGATTGAGTTGCACCTAGAGTTGAACTTTTTGTGTCAATATCACTTGTACTATCTAGTTGGTCAAGAATTATCGTCCAACATTTATGTTCTTGTCTGAAACTAAGGAAAAAGAAGATTACATGGAGTCCAAAAGAAGAAGTTTAAGATTTGCGGAGTAAGTTTTATGTGAACCCAATTGATAGGGCAGGTGGCCAACCTACCAATCACTATCCTAGATAGTAGTTGTTTTTTTTTTTGTAGATGCTTTTGTTGATGTTAATGGGGTTTTTTTTTTATCACTTTTGTTCATGCTCCCAATGATCCAGCTTTGAGAGCAATGTTCTAAGATAAACTTAGTAACCTCAGGTCAAGTGTCGAGGACAAATGGGTAGTGATAAGGGATATGAATGCTATCTTGTTTTCTGACGAGAAGCTTGGAGGTGGCTCACTCAAGAACGACTCTGTCAATCCCTTCAAAGCTTTTGTTGCTGATAATTTGCTTATGGATATTGGTTTCAAGGGGTATCCTTTTACTTGGAAGAATAGCCAAGAAGGGCAAAGGAGAATTGAGGAAAGACTCGATAGAGGTCTATGTTCTACTTCGTGGTTCGCAATGTATAACAACGCTACGATCATCCATGAGCTACCGCTTGAATCTGACCACAGTCCTCTTAGGCTGGAATTCGAAGGGATTAAAATGAGAACTAACACCCCTTTCCGCTTTGATTCACGATGGTTGCTGAAGCAAGAATGTCATGATGTAATTAACCACAGTTGGGATGATGGTGGTAACTGCCAGGAGAGACTTTTGAAATGTGAAAAGGAGATAGCTACTTGGGCTAAGCAAATGTATAGAGATCAAAATAAGAGAGCAGAGGATATTCCCAAGAGATTGGAGAAATTCTTGTTCTTGACTGATCTCAAGACATTGTGGATGAGGAGAAAGGTTTAATGATGGAGCTTGCAGCAATTTGGAAGGATGAAGAGTTGTTCTGGAGTCAAAGATCGAGGGTGGATTGGTTGAGGGAAGGTGATCAAAACATGAATTTCTTTCACTCATCCACGATTCACCGAAAACACCGGAACAAAATTGTTACACTCACAGATGATGATGGGAAGGGAATACAATCTCCCAGCCTGCTGATATATCCAACCATGTCTTGGGCTTTTATCATTCATTATTCACGAAGAAAACTGGGATGGATAGCTCGGCTCTTAATGAATTTCCTCATCTTGTTAGTAATGAAATGAATGAAGATATTGGTAGAGATCCTACCCTGAAGAAATCAAAAGTGCAGTCTTTGATCTTGTCCCAACAAAATCGTCAGGACCGGATGGATTTGCAGGAATGTTCTTCCGAAAATATTGGACCAAAGTTGGATCTCAATTCTGCAATGAAATTCTCGAGTTCTTTCACACAACCATTATGCCACGGGGATGGAACGATACACACATTGCCCTCATTCCTAAGGTCCAAAATCCAGAGAGAATTTCACAATTCAGACCCATAAGCTGCTATCAGATATAAAATCATCTCCAAAATTCTATCTACATTGTTGCAAAAGTGGCTACCAGGATTAGTATCTAAAATGCAGGTCCTGCACAACTTCAAAATTTGACAGAATGGGGACTGGGACATGATGATTAAATTGGATATGCGCAAGGCATATGATCTTGTTGATTGGGAACGCTTGGATGTTATTCTTAAGGTGTATGGGTTTTCTGACAAGTGGAGAGGATTGATGAACACTTGCATTCGGACTGTCAAATTCTCTATCCTCTTGAATGGAAGCCCAACCGAACCATTCACCCCAATAAGAGGCATTAGACAAGGTGACCCTATTTCACCTCTCCTCTTTATTCTCATGTCTAATGCTTTGTCCTTTTTGATTGACAAAGGGGTGAATAAAGGAGACATCCAAGGAATCAAACTCAAACCGAATTGCCCAAGATTGTCTCACTGCCTCTTCGCTGATGACACAGTCATTTTTTGCAAGGCTAGTGTTAGAGAAGCAAATCATACCCAAGAAATCATTAAGCAGTATGGAGAAGTGACGGGTCAGGAAACTAATGCTACTAAATCATCTATCTTCTTTAGCAAGAATACTCCACCCAATTTGAGGACTATGGTTACTAGAAGGTTTGGGTTTCCCCCGTCCATCTGTCACGACAAATATTTGGGGGTTCCATCAAAATGAGGAAAGTCTAAGAATGAGACTTTCATGTTCTTACTGGAAAGAACGGAAAAAGAGGCGAATCATGGAAGAGCCTTTTGCTATCACCGGGATGTAAAGAGTTACTTCTAAAGGCGGTTATTCAAGCGCTACCGACCTATATTATGAGTGTGTTTCTTCTTCCACTCTCCTTGACCAACAAGATGGACTCGGTGCTTAAACACTTCTTCTTGTCTGGATCGATGAAGAACAAGTCTATTCATTGCTGTGATGCAAAAATTCTTGAACTACCAAAGGAGGAAGGTGATCTTGGGTTCAAGAATTTCCACATATTCAACTTGGCTCTGGTGGGGAAACAAATTTGGAGAATGATGGAAAATCCTAATGCTTTATGGGTCAAACTACTTAAAGGGCTTTATTTTCTTGATGGCGACTTGTTCTCTGTAAATAAAGGGAAGAAGGGTTCCTGGATTTGGAATGGGTTCTGTGATACCAAAGATCAGTTAAAGATTGGCTTGATCAAAGGGATTATGTCGGGTGAAGGGGCATGGTTTCACTCCGACCTGTGGATTCCATCATTACCAGATTTCTCTATTAGACACTTGGGACTGGAACCATCGCGTGTTTGTGAATGGATCAACCCCACCTCTCGTGAATGGGATACTGAACCTATTAGGAGTGTTGTCCCAGAGGAGGAGGCCAATGCTATCATGAGAATTCCTATAGGCCCTGCTGAAAGTCGTGACAAATGGGTTTGGAAATTCACAAAATCAGGAACTTATAGCGTTGGATCAGCATACAAATCACTTAGGGAAGCACGCCAACAAAATTCACGGCAGAGCTTTAACATTGGGGCAAGGCCTAATCGAGATGATTGGAGATAGTTGTTGTCCTTATCACTCCCCCCGAAACTTAGGTTCTTTGTTTGGAAGAATGTGAAGAAAGCCATTGCAACAAGAGCTCGTCGTTTCTTTCGCAAATGTGCACCAAGTCCATCATGTCAAATATGTGAAAGGGATGAAGAGTCAATTATGCATTGCTTCTTTCATTGTCAGCACGCGAAAGATACTTGGAGGCATTTGGGAATGTAGATTCCTTTGCCATCGCTAGATGCTCAATTTGATGAATGGTTCTTCAGTCTCCATGATGGGCTGCCCGTGGAACATATCAAGAGGGTTGTTTGTTGCATTTGGAGTATTTGAAAAGCTCGTAATGGGTTTGAGTTCAACAGCAAGGTTATTTCTCCGCCTACTACTACGACCTTGGCTATCCGAGATTTTCAAAGTATTAAGGATGCTTTGAGTTGTGCGCTTTCACCCTTTCATCTCAGGGTTACAGGTCTCTCTCCCAGCCAGGGGAATCCCGTACTTACTCCTCACTGCCGCCTGGCTTCACTCAGAAGTTTGTGAACTGTGACGGCTCCTTCGTTTCAGAGTCACAAATGGCTGCTTATGGGATTACTATTGCTAACTCTTGTGCTCAGGTGTATGACGGTAAGGCAGAGAGATTGTTTTGTTCCATACCAATCCAGGCAGAAGCATTCGCTCTTCTTGGTGCAACTACCTTGGAGGCAATGGAGCCGGTTCCAACATTGATTAGGTCTGATTGTCAGGTTCTAACTCTTGCTCTTGGACAAGCTCCATCTTGTTGGCTTTGGTATTGTAGGACAATCTTGGCTCGAATTATTCTCATACTTAGCTCGGCTTTGTGGATCTCGGTGGCTTTCGTTCTACGACGCCACAACTTGTTAGCTGACTGGGTAGCACGTAACGCTCGCCTTGATTGTCTCCCCAACAATTGGGTGGTTTGTGCTGATTTGATTTCTCCTCTGTTATAATGCTTCTACTAAATTGGTTTGGAATAAAAGATACTTCTTATTGTCGAAAAAATATTGTTAGAGCTTGGAAGGTATTAGGGGTGCTAATCATTTTTGGTTTTGATTAAGAATAAACTATAATTTAAATACACTTCTACATTGTTTACATAAACTAATAATTGTAAGAAATACATTATTACAATACAACTGATATCGTGCATTTATAATTCAAAATCCAAAACATACAATTACAAATAATTATACGTCTTCATCCAATTAGCGAGTACCAACTAGCAAGACATCAACACACGAGCACCACAAGATCAACATCATTCACAAACAAAAAATAAATAAATACTACTACCATGCAAGGTTCACTATGTCAACTGCAACGAGGAGTCATAGAGGAGTGACTTTTGGATCCTGATCTTAAACATATTTGCAATAAGTGTTATATGGGATGTTTGAAATTGCGAATTTTGTCGGTTTTGAATCTCAAGACTTTTCCCTTAGTCAAAGTCTAAAATTATGTGGTTATACTAGTAGGTGGTTATCGATTTTCTTATCGGTAACGATTAACCACTAAACAAAATACAGCTAACCAAAACTAGAAAAGGAAACACTTAACCAACTAACCATTGAGCGGAGCTTCGCCGAGCTGCAAGAAGTTCCTTAGTTGACTGGATGAGTGGGGCTCAGTCTGCCTTATTCCTGGGCTAAACAATAGATCTAGTTCTGTGAAAAATTGATGGCCTAACTATAATCCAATCGCAAACCGGCGTACATTACTTCCAAATTGATAACGGAATCTATTGGCAATATTGAATCCAGATTGAAATTAGTATTCTTTATCCGAATCACCGTCACTAACCTGTCCGTTTGAGCTGAAAATCAAAATTCATCAGCGCTTGAACTCCACTTCCGTCGTTTAGGATTTATTTGCTCGTGGCGCAACTATTTGATTTGGGTTTCAATATCAATTAGTGACTTAGTAAACTATAAGTTGAGCATATAATTACACATAATGAAGAAAGAAGATTTTTCCAATAATATAGGTATAACACTCTATTTTGGAGTGAAATCATAACCAAGCTCAAATGAAAAAGAATGTCAATAGACAAATAAAAGAAAGTCCTTCATCTAGATAGAAAGAGCAAAATATTGACCTTATTTACCAAGTCATTAGAGATGGCAAATCTTGATCCAATCTATCTATCCAATCCACCCACTTAAATATCCAACTAATACAATCCGTTTAAATCCAATCCATTTGGATTGGTAGATTCATGGATCATTGGCAAATTACAATAAGTACCAATATTTTTTATCTTTTACATTTTGGTAACTAAAATTTAATTTTAATACAAGAAATATCATTAGAATTTATATTTTGGTACCTAATTTTCTTTTTATGACATTTTAGTACGTAAACTTTTCAAATACATATTGGCCCAAGGTTGACATGTCTCTTTCATGGATCAATCAACCAATCCACTTGATCCAATCTATGAATCCACCAATCTATTTGATCAAATCCATCCATCCACCAATACAATCCATTTGCCACATCTACGACTACAAGTCATCATATAGTACATATACACTCCTTTATTTTTCATCCATCCAATTTTGTTTTTGATCATTCACTCTAAAACTGAAAACCATAAGTTAGTTGCTACAGAGTGACTTCCCGAAACGAAATGAAATAAAAATAAATATTACAGTGTACTAGATAGAGCAACTCACCGCTCTGATCTAGTCTAGAGTTGGTCTCCGAGTGCCGTCGCCATAAAAACGTGGACAAAGCACCCTAAAGATTGAACCTTTGGGCGGTGAATGGCTTGTCTTGGCCAATTCCTCTTCTGTCGGTCTAGTAGTCCTAATTACTTGTTGTATCTTCAAACGGTTTTCGTTCGCCAGATCTCCGCAAAATCGTACCCCTGTACGGCTGTACCTAACTTCCTCCTCCAACTGCAATAATAATATTGGTTTCATCCCCGCCGCCATCTTTGTCCACCCTAAGCAGCCGGAAGGTCGCGCCATCTCTTCGCCCCCAACTGACCACCACATGATGATGATGATCATCATCATCGGATAACAGCACAACACGGAGGTAATCCCCCCACAGAGGCAGTAGATTTTCGGGCGTCGTACAGTTGCTGCTAACATCATCCTCCTCCTGCAGTATTCGTGGCGGGGCCATAAGTTCTGACGACCAAAACATCTCCAGTGTTGAACATGACAAAGAAAGTTTGGTCCCTATGCCCAATCCCCACGCAAAATCGGCCCTCTAAGGGTTTGTACACGTGGCACCTCCACAAACTCACATTGCGGCGGAACATGGCGAAAATGCCAGCATTCTGAAAGATGCTCAAGGTCCAGTCCTGCTCCTCCTAGATGGGATCCCCTGAGAAGGCAGCTGTAATTGGCGAATCGACGCAAGACAGTTCGTGAGAGTCTTTGGGAAGAGGGATATAACTAGAGGGTCAGGGCAACAAGGGATTGAAGCAGTCTAAGATCCGACGCGTGCGGGAGGCCAAAAGGTACCACCCGGTGGGACAGATGTAAACCACATGAGCTCCTTCCCGGTGCAATTTCGCGCGAGTATCACTGCACGGGATATCTCTGTACAAGACAGGTGCTGATGGTCGTGGTTGGGATTGGGGATTGGATTTAGAAGCCGTTGCTGCATGAATTTGATGCCAGGTCTTGCATATTGACCCAAATTCGATGGCGTTGACCAGATGGAGGTCGTCGTATATCAATTCTAACAGATCTGGACACAAATCGCCCCACGCTCGCACCCCTGCTCTTCCTATCGCAATCCTCCTCGTCTTCCAGACCAACTTCAATTTCTCCCCCTTTTACCGATTACCCTGTTTACAAGCATCTAGGGTTACATAATGAGTTATCTCCTTATTTGGTATGTAAACCATGCAAGAGAAGGAAACCTCAAGTGATGGGCTTAGCCGTCTCTATCTCTCTTGGCCGCTCTCTGTTCATGAGTTTTGGCTGGGCCAACCTGTCCAACAAGAGATTCAAACGAAAATCCTTCAATAGACTGCGGCTGGCCGGCGGCGGCAGCGAGGGAATTTTGCGCTTTCAAATGGACAAATGGAGAGCTGAGGAGGGCAACACAATGGGTGTTGTTTTAGATCCGAAGGGGGTATGGATGACAATGGGTCGGGTTGGGTTGGATTTTGTCAAATCCAAATTCAAACCCATGAGTTTATCCGTAAAAAAAAATTCGGGGTAAAATCCAATGAGTTTGGAAAACACAAACCCAACCCAACCCGCTGGGTATCTGCGGGTTCATGGGTACCCATGGGTTTTTGTGTTAAAATATTTACAATAACAAGTTCCTGTCAAAATAAAAGTCAAACATCAATTTCTCCATATGAATTATCCATACATAAAAACACCAGTCTAGAAAATTCAAACAAATCACTAATTATCCATACAAATTGTAAATTAGATTGGAGGAAATTAGAATTAGGTTAGAGTTTGGAGAGAGTAGGCTACGAAATAAGTGTGGGGGATATTCATGGGTTAGGTATCCCTAAACCCAAACTCAACCCAACTCAATAAAAGTGTAACGGATTTAAACCCTAACTCGAACCGAAACCCGTCAAAACGAGTTTTACTCCACATTGACCGAAATGGGTTGGATAGGATACCCATGGGTTCGGGTTTTGTTGCCATCCCGGGAAAAGAAAATCCAAGGTCCGGATTGAAGTTGAAACCAAGAGCAAATGAGGGGAGCTTCGCCGAGCTGCAAGAAGTTCACTATATGACTGGATGAGTGGGCCTCAGTCTGCCTTATTCCTGGGCTAAACAATAGGTCCAGGTCTGCGAAAAAGGAATGGGCCTAACCGTAACCCAATCCCAAACCGACGCACCTTATTGATAACGGACTCTCAGTTGCCGGATCCGGATCCGATCGAATTCAGTATCCGAATCACCGTCACTGACCTGCCCGTTTGAGCTGAAAATCAAAATTCATCAGCGCTTCAACTCCACTTCCGTCAATTAGGGTTTATTCGCTCGTGGCGCAGCTGTTTGTTTTGGGCCTCAATATCAATTCAAGGTCTCATTCCATCGTTGGAGTAATCTCGGGAAACCATGTCCAAGAGAAAATTCGGATTCGAAGGATTCGGCATCAACCGTCAATCGAGCTACAACTTCGAGCAATCTCAAGCTCCACAGCGGCTCTACGCCCCGCCTTCCTCTACAACCATGACAACTACGAAGATACGGACCTACTACCAGACCTGAACTACAGCAACAACAGACTATAAATGAGATGGAGCTCGCAGCCAGAGCCCGTCTTATGATTGTTAGCTTCACTGCTAAGTAGGAGATTCCTACCTCTAGTACTGGTTGGGGGTTGTATACTGCGCTTTTTTCATGAGAATGGACCAATGTGCAGTAACAATAAATTTAACTTCTTTCTTCTTCATTTGCCATTTTCTCAGTGATGGACGCAAAGCAAGTCGTCGTTCTTCTGCAACATTGCATTTGGGGTGTCGCGTGATTTTTTTGGGCAAGATATATTGCTTGATATGTAAAGCGTTTTATTGCCAATAACTACAAGACATGTAAAGCCTTCACCCAAACGAACGAGATTTTCGAGTTGCTACATATATATATTGGTAGTACAGGTCTACATACTAATGTGTAGCATATGCTTTAAAATAAAGGTTAATACCCTAGTTTGGCCCGAAGTTTCGCGTAACTGACAATTATGACCCAATTTTTTCAATAAGACATTTATGGCCTACTTTTCAAACTATTGAACAAATTTGGCCTAAGAAGCGGTTTGACCATCAGAATTGACGGTCAATCATTTTCTCCATCAATGAGTCAGCACTCACTGCTGACTAGATCGTCCATGTCATTTAAAAATTAAAAAAAAATGAAAAGGGACAGTGGCAGATCCAGGAATTTACGTAGGGGTGTTCTCTATAAAAAATTAAATTAAATAATTATTGAATTTGAAAATATCTAACTAATAAAAGTTTCATTAAAAGTTCAGACATGTTTCGTCAAATGATAAAATGCATTCGGTGTTTATACTACTAAACAAGGATATCCCGTAATTGAGTTTAATCATTAGGTTTTGAAAATAATTTGAGATAAGAATAACATTTTACTATTATATTTGGATCTAAAACACAATAACAAATGATTTTTAGCGTAATTGAACATAAATTAACTAATAGTGGCAGTGTCCCAAGTTTAAATCACATAAACTACTACTTAAATATTATTTGTACCAATACGCAAACTACGAGAGATTGGATCATCATTTCCCCAAATTTTAAAGTTGTCCCACTACCACTTAAACATTTTTTCCCCTCATACGCAAATTACTATCGTAGGTTGAATAATCGTGTTTCCAAATTTTAACCATGCATGTATCCGCCGCTGAAAAGGGAAGTTGAATGGTTCACCACAAGCAGACCTTTCCCTTTCATTCTTTATCCCCTTTCTTCCTCCTCCGTTAGCAACTATCCCAGAGAGGAGATTGTGAGAGACGGTGAAGATTTGGAGATTGATGAGGATGGAAGCCGGGAGCTAGTCGCAGAGAAAGTTGTGCAGGAGATAAACGGCGCGAAGGAGCGAGCAGCGGGAGAGGGAGGAAGGGATGGAGCCATTGAAGTTGTTGGAGTGGAGGCTGAGGCGGCGGAGCTGGGCGAGTGGCTGGAGGAAGAACAAGTGACGCCGCGCCAATCGCAAGGGACGAGTGGGATGGAAGGGTCCCAGCCATCCAGGGCACCGAGTGGGTCGTGGAGGGCGAGCTGGAAGGCGGTCAAGGCTTGGATCTTGGCGGTGGTGGCGACTGCGAGGAGGAGAGGGGAGGACAAAGTGGCGACGGCGGAAAAAAATGAAATTAGAGTTTGGATGGGCTTTGGGGATTTTGGATAATAAGAGGGCTTCAATTTTATATCTTATTTTTATTTTAACCGAATAACAAAATTAAAAAAATATTATTTAATGATGTGGCAAGCCGCATCAGCAACTTTTTGATGAGTCACTAGCGGAATAGTGTTTGACCATCAATATTAACGGTCAAAGAAAATTTTGAGCCACATTTGTCCAATAGTTTGAAAAGTATGCCATAACTGTCTTATTCGAAAAGTCGGGTCACAACTGTAACTTATGCCAAACTTCGGGCCAAACTAGGGAATTAACCCTTAAAATAATTATAACTTCATACCAAGGTTGTCAAACCGGTTTATGTCGGTGTACCGGTTTTACAAGTGGAATTGTCCGACTGTGGTACAACCAGTATTCATGGAAGTTATGCGATTTTTTAATAAAATAAATTGAAAAATGGAAATTCTCAATTCCAAATAAATTATTCATGAAAAAGCAATTAGAAGAATTATTTCACACAAAATTATTTATAGCTAAGAATTGGTAGCTAATACTAAAGAATTAGATACTTAAAAATAAAAGTGTATAAAATGAACATGAGGTAATTGGTTCAAATCTTATGAAAGGTAACCATCAAAAAAAAAAATCTTATGAAAGGTGTTTATTTTTGGATATAATGTGTGTAACATTGAATTCCGGTTGCTGGTCTAACCGGCCGGAATTTTCGGATTTGACCGGCATTGAACTAATTTGACCACACTTAAATATCAGTTTCTTTCCAGCCGATTTTGGTGACCGGTATCGGTTGTATCCAGTTGAACCGGGCGACAGGAAATCGGTTTGACAACCATGGTTACCACCGACAATGTGAAGGAATAGACTACTTAAAGCAAGAAAGAAGGTTTTTATCGTGATCCATAGAATTCAATTGACTAATAAAAGAAAAAATATTTTCCAACAATACCGGTATCACACTCCCTTTTGTAGTGAAATTATTAGGGTGTTAAAATGGTTACCATGCTAATTAGAAATTCAAATAAGTTTAAATTCTATTAATCATGAAATATAATATCATAACCAAACCGTCCAAACTAATGCAACAACCAAATTATTCAAATTAAAGTCTAATTGGTTTATTTAATTGATAACCAGGATTACCAATTAAAATTATATTATCATTATTGAGTGAGAAAATTCTCCGATTAATGCATTAATTCGCAATTTATATAATGAAAAACATAACAATCAACACATAGTTATAGTTAAACCGTAACATAAAAAGGTGAAGCTAAAACAATTATCTTAAAGTCAATAGAAGTATTTACCTAACAAAATTATATGCAATTGTATGGAGTTAATGAATTAATGTGTTTGTGTGAATTGACCTAGTCTCTTAGCAATTATCATAGGATGAATAAAACTTATTTTCAAGTTTTCATCCAATATAATGTATGAGTTTTAACTAAATTAGAAGTCTTTATGTTGTGGTCTTTTTTTTTTTTTTTTTGACAAAAGGTAATCATACAGTAGATCAAAAAGATAGTTACATCCTGGAGATCAGCCAGGTCTGAAAATCAAAGTGACGGTACATAGCCGGGTACAGAGAGAGGGCCTTACGAGCCACTAAATGGGCTACCCTATTGGCACGCCGACCCTTTATGTTGTGGTCTACACTCTACAAATACAGATATACAATATAAGAACAATATTAAGCTTTATTTTCTTTTATGAGCCTAAAAGAGAGGAATGTTTGAGGGTTGGGTGAATAATACGTGTATATAATATATATTAGATATATGACAAATTATTTAACTGATTAATTTGGTTTCATTGGTTATGAGTGTCTGAAACCAAACCACCTAAACCAAACAAGCTAAACAATTTGACCAAACCAAACCAATTATCCAAATTAACCACCAAATTATAGAAAAAGGTACCGGTTAATAAGGGGCATAGCTAGAGTGTAATAAGGGGGCGCTTAGATTTGGACAAAACACAAATATTAGTAGTATTTTTTTTTGTCGAAAAAATATTATTAGTATTAGTTAGTTAATGATGATATTTAAATCCTAAATTTCAATGTCAATCGTCAAATCTTCTACCGTTAAAGCACAACAAGCTAATAAATTAATTTCATCTACTAATTTCTACATGAAAATTAGTTCATATCAATGTATTTGCTAGTGAAAAATAGATTCGATTTGCTACTATCATCTGTCAATGCACAAGTTGATAACATTTTATGCTATGAAACGATTTATCAGCCTTCGCATCTAGTGAATTAAAATTGTGAATGGTTATTCAGTAGGTTATATTAAGTATGAAATCTTGATAGTTTGGCCGATCCACATAGTTATAGAATAATTACACAATGTAAAGCACAAGTATATAATTTTTTTATGTCACCCTCTTGAATATAATCCTAACTACGTCACTCGCAGTAAGCCAGTAACCACTGCGTTTGAGTGAAAAAGAATGTCAATTGACTAATAAAAGAAGTAGAACATCATCAACCTTAATTATTAACCAAGTCATCCTATACACTCGTTTATTTTCCATCCATCCAATTTTGTTTCGCCCTAGAACTTAAAACCATTTGCTAGGTACTACAGAGTGACTTCCCGAAACTAAAAGAAACAAAACAAAAATTGAAAAAGTTATTTGCAAATACATGATCTACTGTTCGCCTAGACACAAAATTACTATTTTAGACTCAATTTTACTGTTCACCTCCGTATGATTGGTTCATGCTCTGCGATTGGGTCCCGGCCGCCTTTTCTTATTGGTTGGTTACTTGTGTCTGGGTCCCACCGTTGTTTCTGTGAGTGCCGCATTGCCCTCAAATCCCCCTTCATATTCACTTTTTCTCTCTTGATCCTTCCCTCCTTCAAATGGCATGTGATTCCCTATGCCCGAGATTTTTTGGGAACTTCACCACCACTGTGAGGAGATAAGGTTGCTGTTTGGGAGGAGTGTATCCATCGCAAAGAAGTTACAGGCGCAGTGCCCAATGAAGCGGCGCGAGACTGAGGATGGTGACTCAACCTTGCTGGAAAAAAGAGGGTGAAGGTCTCGAGATGTCAGGAAGCAAGAGGAAGCCTTTTCCCGATCAATTAGTCGAGAGGAGAGATCTGAAACCACTCTTCCTTTTCACCTTCTCTCTCTTGCTCACTCTGTTTTCTCTGACCTTCTCTAACCTATTTCGCTTCAAACAGCCATTTTTCCCAATTCTTCTCCTTCTCTGACCTCTTCTCACCATCTTCTCCTTCTCTCTTGCTCTCTTTGTGACCGTCAGAATCTCCAAAATCCGCGATGAAGCAGCCAGCTTGCCGAAGAAGGAGCTCCGTCAGACGCTTCGATCGACGCCGACCCTATTCCTCTGTATCTAATTTCTTTGGACGAAGAGAAGGGCAGGTGTGAACCACGATGTTAGTCTCTTCTCTCAATTCCGCCGGTTCGATCAGAGGGCCACTGGGGGATCTGGTGAGCGTTTGGACAAGAGCCAGATCTGCGCCTTCTGTTTTGATTTCAGGTGATTATTTGCTCTCTCTGTGCCTTCCTCTCTAATCCCCCCCCCCCCCACACTCTACTCTTTTATGGGGTTTTTCCAACTCTGCTTTGTTTGGTGACTTTTTTGGAGGAGATTTGGCCGACGAGGTTTGCTTTCAGCGGGATTTGGAGTTCCACCATGACCAGGTGATAGATGGATTCAATTACTTTTCTCTCTGTCCATGGTAGAGGATTCTTCCAGTTTATCTGCTCGCTAGGTGAATCAAATCCATATGATCTAAGCGGAGAAAAGGTCAATTAAGAAAGGGTTCCTTGCAATATTTCGTCGGTAAGCAATCAGTTCGTATTTTCTTTCTGGGTTTTGGTCGTGCCTCATCAATCTCCTGGATTGTATTCGCTTTAACGGATTTGCTCTATTTTGCTATTTCAGCTGCGAGAATATCGTTGAATTCTTTGGTTCATGAGGAACCTCTACAGTGAGGCGACAACACTGATAAGGAGCAGGAAGGCTGGATTTGAGGCGGGATTTGAGGACAGGCAGCAACGATGGAGAAAAGAGATGACTACTGTGGTGATGCCAAGGTCGGATGAGAGGCGGTGGGTCAAGTTCACCCATAAAATTGATACATCTTCTCCGACGAATTCGACTCTGCGGGGAAAACACGAGGGAGAAGATTAGAAGAATCCCTAGATCCACATGTGCTATTCCAGTTTTTTCCTACCTTCTCTCTGTAGTTCGTGATTTTTTTGTTCTTTTTATTGGTTCATTTATAGAAAGGGTTTACTTTTATTACTTCTCAGCAGAGATTTTGAAAACTCAAGAGTATGAGATGTGGTGATCGAGAGTCAAGAACAGATTGTGTTTGATGACTCTCTAGAAATTGAACTGAAACGAAGCTTTTATTCAAATGGCAAATTCAGTACAACGAGACTTAGCCAAGCCAAGTGACTTGGCTCTTTCGAACAGAAAAAACACTCAAAACACTCACTTCCCAAGATTGAATCACCCAGTACAATCCCATACACTGTGATTCTATCTACTAAAGTGATCTCACCCTTCGATCCAAATTGAAAGAGATTCAAACCCAGAAGTTCTCACAATTTCCTATCGAAGTACACCATTCAAATAACCAGAGAGCTTACAATTTATACCGAGATCAATGGGAGACCGTTGCCTAGAGAAGAGCCTTCCTATAGCCTTCATCATGCTTTCTCATAGTGCCGGTGCGAGGTGGAGCGGATTGCAGAAAAGCTGGAGCTGTCGTGAGAAGGAAGTCGATCGAGAGGGATGATCTGAGAGATCAGCAATCGAGGAGTCCAGTGTTGACTTTGAAGGATGATTCCTTTGATAAAACGGTGTCATTTTTAGAGTGAGGGAGGAAGAGAAGCGAAACGTCGTCGTAGTGCTTTGTGGGCAGAAAACCGTGTCGTTTTGTCAACAATTTCCCCCTTCATCCGAGAAGTCTCCTGCAAAAACAAAAACAACACCAGAAAACAGCAGCACAAGCGATCCAGAGAAAAGAGGAATTCATTCATAGGAAAGCAAAAGTACAGCATGACTGCGTCCTGGAAGAGGACCAGCAGAACAAAATATCAGAACAAAAACTAGAACAAGGAACATCCTAACTTAAAGAAACATATCCTACCAACAGGATATATTAAACAACAGAGAAACAGGTAGAGAATTAAGAGGCAGGAGAGGAAGCAGGAGCAGTGGCAGCAGATTCATCTGAGGAAGAGTCTCCTTCAGAAATGGTGAAGACCAAATCCCCAGTTTTGCTTGGTTCACCCACTGACTTGGTTTTCTTGACAGCAGAGGGCTTAGGAGGAGGCCCGAGGAGAGAAGTAGAAGGATGAGGAGGGGGAGAGATGTCAGTGGGAAGATCCAGTACCATCAGTACATTGAGTGCACTGATGTACATAGTGGAAGAGACACTCCTGAATTCAGAAAGATCTACTCCAAGGTTGATCAGTAAGCGAGTGATTAGCGACCCAAATGGTACTAATTCTCTGTAATTGTCATCCCCAACAGGAAGAAGTTGTCCAAACACAATACTCGAATAATCCAGCTTTCGTCGAGCAGTAGCACTAGCGATAATCCATAAGTCCATGTGAAGGACTCGGTCTTGGTTGAAAGATCGGGGAAAGAGGACATGAGTGAGGAAATGATGAAAGATCCTCAGCCTTGGGGGCAGCCAGGATACAGGGATAGGAATGTCTGACCCTCCAGTTGGCTCAGTTGAGAAGTTTCCATATTCCACCTCAACTTTGAACTCATGCTTCCAAAATTCAGAAGGATGAGCAATGCCAAGCCCTTGCGATGGAAAGCCTAAGATGCCATTCAGAGCATCAGCTGGTATGGTCAAGAGATGACCATATACCAGAGTGGTGAAATTTCTAGTGCTGATCCCTGGACTTTTGAGATTTGAGTAGAAGTATTTGACCGCACCAGGACAAGCAGGGTGCACTGGTTGGCGAAGAAGAAAATCCCAACCAAGACCTTCAATGAGTGACACAATGTCATACTTGTAGAGGTTGAATTCATAGGGGTCAAGCTGAGTGGTATGATGGAGCCTCCGCTTATCAAAGTGCTGAAGGTAGCGATGATGGTTGACAACCAAAGGCTCATGGAACATGTAGCCAGAGAATGTGTGTACCAGACCATCAAAGTGGAAGGGTCGAGGAAGGTGATCACTCATTTTGTGGGGAGACTGGATATTTTGTGGAAACAAGATGGTAGATGGATGTGTTTAGAAACAGTGTGAGAAGAAGAGATGTCTACTGTGGCCTTTTATAGAGAAAAACGAGGTAGAAAAGGGATGGAAGGTGAAGAGTCTCCGCATGCATTTGTTAGAGTGAATGATTAAGCTATGGCAGGGTTGTATTAGTCGAGGCAGGCATGAGCCGAAATGGAGCGTTTTATTTTGGTTAAATCAAGACACGCAAAAGGTACTTTGAATAAAAGACCCAATCCGCTTGCTGAAGATTAGATCTTTGGTTTAGAGGTTTGTAATCATTACTTTCTGCACCAATGCATGTAATATGGAAAAACAATGAGATGTTTATTTTAAAAGATCTTCAATTCGGCTCAAGGATCTTAATCCTATTTCTGTGCAAAGTTGGAGAAATCTTTCACTTGCCAAGGGTTTTGTTAGTAAATCAGCTATTTGATATTCAGTTTCAACAAATTGAAGTTCGATGTGACCAGCCTGTACAAGCTCCCTGATAAAATGATACTTAATTTCAATGTGTTTAGTTCTAGAATGTTGAACAGGATTTTTTGTCATACTTATCGTGCTTGTGTTGTCACAACATACTTGAATATTGTTTAATTTAAACCCATAGTCTGAGAGTTGAGCTTTCATCCACATTATTTGTGCACAGCAACTTCCAGCAGCCATATATTCTGCCTCGGCTGTGGAGAGTGCTACTGCACCTTGCTTTTTACTAAACCAAGACACAAGTGACGAGCCAAGTAGTTGAATTGTTCCTGTTGTGCTTTTTCTATCTACTAGACTTCCCCCAAAGTTTGAGTCACTATACCCGATTAATTCAAATGAATCGGTTACAGGGTACCATAGTCCAATATCCATGGTTCCCTTCAGATACCTAAAGATCCTTTTAACAGCTTTGAAGTGACTTTCTTTAGGTTTAGATTGAAAACGTGCACACAAGCCTACACTGAATTGGATATCAGGTCGACTTGCTGTTAAGTACAAGAGGGAACCTATCATTCCTCTGTATTTCCTTTCACAGAATGGAATACCTCCCTCATCCTTGTCTAGTTTCAAATTTGTTGCCATAGGAGTAGTACTAGGATTCACCGAGCACATGTCAAATTTCTTAAGCATTGATTCAGTGTAATTGGTCTGACTAATAAATATCCCTGAGTCTAATTGCTTAATTTGCAACCCCAGAAAGTGAGATAACTCACCCATCATGCTCATCTCAAACTCAGATTTCATTAAGTTACAGAACTTAGTGCTCATAGATGGATTTGTAGATCCAAAAACTATGTCATCTACGTAGATTTGCACAATTAGTGTATCACCATTTTCTTTCTTAATAAAAAGTGTTTTATCAACATTTCCTTGAGTGAACCCTTCTGTTTTTAGGAATGAGGAGAGTTTTTCATACCATGCTCTAGGGGCTTGCTTTAATCCATATAAAGCTTTAGATAGTTTGTACACATGGTCAGGATATTTGTGATCAATAAAGCCTGGTGGCTGACTCACGTACACTTCTTCTCTTAATTCTCCATTTAAAAATGCACTTTTTACGTCCATTTGGTATAAGGGAATTTTCATAAAACATGCATACGCACATAACATTCTAATTGATTCGATCCTTGCAACAGGGGCAAATGATTCCTCAAAATCAATTCCCTCTTCTTGCAAGTATCCTTGAGCAACAAGTCTGGCTTTGTTTTTAGTGACTTCCCCTTCTTCATTTGTTTTGTTTCTAAAAACCCATTTTGTGCCTATGATTAGTTTATTAAGAGGGCGAGGAACAAGTTCCCATACTTGTAACCTAGCAAACTGTACAAGTTCCTCTTGCATAGCATCCAACCATTTATCATCTAGTAAAGCTTCTTTGTAATTTCTTGGTTCTAACATTGAAACAAAAGCATACTGACCTGGATGGTACTTACCTCTGGTGTGAATCCCAGCATTAAGTTGTCCAATGATTTGTGAAGGGGGATGTCTCTTCTGAATGTGTGGTGGTGCTTGCCTTTCTTCTTCAATTTTCTCTTCATTCACTGTCTCACCAGAGTTCTTTTTAATTGATTCTTGTGGGTAATCTTCACAGTGATCTTCATGCTTTTCTTCTTCATTTGATACAGGAAATAGTAGATCTATACTCTCTGCAGAAACCTTGTTAGTATTTCCAGATTCATCAAACTTAACAAATACAGATTCCTCGACCTTTTTGGACCTGAGATTATAGATTTTCTATGCCTGTCCTTTAAGAGAGTATCCCAGAAATATACCTTGATCTGATTTTGAATCAAATTTATACAAGTGATCTTTGGTATTTAAAATAAAATATTTGCATCCAAAAGGATGAAAGTACCCCAGATTTGGCGTTTTTTGCTTTATAATCTCATAAGGTGTTTTATTAATAATTTTTTTGATTAACACTCTATTTATTACATACACAGCAGTCATGACTGCTTCCCCCCCAGAGAAACTTGGGTGTTCCATACTCGAGTAACATAGTTCTTGCAGTCTCAATAATAGTTCTATTCTTTCTTTCAACTACACCATTTTGTTGTGGTGTTCTAGGGGCTGAAAAAGTGTGGTTAATTCCTCTGTCATTACACAGATCACTAAACTGTTCCGAAATGAACTCTCCTCCATTATCACTTCTAATGGTTTTAATGCCATTTTTGGATTAATTCAGTATGAGATTTACAAAGTTCTTGAAACAACAAAAAGCTTCATCTTTTGATGCAAGGAGATAAACCCAAGTATACCTAGAGAAGTCATCTACTAAGACAAGAGCATAAGACTTACCTCCTAAACTCATCACATTAGTTGGTCCAAAGAGATCCATATGAATCAGCTCATATGGTTCTGAGGTAGTGATGTCCCTTTTTGGTTTAAAACTCTTCTTAACCAGTTTTCCTCCAACACACGCATCACAGAAAAAATTTGAATTTTCTTTTAACAAAGGAATTGCACGAGCTGATTTTGATTTAGAAAGTTGTGATAATCTGGAAAGACTTATATGACCTAGCTTCCTATGCCATAACATTTCCAGATCACATTGTTTGGCTTGAAAACATGTTTCATTAAATGAGCTTAAACAGTTTAAATCGACCACATACATATTATCTTTCTTAGTTCCACTGAACAACAACTTGTTGTCCTTAATTCTGACGATTTCACACGAGGATGACTCAAACACAACTCTATTTTCAGAGTTGCACAATTGACTAATAGATAGAAGATTATGCTTAAGACCTTGAACAAACAACACATCTTTAATAGTGGGAAGAGGACTTTTACCAATTGTTCCATTTCCCATAATGATTCCTACACGATCATCACCAAGCACAACCTTACCTCCTTTTTTATAGCTTAAGGAAGAAAAGAGTTCCTTTTTACCTGTCATGTGGTGGGAGCAACCACTATCAAGATACCATGTGTTCTCATTTTCTCCCATATTCTGCAATCAGTCAGAGATTAGTACATTTTGGTACCCCAAATGTTTTGGATACACTTATTTTTTTGGGATTTAAATCATAGCAAAATTTTGCTACATGTCCTTTTCTTTTGCAATAAGAACAGGTAAAAACTACAGGATATCTTGTATTCTTTCTGTACTTTTCATGATTATGCATGGTGATTCTGTTTTGAAATGGATTTCTTGAATTAATCATGCCAGATTCCCGTTTTAAGGAGGTACTGTTGTTTTTCCAGATACCTCTTAGCCTCTGATTCTCATCCTTGAGATCAAAGACTTGTCTGTTCAGCTCCTTATTCCAATCGCTTTGAGCATTCAAGGTTCTTTTTAACATAGCAATTTCATCTTTTTGGGCTTGATTATCAGTCATAAGCATACAATATTTACTTTTGAGTCTGTTACACTCCTCTTGGAAATTAGTCAACTCATGCAGAAACTCAGTTTTAGTTTCGGTTATATTTGAGTCTGAGTCAGAGATTACCTGGTAGCATGAAGGCATTAGTGGACTGTGACTGTATGAAGACTGATTATCACTTTCATCTCTGGTGGCAAATGCCATGTACGCCGGATTTTTTACATCTTGCTCTTCTTCTGAACTAAAGTCACTCCATGAAGCTGCAAGTGCCTTTTCTTTTGCTCTAGTAGGACACTTTGATCTCATGTGCCCTGATTTTCCACACTTAAAACAAATGGTCAAATCTTTCTCATTGGAAGACCTGGCGTCTTCCTTATCAAATCTGAACCTTTCTCGACTTTCAGGAGGTCTATCATAAGATTTCGATGAATTTTTATCAAAATAACTCCTGTTTGATGCATATTTTTCATTTGTTCTAGGAGTTCTCTCGGTTTCTTCCCTATCTCTTTTATAATCATAAGAGTTATTGTTAAATCCTCTCGAATCATGAAATGACCTTCTTGCCTGAAAATCCTTTTTCATTTTGAGCATTCGATGAAATTTCCTACTTATCATGGCAAATTCTTTCTCAAATTCCTCTCCCATATCAATTTCAGAGTCACTATCACGTTCTTGTGCTTTAAAAGCTATGACTTTTCTTTTCCTATGATCATCTTTGTTCATTTGTATTATGACTTCCTCATGACTTAGTAGTGACCCTATTAATCTTTCTATGGATAGGACTTTTAAATCTTTAGCCTCTTCGATTGCAGTACGTTTAGGCAACCATTCTCTAGGTAAACACCTTAGTATTTTTCTGACTAAATCCTTGGTTTCAAAGACTTTCCCTAATCCTTTTAATCTGTTGATCAAGTCATTGAATCTTTTGTACATACTAGAGATTGATTCTCCTGAACTCATTTCAAATGATTCATATTCATTTATTAATACATCTATCCTACTTTCTTTAACCTCAGACGTACCTTCATGGGTAGTCTGAAGAGACTCCCAGATTTCCTTTGCTGATTCACATTGAGCAACTTGGCTTCTTTCCTCTGGACACAAGGCAGAGAACAGGATATGCATGGCTCTTGAGTCGAGTTGGGAGGAGACCTTCTGATCTTCCTTCCAGTCTTCTTCATCCTCATCATCCACAGGTACTGGTCCCTTTCTTACAACAGCCCACAGTTCTCCATCCACTCCACTCAGGTAGATCCTCATCCTTTTCTTCCAGACTGTATAGTCTGTCCCATCAAACCATGGAGGGTTTGTATTCGCAGAGTATGCAACACCGTTTGAGGATGATCCAGACATCTTGGGATCTTCTCTTTGGCGACAGTGAGTCCTTCAAAGAGCCTGCTCTGATACCAATTGAAAACTCAGAGTATGAGATGTGGTGATCGAGAGTCAAGAATAGATTGTGTTTGATGACTCTCTTGAAATTGAACTGAAACGAAGCTTTTATTCAAATGGCAAATTCAGTACAACGAGACTTAGCCAAGCCAAGTTACTTGGCTCTTTCGAACAGAAAAAACACTCAAAACACTCACTTCCCAAGATTGAATCACCCAGTACAATCCCATACACTGTGATTCTATCTACTAAAGTGATCTCACCCTTCGATCCAAATTGAAAGAGATTCAAACCCAGAAGTTCTCACAATTTCCTATCGAAGTACACCATTCAAATAACCAGAGAGCTTACAATTTATACCGAGATCAAGGGGAGACCGTTGCCTAGAGAAGAGCCTTCCTATAGCCTTCATCATGCTTTCTCATAGTGCCGGTGCGAGGTGGAGCGGATTGTAGAAAAGCTGGAGCTGTCGTGAGAAGGAAGTCGATCGAGAGGGATGATCTGAGAGATCAGCAATCGAGGAGTCCAGTGTTGACTTTGAAGGATGATTCCTTTGATAAAACGGTGTCATTTTTAGAGTGAGGGAGGAAGAGAAGCGAAACGTCGTCGTAGTGCTTTGTGGGCAGAAAACCGTGCCGTTTTGTCAACAGATTTAGCACGATGGCAATTGGAGATGGGTGGATTTCGGTTTGCTACAATCAATTCACTTATGGGAAACGGATATTGTAGCTACACAGAGTTGAAGATCGTAAAGTAAGGCAGGGAAGCCTCGAAGAAGAGGGCTCCGGGTGAGCTTTCTTGCATTCTCTTTTTTGTTTTCTGTGGAGCAAATCTATTAACGCTGAATCTCTTCCCTCAGGTATTTATATCTTTGTGTTCTGATATGGAGACTATTATGGTTTTGATTTTTGTTTTCATTCTAATTCATTGCACGCAATGAGGACCGGCGATGCCAGCAAAAAAGATGAGAAGGCTTCATATTGCCCCTCGACTCGAGGACCTGCCTGATCTCTCAGTCTCTTTGATACAGTTGAGTGACGATTCAAAGGAGATCCATACCCAATGGCTCTGTTCTCTCTGTCTTTGATGAACATTTTTAGAGGCTCTGTTCTCAGAGAGTTAGCTCTCTCTTTCATCCTTTAAATGATTTGTGTGGCTTTTCAGGGGAGATGGCAACATGTTAATTGTCAAAGAGGTGTTCATCGAATTCCAGCGAAAAGGCGGTTAGACCAGGTTATTTCCAGTCGGCGTTGTTTTCCTATTTTTGCTCCCTCACCTTTGTCTTGGTTAATTTGGACTTATCTCTCTTCCTACTGCAGGGCAGATGACTGCAATTGGTTAGTTGTTTGTTCTATGCCTGATGAATCGCTTGAATCTCGAAGCTTCCTTACTACACAAATTGACCGGGACATGCGGTCTTTGTGTTGGTGATTTTATTTCAGCTGCCGATTCTTGCTCTCTTCCTTTCAGTTCATTGGGTATTATTTCTCCTCTATAAGGTATGTTGGTTAGCTGCAGGTCTTTGACGTTGGCAAGTCTTGATGGTAGAGCAGTGAATGGAAGATATATGTGTTTAAGTCTGGTGAATAAAAGGGAGATTAGACGAGCTCAAGTTTGACGAAGTGGCTGTTTTGAAGAGGTGTAGAGGGTGAGACATGTTATTATCCCAATTTCCTTTGGTTGAAGAGGTGAATGGTGACACTGAGAAACACTTAGATTGTTCCTCTACCCTGTTTTCCGTCCCAATGTTTACTTTTAGAGATAAACATTTGTTTTGCATTTGAGATCGATCCTGGGTTGCAGAGTTGAAAATAGGTGTAATCTCTGGAAGACTGGAACTTTCGTGAACTGAACTGGCACCAACCCTGTAAATCACTTCTACTATATCTTATAGCTTTGAAACCTTGGTTTTTGTTTATGCTTTCAATCATTTTCCCCCTCATTTGCTCAACCATGCTTTCGTTGTTGGTCATCAATTTGGCCCCATTTTCTTTAATCAAGGGCGATATTTTGTGATTGTTGTTGCCACTGCTGTTCTGCTCTCCGTGAGATGAACGAAATAGAGGGCATTTGAGAGTGCTTAGGATCATAAACTGTGGCATGTTGCTTTCTTTCTCATCTTATGGAGGTTGCTGGTTGTTTTGCTGCAAATCTGGATTTGTTTTGTAAGAACCAGCCATGTAGTTTGTAGTCATATCCATCTTTCAGGTTTTGATTAGTTTGGTTATGGGCAATTATCAATTGAAGTTTATGCATATTCTTTTGATGTGTTTTATTTCATGTAATTGTTCCTGATGAAGCCTTTTTGATAAATCTTGGAGCTTATGGAAAGGGTACTCAAGCTTTAGCCGCATTTGCTATTTGCTCTTTTTTTTCTTCTTTCTACTTGATGTTTGTGCTGGACCTGCATTGCTATTTTGGTGTTTGAAGGCTTGAAAAACTGTGTATTGATTTAAGTATTGCTTATGCTTTGTATCCAGGTATAGATGCCATAACTAATCTCCGTGTTTGTTTTTTCCTAGAAAACCTGCACCTTTGCCATTGAAATGGTTTGCTGTTGGACATTGTTGGCAGTGGGAGAGAATGACAAGGAAATGAACTCTTTCTCTCTCATTTGTGGGAAAAAATCCAAAAGTACCACTGTTTAAAAGAAAAATTCCAAAAATACCACTCAATCCCAAAAAATTCCAAAAATACCACCCTTTTTCAAAAACCGCCACTCCATCCAGCGGTTTGGTCGAAAACCGCTTGTCGGGGGCGCGGTTTTGAACCAAACCGCGGGCCTAGGGGGCGGTTATAAAGAAAAAAAAATTTGGACCAAAACCGCTGTTATGAACTTTTTTTTGATTCCGCATAACTTTTCAAGATCTACAACTTTTAATATAATCATAATTTCAAAATGTACATGGATTTCTGAAAAGTAAAGGTAAAGTTATTCTCAAGGTCCCGTATATCCACAAATAGTTCCTGTTTTGAAAATTTCATCCTAGTAAAAGTTGTAGATCTTGAAAAGTTATGCGAAATGAAAAAAAAATCGCTACGATCGGATACCCGAGTGCAAAGTTACGTTCGTTTGAAGTTTCGACCGAACTTTTGGACCAAACCGCTGGTTGGGGTGGCGGTTTTGGGCCAAACCGCCACCCCACCCAGTGGTTTTGGTCCAATTTTTTTTTTTTTTTTATAACCGCCCCCTAGGCCCGCGGCTTGGTCCAAAACCGCGCCCCCGACAAGCGGTTTTCGACCAAACCGCTGGGTGGGGTGGCGGTTTTTGAAAAAGGGTGGTATTTTTGGAATTTTTTGGGGTTGGGTGGTATTTTTGGAAATTTTTTTCTAAACAGTGGTACTTTTGGATTTTTTCCTCATTTGTGATCCAGTTTCACTAGCTAACTTCTGTTTCGTTCTAACGTTCTCTTCGGCACAGTGTATTCTAAATCAAGCATTTTTACTACTTGCATTGCCTACCTACATCAACTGAAAAAATGTATTGAGAATACAATATTTAGAATCGCAGATTATAAATAATGCCTTACATTTTAAAGGTTACAAATAATACCTTACATTTTACGCCTCCCAGCGCAGAACGCGGGTTGATAACTAGTGAATATAACAGTGCACCAGATAGAGCAACTCATCGCTCTGATCTAGTCTAGCCTAGAGTTGGTCTCCGGCCGCCATAAAAACATGGGCAAAGCACCCTAAAAATTGAACCTTTGGGCGGTGAATGGCTTCTATTGACCAATTCCTCCTCTGGCGGCCTAGTAGTCCTCCTAATCACTTGTTGTATCTTCAAACGGTTTTCCGTTCGCCAGATCTCTGCAAAACCGTACCCCTGTACCCAATTACTTCCTCCTACTGCAACAATCCTATTGCTTTCATCCCCGCCAACCGCAAGTGATGGGCTGGGCCAACAGGAGATTCAAACGAAAATCCTTCTATAGACTGCGGCTGGCCGGCGGCAGCAGCGACGGAATTTTGCGCTTTCGGACGGACAAATTGGTGATGAGTGGGCCTCAGTCTGCCTTATTCCTGGGCTAAACAATAGGTCCAGGTCTGCGAAAAAGGAATGGGCCTAACCGTACCCAAATCCCAAACCGACGACGCACCTTATCGATAGCGGACGCTCAGTTGCCGGATCCGGATCCGGATCGAATTCAGTATCCGAATCACCGTCACTGACCTGTCCGTTTGAGAGCTGAAAATCAAAATTCATCAGCGCTTCAACTCCACTTCCCGTCAATTAGGGTTTATTCGCACCTGGCGCAGCTACTTGATCAATTCAAGATCTCATTCCAGCGTCGGAGTAATCTCGGGAAACCATGTCCAAGAGGAAATTCGGATTCGAAGGATTCGGCATCAACCGTCAATCGAGCTACAACTTCGAGCAATCTCAAGCTCCACAGCGGCTCTACGTCCCGCCTTCCTCTCGCCACAGCCATGACAACTACGAAGACACGGACCTGGACGACATCGATCACGACGAGAATGAAAACGCCCCCAAGGATGCGGCCGGCGATGACGACAACAAAAACGGCGCCGTCGACGAGGAAGAAATCGACCCTCTGGATGCTTTCATGGAAGGTATACACGAAGAGATGAAAGCAGCGCCCCCACCGAAGCCTAAGGAAAAGGTGGATAAGTATAGGGATGACGAGGAAGATGACCCCATGGAGAGCTTCCTGAGGGCGAAGAAAGATGTCGGGTTGACGTTGGCGGCGGATGCTCTTAATGCTGGATACAATTCGGATGAGGAGGTTTATGCTGCGGCGAAAGCTGTGGATGCAGGATTGCTGGATTATGATTCGGATGATAATCCGGTGGTGGTTGACAGGAAGAAGATTGAGCCCATTGCAGCTTTGGACCATACTTCCGTAGATTACGAACCCTTTAACAAGGATTTCTATGAGGAAAACCAGTCCATAGCAGGTTGGTGGGTCTTGTTGCGATGGACAGTTGAAATGATTTTGCAGGAAAGTGTTCTGCTTTGTTAACTTCGACTTGCTATTGTGCTTTGTTTTCAGGGATGAGCGAGCAGGAGGTAGCTGAGTATAGGAACACTCTGGCTATACGAGTTTCAGGTTTTGATGTTCCCAGGCCAGTTAAGACGTTCGAAGATTGTGGATTTTCAGCACAGCTTATGGGTGCTATTACCAAACAAGGATATGAAAACCCAACGCCCATTCAACGGCAAGCTTTCCCAATAGTCCTGTCTGGGAGAGACATAATCGGGATTGCGAAAACTGGTTCTGGTAAGACTGCTGCTTTTGTACTTCCCATGATTGTACATATTATGGATCAACCTGAGCTTCAGAAAGAAGAAGGGCCAATTGGAGTAATATGTGCACCTACTAGGGAGTTAGCTCACCAGATATACTTGGAGGCAAAGAAATTTGCTAAACCATATGGGTTGCGAGTCTCTGCTGTCTATGGTGGAATGTCTAAGCTTGAGCAGTTCAAAGAACTGAAAGCTGGTTGTGAAATAGTTGTTGCTACTCCAGGTAGATTAATAGACATGATTAAAATGAAAGCGGTGAACATGTCTAGAGGGACTTGCTTGGTACTTGATGAGGCAGACAGGATGTTTGACCTTGGATTTGAGCCTCAAATAAGGTCTATTGTTGGTCAGATTAGGCCAGATAGGCAGACTCTACTCTTTTCAGCTACCATGCCTTACAAAGTTGAGAAGCTGGCCAGAGAGATTCTTTCTGACCCTGTCAGAGTTACTGTGGGGGAGGTTGGGATGGCCAATGAGGATATTACTCAAGTAGTCCAAGTTATTCCATCTGATGCAGATAAGCTTCCCTGGCTTCTCGAGAAGTTACCTCCAATGATTGATGATGGAGATGTTCTAGTGTTTGCCTCAAAAAAGGCCATGGTTGACGAGATAGAGTCGCAGTTGGTTCAGAAGGGGTTCAAAGTTGCATCCCTTCATGGTGACAAAGATCAGGCTTCAAGGATGGAGATCTTGCAGAAATTTAAATCGGGTGTTTACCATGTCCTTATTGCAACTGATGTGGCTGCTCGTGGGCTCGATATTAAATCGATCAAGTCGGTTGTCAATTTCGATATTGCCAAAGACATGGACATGCATGTGCATCGTATTGGTAGGACTGGTCGTGCTGGTGACAAGGATGGAATTGCTTATACTCTTATCACTCAGAAAGAGGCACGATTTGCAGGGGAGTTGGTCAACAGTTTGGTTGCTGCTGGTCAAAATGTCTCTGCTGAACTTATGGATCTTGCTATGAAGGTATCTAAGCTCTCTGGTTATGTTATTGTTCATACTCATAATGTTTGTTCGTACAAGCTTAAATCTTTTAGCTTTTGTCATGCTATGACTATAACTAGGTACTTCTTAGTTGCTAGGTTTTAACCTATTAGTACGGTCCTTAGTGTCATATTCTTTGCAGTGGTTGTCCCATCTAGACTTGCGTGAACATAATCATCCATAAGTTCTTAATTTCATGTCTTTGCAAGTCAGATTGTAGCATGAAAGACAGTGGGTTCATGCATACTTGCTACTGTGTTGCTTCTATGCTTTGTGATCTAAGGGATTTTGGATAAAACAATGGTTTTTATGGAGCATAATGGGTTAGCATATCACTAGAACATCTGAACTATAGCGATACTTGTTCTGATAGTTGTGAGGCATCTCTTCAAAGTTCCTGGTTTCCATTGCAATTACTACAACCTTAAATGATCTCTGGCTAGTATCATCTCTTTCCCCATAATGGCATATATAGCAGTCTTTAAAAAACCTCTATGGTTGACAATCACTCAAGTGCCTCATCTATTGTTTGAATCCATGATAGTTACTTTGCTAGTTATGATGTACCCTAATTTTGTTTCCGGTGAAATGCTGCACCTCATTCCCATCTTGGTTTTGTTCAGTTTCACTTCTATGTTAGCTACTAGATAACTTCATTGGCAATGCATTTGATTCATTTTCTCCACTCCAATTCTCTTAAGACATAGAGTAACATTTACCATGTAACTCATTAGGATGGAAGATTCAGGTCCAAACGAGATGCAAGAAAGGGAGGTATGCTTTTTTTCGCTAATATTGTAGTTGACATATGCTTTACAATTTTAGCGAGTCCATGATTTTCTTCATCCTCCAAATTGCAATTGACTTCCATCAACAAAATGGGTTTTAGTTTATAAGTCTGTTGACATTTAAGTGGTCAAATCTCACCTGCAGGTGGTAAGAAGGGCAAAGGCAGGGGCGGTGGAGGTAATCGAGGAGTCCGCGGCGTGGATTTTGGTCTGGGAATCGGCTACTCTCCTGATTCTAGTTGGTCCTCGTCTCAGGATAGACCCGGTAGATCAGCAGCTGTCAATTCGATCCGGACAGGGATGATGGGACAGTTCAAGAGCAACTTTGTCGCTGCTTCGTCGAATTCTCAAAACCAGGGATTTAATAACAACAATCATGGTCCAAGTCATGTTCCCAGCACAAGGCCTGCATTACGCGGGTTCGTCTCAGGTGGTTCAATAGGAGGTGATGCAAATCGAATTCAGACACCCAGTAGTAGCACATTATCTGGATTTGCCTCTGCTGGTTCAATTACCGGAGATGCAAACAGAAGTCAGAACTCATCAGGAAATACCAGTCAAAAAACACCAGAAAGGTAATTTAGTAGCTTAATTACGATAAATCAATAGGTTGCGAAACTTGATTCAAGTTATTAACCATCATGTTTGATGTTCCTCCACACTTGCAGTTCGAGAAGCAAAGGCAGAGAACGGCGGAGACCCTCTGGTTGGGACAATTGACGTAACGTGATAGTTCGTTCCCCTCTACCGCCCACATGAACAAGCACGAACCTTGTGGGGTAGAGTTTGTAGTTTGCCTGTATGATTCGAGTGCATCTTTATACGAACTCTCTTCTGGGAGATCTTGTTTTTTGTTAACTCGGAATGATGTTGTATTTGTTCATAGTTGTATAAATTGATTGGCATTAGCGATGTCATAATAACTTTATTAAATGCTGCTGTAGTTTTTCCTCTTCGGTCTGAGATTTCAGATTAGAATTACATAATACACTTGGGTGGGTGGGTTTGGAAAGAATGATTTGGGTTTAGTATTTGATATTTGGATTTCTAAATGTCAAATCATGTGCTTGGATATTAATAACATTTGACATTTGAATTTGTATCAAATTCATGGGGTGATTTCCAAACACATGTTTGGTGTATTACTTGTGATCTTCAAATATATTTCAACTAGTGATTTGAAAAATATTAAAAGTTTGGACCTATTTATAAAATATATAAAGGTATCTGTTAGGCCAGCGGTTAAGACTTATGGGCCCCAAGCCCATGACTCGCCTAGAAGCCCACCAAACAACCAAGTCCAGCCCAAATGGACGCGAGGGGCGGTCTGCCTCGAGGCAACTGACCTGGAAGGACGTCCGACATTCCCCCAACGGGACCTCAGAGAACCGCCCGACAGGAGAGGAAGGGTAACCTCTGAACACTTTGTACGAAGACTGACAGAAGTACAAACCTGACAGTCTCGGCGGATCAGGGATCAGGCGGTCCCGAACCGCCCGACATGGCATTAAATGCCATGATCCCCGGCCCTCGCTAGTATAAAGACCCACCTCGGATCACATTAATGGTAACTTCGACCAACTCATTCTCTCTCTTATTTACTCATACTTCACTTCTCTCTCTAACTTAGGCATCGGAGGAGGTCCCAGGAACCCCCTGAGGACCTTTCTGTAGGGTTTCGGAGACCGCCCTCGACCATCGAAGCCGCCCAAGGCCAGTAGAGTCTCACAAACCGCTTGGCACATTCCAGGCACAAACATTTTGGCGCCCACCGTGGGGCCCTACTACTTTGTGGCGAACGAGATGGGAGACGACTTCGAAACCCCCCTCAAGGGGATGACCGAAAACAACACCCTCCGAGGCTTATCACCGAGGGTAGAAGACGAGCCCGAGTTGGAAGAAGTGGTCAAGAACCAAGGGATGCAAATTGCAAGCATGCAAGACAGCCTTTCCCAAATTCTCCAACTCCTGAAGACCCGAGACGACCCCGCCGAGGGCTCGAGGGGAAAGGCGCGCGACGAGAAGCTGAAAGGCGCTCTCATCCTCGACAGCCCTTCTCGGACAGAAGGCGGAGGACTAGAGGCCGACGACCCGGACCTCAACTTTCTAGAGGAGCATTTGCGGACAACCTTCGGGAAGCACAAGAGCCCGAACGTTCTACAAAACCCTCTATCGAGAGAACTCTTCAAGACTCCGGTCCCCCCAAACTTCTCCTCTCTGGGGCTACCAACCTACGGTGGGACGTCCGATCCCGCCGACCATCTTTGCGCGTTCATGTTAAAAATGCAACTCATTAACGCAACGGACTCGGATCTGTGCTGTGCGTTCCCGGTTACCTTCAGCGGTCAATGCCGAACTTGGTACACCTCCCTTCCGGAGGGGATTATAGAAAACTTTGAGCAATTTGCGATGCTCTTCTCCACCAAGTTCGCGTCTCAACGGCGTCGCAAACTCACCGTCTCGGCACTCATAGGTTGCCGACAAAGGAAGGAAGAGTCCCTTGCTGAGTTCTACGACCGATGGAACACGATAGCTTGCGAAATAGACGGTATCTCCCCAGCTGTGGCCGCTGTAAACCTCCGAATCTCGACAACGAGTCTCGAGCTGAAAAGAGCGCTGATAAAAAAGGAGGCGGCCTTGGCAGCCTGGTCTGACTTAGACCAACTGGTACGGCGAGCGATCTTGTTGGAGGAAGCGCTAGCCAACGACGACCGAGGTCAGCAAAGCCGTCCCCGAGGAGACGCCTCAGAGCGTGGAGACTCCCGGAAGGGAAGGCGGTCCCCAGACCGAAGGTCGTACCGGAACAGGTACCCCGATCGAGAAGGAAGAAGAGACGTCCTCTCCACCGACAGGGAAAAGGGAAGAGACCGAAGGAAAAGCGGAAGGAAGCACGAGGCGTCTTCCGCCCAAGAACCGCAAGAAGGAAAAAAGTGGTGTGACTGGCACCAAATCACGACCCACGACACCACGGAGTGTAGGGAGTTCAAGGCCACGCTCCGACATCTGGCCCCAGGAGACCTTAGAAGCAAGCTAGAAATGAGGCGGTCACACAGAGAACACTCAGCAGAAGAGCGGGAGGAGTCCCCGAGTCCCGAGCAGGACAAGACGAGACGCACAAGAAAAGAAAGATCAAGGTCCCGCTCTCGAAACAAGGTCGCCTCCCCGAGGCAATCTCCTCCCTACAGAGCTCCCCGAAATGAAGATGATGGGATGGAAGTCATAACGATCGCAGGAGGTCGGAAGCGCCCAAGAACCGAAGGAGACCGCATTGCTCAATGTCTTAACGTGCAGCGGAGAGCACCAACCGAGGTCGCCTTCCTGCCGTCTGAGTTGGCCAACGAAGAAAACTCGGAGGACCCCTTGGTCATTTCCTTCCGAACCGCCAAGTTCAAAGTCACTAGAGCCCTGGTGGATAATGGGAGCTCGGCGGACATACTATTCTACTCAGCGCTCAAAGGAATGAAAAAGAGCATCCAAGATCTCAACCCTTCCACCACCAGCTTGGTAGGGTTCTCCGGCACCAAGGTCCGTGTCCTCGGCTCAATCACGCTCAAAGTCACCATAGGAGAAGGAGGAATCACAAAGACCAGACCCGTGGAGTTTCACGTGGCGGATTGTCCGTCGGCATATAACGCCATTCTCGGACGCGGCTTCCTGGCTTCGTTCGAGGCGGTCGCATCCACCTGCCACCAGATGCTTGAGTTCCCAAGCGGAGGACAAACCGGACGTGTTCGGGGTAACCTAAAAGAGGCTAGAGAGTGCTACCAAGCCACCATCGAACACCTCGAAGTCGATCTGGTCGACACTAGAGGCGACGTTCCGAGGCCGGAAGCGGTCGAAGGGGATGTGGCGGTCGCTCTCGACGCAGAGCGACCAGAGAGGACAGTACGAATCTCCGCGCACCTCGCCCAAGAGGAGGCCCAGAAACTACTCACACTCCTTAGAGAGTTCCAAGACCTCTTCGCGTGGGGGCCAGAGGACATGCCCGGAGTTCCCCGAAGGGTCTCCGAGCACCGCCTCTCAGTCAAAGCCAAAGCGCGTCCCATACAGCAGCGAAGGAGGCATCTGTCAGTCGAAAAGCAAATGGCACTGGAAGAGGAGGTGCGACGCCTCCTCAAAGCCGGATTCATCAGAGAGGTAAAGTACCCCACTTGGCTCTCAAATCCGGTCTTTGTACGTAAGGCCGGAGGCGCTTGGAGAATGTGCATCGACTTCACCAGCCTCAATGCGGCCTGTCCCAAGGACGCATATCCTCTTCCCCGCATTGACCAGCTCATAGACGGGACCGCCAATCATGAAGCCCTCAGCTTCCTTGATATGTTCTCCGGATACCACCAGATCAGAATGGCGGATGAGGATCAAGAGCTCACCGCTTTCATGACTCCCATGGGCAACTTCTGTTACGTAGTAATGCCCTTCGGACTGAAGAACGCGGGGGCGACCTACCAGCGGATGGTTGATGCGGTCTTTAAGGAGCAAATGGGGCGGAACGTGGAGGCCTACGTTGACGACGTACTAGTCAAAAGCAAGAAAGCAAGTGACCACTTGTCCGACCTGAGGGAAACCTTCGAAACACTGAGGAAGAAGAATCTGAGGCTCAACCCGCTTAAATGCGTCTTCGGCGCCGAGGCGGGAAAATTCCTGGGGTTCATGATCACAAAGCGAGGGATAGAGGCCAACCCAAAGCAAATCGAGGCCATACGCGCCCTGAGGCCGCCGAAAACCATCAAAGAAATCCAGGCATTCAATGGAAAGATGGCCGCGCTCGGAAGGTTCATCCCGCGGTCCGCCGACAAATGCTCTCCTTTCTTCCAGATGCTGAAGAAATCAGCATCAAGGCTCCAATGGGGTGCCGAGTGCGACAAGGCCTTTCAGCTGTTGACAGACCAGCTCAGTCAACCGCCAGTTTTGAGCGCCCCCACCAATGGAGAGCGGCTCTATCTCTACTTGGCGGTCTCCGAGCAAGCCGTGAGTTCCGTCCTGGTTAGAAGAGCACAAGACGGCTTTGACCGCCTTGTTTACTACGTGAGCAAGGCGCTTCTTCCCGCCGAAACAAGGTATTTGCCCATCGAAAAGGCGGTCCTCGCAGTCGTCTCAGCGGCGAGAAAGTTGCGACCATACTTCCAAGAGCACCCGATCACGGTGTTATCCCACCTCCCGCTCAAAAGCATTATGAGAGGTATGGACGCCTCAGGTCGGCTGACCAAGTGGGCAATCGAGCTGAGCGAATACGACATCGAGTACGCCCCTAGGCCTGCCATTAAGGGGCAAGTCCTGGCCGATTTCATCGCCGAAGGTTTCTCCCTTGAAACCGCTCCCCCCGAAGAGCGCAATCAAATATGGCGTCTGTTCGTAGACGGCGCCGCCGGGAAAACCGCCTCTGGGGCAGGGATCGTCATCGAGTCTCCCGAAGGGGTAGTACATGAAATCTCGCTGAGGTTCAAAGAGATCAAGACCAACAATGTCGCTGAGTACGAGGCACTAATCAATGGGCTTCGAATATTATCCACGCTAGGGGCAACCGACGTGCAAATATTCTCTGACTCCCTCCTGGTCGTCAAACAGATTCTAGAGGCGTTCGAGATCAAAGATGAGACGCTAGCGGTCTTAGCTAACAAGGCCCGTGACGCCCTGTCTCAGCTGAGTTCGTGGAAACTAGAGCATGTCCGGAGAGAGGACAATCAACATGCAGACGCGCTTTCCAAGCTCGCAACCGCCATGGATTTCGAAGGCGACCGGCACGTCACCGTCACCAAAGAAAGTGAATCCACAGATGAAGTCATGAGCATCGAAGAAGCCGCTGACTGGCGAACCCCCATGATCCAATACCTGGAGCGCGACGTCACCCCGCAAAACCCGGTGGAGCGAAAGGCGCTCAAGCGAAAGGCGGCCCGATATTCGATGGTAGACGGTCAACTCTTTAAAAGGTCATTCTCCGGCGCTTACCTAAAGTGCCTCGGGGTGGAAGAGGCCAAGTGGACCTTGAAGGCAATACACCAAGGAACGTGTGCCACGCACGCAGGTCCAAGATCACTGGAAAGAACTGTCCTCTTGCAAGGCTACTACTGGCCTACCATCAAGAAGGACGCCTCAGACGTCGTCCTCAAGTGTCATGCATGCCAAGTTCACGCTTCCAAGCACCACCAACCGAGCTCCGAGCTACAGAGCGTGGTAGGACCGTGGCCATTCGCTAGATGGGGGCTCGACCTCCTAGGGCCTTTTCCCACGGCGCCCCTGGGAAAGAAGTACTTGGTGGTCGCTGTCGACTATTTTACCAAGTGGATAGAGGCGGAACCGCTGGAAGCAATCACTAGTGCAAGAGTGCAGAAGTTCGTGTTCAACAACATCATGATCCGCTTTGGAGTCCCTCAGTCGATCATCACCGATCACGGGATGCAGTTTGACTGCCGCCCGTTTGAAAATTTCTGTGCAAGGAATCGCATCATATGCACCATGGCCTCGGTAGCTTACCCGCAGACCAATGGCCAGGCGGAAGCTTCCAACAAGCTGATCCTCCAAGGATTGAAGAGGCGCCTCCGGGAGGCCAAGGGCGCATGGACCACCGAGCTACCCCACATCCTATGGGCGCATCGCACAACCCACAAGACCGCTACTGGAGAAACCCCATTTGCCCTAACATATGGCTCCGAAGCGGTCGCGCCCGAAGAACTAAACCTTCCCTCCCTTCGCGTCCAAGCATACACCCCAGAGTCCAATCACCAAAAGCTCTTGGATCAGTTGGACATGATCGAGTCACGGCGGGACGCGGCTCTTGAACGCATCCTCAGCGAGAAAGCTAAGGTGGCTGCCACCTACAACAAAAGAGTGAGACCGCGTCCCCTCGAAGAAGGAGATATGGTCCTTAAAAGAAATTTCCAGAGGAAGGATGAACATGGGAAACTGGCTGCCACGTGGGAGGGCCCATTCCTCATAGGCGAGAAGACAGGTCCCAGCACCTTCCGACTTGCCACCATGGAAGGCGCCTCGATCTCCAAAACATGGAACGGAATGCACCTAAGGAAGTATCACTCGGAAGCAATCTAGGACGTCTTAATACTACTGCAAAGACATTTAGTGGTTCAGGGAGCTCCCCGCCACTTGTAATCACGTAGGTGGTTGCCACCTGGTGACCTCTTTTGCTTAGGACTAGTTTAGTGGTTCAGGACCACTCTTTCCACTTAAAACAGTGTATCGGTCGCTACTAAGTGACCGCTTTTGCTCATCTGTAGTGCACTTGTCTTTCTCATCGGCCAAACTTCCGATTCCCCGAAGCATCACACAATTAACCAACCATGAGCAAAGAAATCCATTGGTCGCATAAGGCCGCACAACATACAAAGGAACCGCCTTACAGAGCGTGCAACTAGTTCACGCACTCCTACACCCGAAAATAGGCAAGAATCCCGCGAAAGCCTATAAAGGCCGCGTATACACCAAACGGCCACCAACCCTAAGCAAGCCGAATTTACGCAACATCTCGCGAAATGAAAGCCAAACTCATAAGGAGAACTGCTCCAACGCGGTCCCCAAGCAATAAGAAAACCCCGCATTGGCTGATCACTACTAACTTCCTTTACGAAGACCTCGGCAAAGAGGGAACGACTAAAGCCAAAAGTCTAGGCTAGAAGTCACCCACAGCCACGCATCATCACCCAATTGGTGCGCAAGGCCATGAAGACATAAACGTTACCACAAAACGAGGGATACAACAGCCATGCAAAAGTAAACCGTACCAACGCGGTTTATCAACATCTGTCCTCCAAAATAACATAAACCGCCGCATGCGGTTCAACCAACATGTTCATGCAAAAAACAAAGAAGTCTAGCCAACGAGAAGGCAAATGTTTCAAAAGAAAAATAGGAGGAAATCAAACTCTGGGTGAACCACCACTGGCCGCATCTCCCTCCTCGGCGGCGGTCTCCCCATCTTCTGCTCCCTCCTCTTCAGACTCATCTGCCTCCGAGTTCACGTCCGCAGCCGACCAATGCCCAACCGCATCCCACACGCGGTCAGAATCCCAGTCAATGTCCGGACACTCCTCACGAAAAAGATGACGGATGGCAGCCACCACGTTGCCCACCACTGTTTTGTACTTAGCTTTGTCCTGGGCGATGAACTCCGCAGATTGCAAGTAAGCCGCCCCGGCTTCAGCCCGAATGGCGGTCACCTCCGCCTCATGGTTCACCAGCAAAGTCGCCTTCTCTAACTGGAGCTCCTCCGCCTTCTTACGTAGAACATCCTGCTCCTCAAGCAAGGTCTTCTCAATCTCCCCAGACCTCTGCAACTCTTCCTGAAGCCGGTCTTTCTCCAAACGAACCGCCTTAGATGCTTCTTTCTCATCCAACAAAGCCTTGTCCTTCTGAGCTAACTGCTCCTCGAAAGTCTTCTCAATTTGCGGGCGCAACTCCTCAATCAGGGCCGCCCTTCCTTCCTCCGCACTCCTCTTAAGGTTTGCTATCTCGACCGTATTATCATCCACAGTCTTGGAAAGGCGGTCGTTCAGAAGAATGATCTGGGAAAACCCGATCTGCGCCTGTCCGGCGAACAAGCAAGCGGTCAGTAATGAATCCGGAAAAAAGAATTATGAAACAGCTCAGTATACTAACCCCGAAGAAGAGCTGCGACGCGGTCCCAGCCAGTCGACGGTTACTACCCTGAGAAGAGGGGGTGTACTCATTCGACATCACCAACTGGTCACTGATGGTGTGAAGGGCAAGCTCGGCCGCCTCGGTATCCGTAGCCGCCAATGGAGGAACCTCCACAAGATTCGGCCGATCAGACCGCTTCGCACCCTTTGCTGGAGAAGAGCGAACCTTGGCACGCTTCGCAGCAACCTCGGTAGTCTCTGGAAGCAGTATTCTCTTCCCTGCCCCCCGAGGCATTGGAACAGCCGCACTTGGCGAGGCGGCTTCGGGGCGGGACGGAGAGGCCGCCGGGCGGTCCGTCGTAACCGCCACTCCAGCTGCGGATGAGTTTCCAGCACGAGCGGTCTTCGCCGCAGCAGCCTTCACAACCTTCTTTCTTCGTGGCCTGTTGGCATCGGCCAGCTCCCTTAGACCTGAAGAATGAAAGCATAAGTGAAATATATGAGAAAGATAGGCAGCAAAGGCAAAAAATTGCACTACTAACCGTAAAACCCACGAACAAGGTTGTAGGCACTGTCAGAGCCACTATGCTTTACACGCCAATGAACCGCCTTGATGATACGGTCTACATGATCTATCACAGACTGAGGGAATTGGCTAGATTCACACCAACCATCTTTGCGACCAACCGCGTATCCCGTGAGCGGTTCCGAATCGCCTGCGTACCACTTCCAAGACGGCTTGGCGAAGAAATACTCTCTATACCAGGGGGAGTCCAACTTGGGCGCCCCAGTGATGAACCCAACCGCATTCTCCCTTCGACCGATCGACCAACAGTTGGGCGAGTCCCGGATGTTGTAAATCAATCTGAATGCGTCAAATGACGGCTCTTCCTTGATGCGGTCGCAGGCCAGACGATACATCACTGAGTGGAAGATGATCGTCGGAGAAAGTCGCCCAAGAGTGCAACTCAACCAATGAAGAGTCTTGGTCAAAATGGGGTCAAGCGGGAACCGCAAACCCAACTTCACATGCTCCACCAGGATAGGAATCCAACCGCTGGGGCAAGACCCAGATCGGCTAGTCTTGGACGGGGCCGCGTACTGCCACTCAGGGGGCATGCGGAGCACCTTCAACCGGTGTAACACTTGCTCTGGCCTGAAGACCGCCCCTGAACTCTCCGGCCCTTGCTCAAACACCTCTGAGGGGATGGGCGCTCCTTCCCACATCCCAGCATGGTGCAAGACAGTATAAACCGAGTCATGGATGGCTACCGAGGGCGGTCCAGGGTCGCCTGACTCCGACACCTCCAAAGACGAGGCAGTGCTAAGAGACGCCTCCGAGCGATCGACATCGCTGCTTACCTCAACATCCTCCTCTGACGAAACACTACCTAAACCTACCCGCTCAAATTCACCCAAGTTATCCCCCACAGCGGATGACGTGGCCACAATCCCAACTGGTACATGGCGCATGTTAGCACAATCGTTATCCAAGTCGACACAATCCCCGAATAAACAATCGTCTAATTCAGAAGCACTTCCAACATATAACTCTAGTCCAGACAAATCCCACACGCACTCGGGGATTTCGAATGAGTGAAAAGCAGTTCGTACCTTGGGAAGCGAAGGCGGTTGCAGCAGCGCCCAAGAGCTTCTTTCTTGAGGGCGGGACCGCCAATGGCGCCGCGGAGCTCGAAGGCTCCCTCTCGAGACGAACCACAGGAGGAGACTCAGCGGCGGAGGAGCTCAAGCGAGCGGCGGCGCCATGCGCGCCGGCCTCGGACGGCGACGGCGACGCTTCTCCAGGCATCTGTGACGACGAAAGAATCGGCCGCCGACGACGGCGGCGCGATTCAGGGAGAGTAGAGAAGCAAGTCAACAAGGCTGACCCAAAAATGGAAAGAAGTTCCGCCGCTAGAAGAAGAGGAGTGTGGACGCTTACCTGGTTCGCCGATCGGGTTTTATAGGGGTCGTCGGCCGCGAGCTCTGCACAACTCACAGAGGGAAGACCAAGGAAGAAGACGAACGGTTTCTAAAACAAGGAGGAGAATTGGCGGAAAAAATTCTCTTCCCCACGCATTTAAAGCGAGAAAAGGGAAATTCAAAATCCTGAAGTGACACAGCTCGCACACCGAGGCTCGGAGATGACATTTTGCCTCCTGACGTCAGGGGCTCCGCGCCCGAAAACTGACACGTTGCAGAAAAGCAACGGGAGGCGGGAACCGCCACGGATCCCCTTTCAATAACCGACGCTCCACGTCCTTAGGACCAAAACCGAGCAAAGACATGACGCAACAAGCGGTCGAGGGACGCTTTATGGCAAAAGCGGGATAACGAAACACGAACACCGCCGCCCCTCAGGCGATCCCGCTCTAGGCCCTCGCGGCCAGGGGCAGGACAGGCAGCCATGGGCAAGACAGCCCTAAACCGCTTCAAAGGGCAAAGGACGATTAGCCGCAAGAGCCTAAAGCCTCTCACGCCTAAGGGGCAAATGTTAGGCCAGCGGTTAAGACTTATGGGCCCCAAGCCCATGAATCGCCTAGAAGCCCACCAAACAACCAAGTCCAGCCCAAATGGACGCGAGGGGCGGTCTGCCTCGAGGCAACTGACCCGGAAGGACGTCCGACATTCCCCCAACGGGACCTCAGAGAACCGCCCGACAGGAGAGGAAGGGTGACCTCTGAACACTTTGTACGAAGACTGACAGAAGTACAAACCTGACAGTCTCAGCGGATCAGGGATCAGGCGGTCCCGAACCGCCCGACATGGCATTAAATGCCATGATCCCCGGCCCTCGCTAGTATAAATACCCACCTCGGATCACATTAATGGTAACTTCGACCAACTCATTCTCTCTCTTATTTACTCATACTTCACTTCTCTCTCTAACTTAGGCATCGGAGGAGGTCCCAGGAACCCCCTGAGGACCTTTCTGCAGGGTTTCGGAGACCGCCCTCGACCATCGAAGCCGCCCAAGGCCAGTAGAGTCTCACAAACCGCTTGGCACATTCCAGACACAAACAGTATCAAAACATAATTTTCGGTACTATATGTGTAAAATATTAAAAGTTTAGGTACTGTATTGTGAGACAAAACATATAAAGGTATCAAAACATAATTTTACCATCAAAATTTTTGGACTTTTTGTAAAATTTTAAAAGTTTAGGTACTAAATTGTAAAGAAAAATAAATTTGGGTTCCAAACTATAATTTATCAAAATTTGTAGTAAGTGACCAAAAAGTTCAAAATTAAAATAAAAAATCATGGAATTTAAAATACAAATAAGTATCCAAACGACGAATTTGAATTACATGTATTTCAAATGCACGCATTTTAAGAACATTTAACATACCTCACATTTAAATACACATATCCAAACGCACCCTAATAGCTTTCGGTCACAGTTTTCGCACTCTAGACCTCTGTATGAAGATGGGGAAAGCCTAGAAAGTATCAACATGAAATTAAAGGTTAGTGTGTGGTATAAAATTTATTATTTAATCTTCTTTAACAATTCGAGTTATTATGATTAATTGATTTTTAAAATAGTATAATAGCTTGAGAGACGAGGGAAGGGGTTGAGGATAGGGGGACTAATGATCCCACTTGACAAAGAAATGGGGCAAAAAATTCATTAGATACATAGACTTTAGTGTGATCTCTCAAATTTAAAACCTCATACTTTGATCGATGCTAGGTTTTTTTGCTCAATCCCAACAACCGATCCTTCAAGTTTAGGATCTCATACTTTGATCGATGCTAGGTCTTTTGTTCAATCCCAATAACCCCATTTTGTGAACCGCATTGTATTACTATATTCAAAAT
Organism: Linum tenue; assembly: GCA_946122785.1. NCBI lineage: Eukaryota > Viridiplantae > Streptophyta > Magnoliopsida > Malpighiales > Linaceae > Linum > Linum tenue. The sequence continues at coordinate 49,763,993 of CAMGYJ010000005.1, read as the reverse complement.
GTGCACAAATAAAAAATTTAATGACTCGAATTATTAGTATAAACTGGTTCGCGAAAAAGGTATAATTGTAACTAATCCCTCTTCCTTCCTCCGTCCCATTCTCTTCCCTTCCCCAATTTCTCCTCCTTCCTCAATTGCTTTACGTTTATTTTAGTAGAGTTTCGTATACAAATTATAGTTTGGTACCTAAATTTAATAGTTTTTTTTAATATTTAGTGTTCTAAATTATTTTTTTCGAAATAAGTCCTCAAAATATTCATGAAAAAGAACATTCTATGAGGTTTGTGGTATGCATTATGAGATTTCTTTAATAAACTAGTGGTTGCTTTAATAAACTTGTGGCCTGCTTTATGAAGTTTCTGGTATTCTTCAGTGGACTTATGGTCTGCTTTGTCGGGGTTCTGGTGTGGTTTTAGAAAATGTATAGTTTGCTTAAATAAACTTGTGGTTGCTTGAATAAACTTGTCGTTTGCTTTGTGAGGCTTCTAGTGTGCTTGAGTGGATTTGTGGTCTGCTTTGTGAGGGTTCTGGTGGTTTAGAACACTTGTGGCTTGTCTGAATAAACTTGTGGATTGCTTTATGAGATTTTTTGTGTGCTTCAGTGGACTTGTGGTTTGCTTTGTCAGGGTTCTGGTGTGTTTTAGAAAACTTTTGGTTTGCCTAGATAAACTTGTGGTTGCTTGTGATATAGATACTTGTGGTGTGCTTTACAGAGCTTGTGATATGGTTACTTGTGGTGTGCTTTAGTACTTAAATAATTTTTTTTTACATATAAGTCCTAAAAAATCAATGCCAAATTACATTTTCGGACCTAAATATTTTTATTCTTACATTTTGGTACATAAATTTTTAAAAATTTACAAATAGGTCCACTATTAATAAACTTGTAGTGTGCTTTTGTAAGACTTGTGGTTTGTTTAATAAACTTGTGGTCTAGATTTTGTGGTGTAGATTTTGTGTTTCCCCACCTCTTCCCCCATTTAATTGCCCAAGAAACACGTGAATCTCCCTTCCCTCAATTTTTCATAATATCAAGCGTCATTAATTATGGCAACTCATTTAAACTAAAAATGCATCTAAACGAAATGGTTCTATTTGCTGTTAGGGATGGCAATGGGTCAGGTTGGGGCGGGTTTTGTCAAACCCAAACCCAAATCCATGGGTTTATCCGCCAAAAAAACCCGGGGTAAAACCCGCTGGGTTTGAAAAACTCAAACCCAACCCGCTGGGTATCCGCGTGTTCATGGGTACCCGTGGGTTTTTGTGGTAAAAAATTTACAATAACAAGTTTCTTTCAAAATAAAAGTTTAACATAAATTTTCTAATACAAATTATTCATACAAAAACACCAATCTAGAGCATACAAGCAAACCGCAAATGATCAATACAAATTGTTCAATAAAGATAAACATCTATAAATAATAAGATTAATTGAAGGCTTCTTTATCTTCAACTAAGTTTCTTCACTCTCCACTTCATAATATCAACTTCATTCTAAACGAACAAATTATACATGTCTCCATAAACATAAAGAATATTAGTTGTTTAAGGAAGATATATTATTTAGAATATTAAATATACCGGGAAAGTAATTATATGTGTGTGGGCGAGTACCCATGGGCCGGATTTACCTAAACTCAAACCCGACCCGACCCGATGAATAGTGTAGTGGGTTTAAACCCGAACCCGGCCCAAAACCCGTCAACACGGGTTTTACCCGTGTTGACCGGGTTGGGGTTTTGGGCCGGGTGGGTACCCGTGGATTCGGGTTTTGTTGCCATCCCTATTTGTTGTAGCTAGTATTAGCACTATGCTAACAAAAAAAATAAAATGTTAGCACACTAGCTCCTCCAGTATCTCTTGATGAGGGAGGAACGCTACTATACCGCATGTGTAGAAACAATTCGAACCGTGGGGGGACTGTGGATGTATTCGAAGTTCCGAAATGCCTCGTGCCAATCTGACCGACGCCTCTGATGATGCCTGTAATCTATGGTGGTCGGTGGTGTGCTTTTCTGCACTCGAGCTGAGGGATGGTCCCTTAGCAGCGCCGATTTAGTTGTGGTGCAGATAGCAAGCCTTTTACGTGCACTCAGCCCTCCATTGTGTGGTGCTGACTGCTGAGCGTGATCTTAGCTTTCGGAGTCGGGGCTAATAGTGCTCCTTGATCCAATGTGACTAAGATGTCCCCAAGTCTGAGTTACACACGCCTTCCTGTTAGTACCACAATTATAAGCCCAAACCAGAGAGTATGCTACACCCATATTGGGAATGGGACGTCCATTATCTGTGCCAAAACCCCAAAATCATGATGGTCCTCATCCAATTGCCACTTCCTCTGGCTATAAAGTGAGTGTTCCATTTCAAGGAGTAAAGAACAATTCTTTGTGGCTCAGAAGAACTCATAATGAGGGTGGTTGAAAGAAAGGAAACTCTCACTTGTTCATCATCAGCTTCTATCTTATCCCATTTTGTCTTGGTTCTGGGATTATCACACACATGTCATCAGTAGGTGGACGGTGGAGGTAAAAGGACACCTTTTTTTTTTTTTTTTTTTTTTGTGTTGATAAGGGTCACTTCCATTCATGCAATGGGTTCTTTCCCCTTTGCACGATCAACTTTGGGTAGAATGTTTGATAAAGGTGGATGTATGCATTGATGTCTTTCGATTGGTGGTTCTTCATTCCCCCCGGTTAAGAAGAACAATTTGTAGAAGCATTTTATTGTCCAACCCCAAAAATACAAAAATACATACGTTTTATGAAAATTCTCAATCTACACATGTTTGGATATCATTATAGTTGACGAATGCGGTGAACACATGCATCGACGCATCACCTCGATGAAGGAACGCGGTGAAGGCGTCATCGCGGTCGAGAAACGCGGTGAAGGCCTGACCTACGTTGAAACTTTCAACGAACGTAACTTTGAGCTCAGTTATCCGATCGTAGCGAATTTTTTTTTTATTCCGCATAATTTTTTGAGATCTTACAAGCCGCAAAGTTCATTACGTTCGGATTGCGGAGCATAAAGTTATGGCCGAAAAATTGCTCGTTCGAGGTAGCAAACGACGTTTTTTCGGAACGAAGGCGGAACCAAACCGCCTACACCGGATGTAGTAAACCATAGCATAATTGATCCAATAATAACAAACGCGTAAATGAGCAATTACACAACACATATAACCACTTGAATCAACACATGGACTTGGGATGTATAGATATTAATGCTAATTGTAATGTTTTTGAAGGATTAATGCTAATTGTAATTGATTCCACATATGTACTTCTGTTGCATGCACCTCATTTCTTTATATGTGCCTTTTTTTCCGTTCTCCATACAAATTACAACATTCACATTATTCTAAAGCATCTGATGATCCACCCAAAGAAAAGAGAAGGTATTTGATCAATTGAGTAGCATAACAATCAACCACTTGGGTGGTTCATAACCTTTGGTTTGTTATAGTCCACTATATGTGATTGGAGTGACAAAATGAAAAGAAGTATCCAAAATTGATGATTAGATTTCTATTATCATTAATATAGAGACTGACATGAGATGAGAGAGAGAAAGGGAGTACACTAGAAAAAGATACAACACTAAGCATAGTCTCATATACTATGCTGAAAAGAGAGGCATCAACCCTAAGCTTACAAAAAAGGGCTGTTGTCTAAGGGAAGTCTTTCCAATTGGGTTGTTGCCTAATATCAATTTCTCACTCCTTCAGCTTGAAGGGTCTCTGTAATTTGCATCTATGCCTCTGATTTCCACAGTGCAGAAATATCAGAAACAGCATCTGAAACAGTAAGATACACCCCATTCACCCCAAAAGCCTCCAACACTTCAGACTGATGTAGCTTCTCCATCACGCTCCCTGCTGGATTCACAAGCACGAGCTGAATCGATCTCTTCTCTAGCGTCTTCCTCAGTTCGCTCACAAACTCAATCCCGCTTGTGTCTATTGCTGTCACAGCTGCAAAATAGAAAGAAAGAACATAAGAGTTTTGACTCATGATTCCCCATCATATGAGAAATGGCGACAAGGAAAATGTGGGCTAATAAGGTTTCGAGTGATTGCCTGTCATGTCCAGGATTATGCACTTCAACATGCTGCCACCGTTCTCTTGTATCCACTCCTCTTCCTCTCTTATGCATCTCATTACCCTGCAGCCACACAAAATTCTAGCCATCAGTAAGGAAGGAACTGACTTGGGACAAACCTTTCATGGTATGATAATCATGAGATCATATGCACAAACCTTTCTTGTAGGTATGTACAATTGGCAAAGTAAATAGGAGACTCGACCGCGAGAATTAGAAACGACGGAACTCTTAGAGCCTGTCTGTATCTTCTGATGTTCTGGTATACATGAGTTCCTGGTAGGTTCCCCATCACCAGAGTGTTTGGCCTTGTAACATGTAGCAGAACTTTGAATATCGAAACTCCAACCTGGCAACAAAAGTGCAGCCATATGTCAATGGGGTTTCAGGATCAACAGCAAGCAAGAAAGATAAGGCCAAAGAAAGTTTGTTAGATTCTTACTGCTATGGCAAGTCCTAGGGGGACTGAAATGAAGAGAACTCCAAGGAAGGAGCACAAGCAGGCCATGAAGTCGAGTTTATCGACCTTCCATAACCGGACTGCAGCCTGGTAATCGATGAGTCCTATCACTGCCGTTATGATAATGGCTGCCAGGATGACGTTGGGAGTGTAGTAAAACAACGGCATCAGAAACAGGAGTGTAACCAGCACAGCTGCAGCCATGATTATGTTGGAGACTGCTGTCCGAGCTCCAGCATTGTAGTTCACTGCAGATCGAGAGAACGATCCCGTTGTCACGTAGCAAGATGAACAAGAACCTGCTATGTTCATCAGACCGATCGCCATCATTTCTTTGTTCCCATCGACTTGGTAGTTTTTCATAGCAGCAAATGTCCTCCCTACTGCGATTCCTTCCTGTCCAAGAAACCATTCATCAACACCTGTTGGGCAAGAGAAAACTTTATTTGTGGAGCAAAGAAACTCACGGTGAGAGACAAGATTCCAGTGATGATCCCGGTTTTGATGGCGAGCCCCAAGTAAGAAGCAGAGAAATTGAGCATGTTCGCTGATGGCGGATTCAATCCCTTTGGTAGATGACCAATCTAATTGAACACCAAAACTGAAAGTCAAGACCACAGATCGACATCATACAAACAAAAGAAAGCAATTCATAGTCGGGGGAAGTAGACTTACAACTGAGACTCCATGGAGCTTGGATTTCAGGCAGAAGACTAGAATGGTTGAGATCATGACTGATGTTAATGGTGCAGCAGCAGAAACCCAGAAAAGCTTTGGCCTTTTCATGCTCTGGCATCATTCACAGTTCCCCATTCATCAAAATTAGGACTCCATTGACAAAAAAAACAAAAAAAAGATAAGAAAGTCATTTTCAATTTGACTTACAATATGCCTTGCTGTCAGGAGAAAGAGCAAGAAACTGAAGCCCATCACAATCGTTTGCCACTTCCACTGCCCACACCAACAAAAAAATTAAATTCTCATGTCATTAAATTGACCGTCTGATCTCATTATCCCTAAAAAACTGAACCCATTGAATAACAATTCAATTCACCAACCAACCTCATCTCTCTGATGGAAAACAGAGGACATAACAGGGACGAACTGCATCTTCCCCGTGAAATGAACGATACCCAGAAGCCCTTTCAGCTGCTGGAGCGAGACGATGATGGCGGCGCCGGCGGTGAACCCGACGAGAGTCGCTTTGGAGAGGAAATCGATGATGAAACCCAGCCGGAGCAGGCCGAGTGAGGCCTGGAAGAGCCCAGCGAAGAAGGTGGAAGTGAAGGCCAACTTCAGGTACAGAATCGGGTCGTGAGTCGGCGAGATTTCTTCGCTGAGCATCGAACCCATTACTAGCGAGGCTATGGAGACTGGACCCACTGCCAGGTGCTTTGAGCTCCCCAGCAGCGCGTATATCAATGGCGGCACGAAGCTCGAGTCTGCCACCAAAACAGAAGCAAACAAAAAAAAAAAAATTAGAAACCCTTTTCCCCCTAACTGTTCACTTCACTTTCATCAATGGCGGACAATGGAAAGTCAAAAGGGAGGGAAAGTAAATTAAATTGAAATCAATGGTGGCGGAATTGGATGCTCACATAGCCCAACAATTGGCGGTAAATTCGCCAGCTTCGCATAACTGATTCCCTGTAACAGAGTGACAATGGTAGCGTATTAGTGGGTTTTACAATTAATTAATAAAAACTTACTGTATTAGAGAAAAATAAATAAATAAATACAGCGAGATTTTCGTTTTTTCCTGATAAAACGTTCCCCCAGGAGACAGACACGAACGGATAAAACAAGCAAAAAGATAGCCTAATTATCCCTTTTTGTCAGTAATCCTGAAAAACGAACGTATAAGACAGATATCCACTGTACCCGAAATTTATGTGCATGTGGAGATAGATGGGAAGGAAAAGGGAATATCTGTACGTTGATAGATCCAAATTTTTTTTTACGATCTCTTAATAATTCAAGTTATCGAGATAAATCGGTTTTTGCAATATCCTAATGAAAAGATCTCGTATTAATAACCCGATTTATCTAGCATCGTAGCACATGGATACTTGGTGATGCTTGTATCCATCAACGTAGTAACGAAATGAGTAGGCTTCCGATTGGGACAGTGTTAGGGAAATGTACAACATTTAGGTGTAACAAAATGTCACTATCATCAGCACTACTTCCGCTTTTAGATTAGCGGGCATTACCATCGGATGGGAATAAGCATCATCACATATAGACCCAACAATTAGCAAAATAAATTATTTTAGGTAAATTATTAATTTACTTTTGGTAAAGTATATCTTGGGGGATAAGAAGAAAATTAATTAATTAATTAATTAATCATATTTACGATAATTCGATTGGTTAGTTTAGGGGGGAGTGGGACTGGCCTGAGGGATGGCGAGGCTGGCGATGGTGAGGCCGGAGACGGCGTCGGAGCGGAGGAGGGCGAGGTCGTATTGGGAGGCCCACTGGAAGACGGGGAAGACGAACTGGAGGCCCAATAGGAGCTTGCGGGGCCCGGTCTGGTTCTTGAAGCGGTGGAGGGGATCGTCGGGGAAGAAGACCTCGGCGAGCCGCTTCTTCAGTTTCTGGAGCGTGGTCATGTGCGGCGGCAGGCAGACGTCGTGGTGGCGCTGCTCCTGATCGGGGGACGGGATGGGGGTGGCGGCGGTGGGGGCGACGGCGGCCTGTTTCGTGGGTTCCGGCCGGTACCCGTCGGGTCGGTCGCTGGAGTTGACGCCCATTTGTGGGATTTTGTTTGTTATTAATGTGGTGTTCTGCGGTGGTGGATTTTCTGTTTGGGTAGAGAGAGAAAGAGAGGGCACTTATTGAAAAGGTTGGGGAGAGAGAGAGAGAGAGAGAGAGAGGAGTTGGGTGAAGAATGAAAGTTGGGGGAAGATGGAAAGGGGTGGCGTTTTGAATTTATAGAAGGGGGAGGGAAACTGGAAAGAGAGCGGTGGAGGAGGAAGGGCGGAAACGGAAAGGGAGAGACAGAGAGAGAGAGAGGCATCTGCTTCTCTTTGGCTCAATTGCTGGCTGCTGTCTCCTCTGTTTTCAATCATACGTGTGAGAGTCGACTCGAGTCACAGTCAATTTTGGTAAGGGCGGTGAGAAGGGTGAGTGGGTGACAAAAATAAAAAATTAATGGAAAGTTGAACAGATTATGTAATCACTAATCACCATACCTTTTTTACCAACATTGTTGCCTTTGGTCTACCTTCTATAATTTTGCTTTTGGATAATATCGAAATTATGATGATTTGTCAATACGTTGTTTATTTTATTCACTGTTAGACTTTTGAGTTCTTACAATAACTCGTCCAGTTCACACTCGGTTAAAATTTAGATGTTTGTTATTAATTATAGATCTCTACCGTACTTTGTTGATGTGGAATTTGTCTAAGGTCACCTCAAAACTCAAGTTATTAGGACCAGTTGGTTTGTTGTATGGTATCAGAGCTACTTTGTCCTTGAGGTATATAACACCTTATCAAAATCTCACATTGAGAAGGCACGAGAGAGATCCATGATTCATTAGAAACGATCCAACTTAAATTGATAAGATGCATTTGTGGGGTGTAATGGGGAAGTTCTTATAAGAAAGCTGAAGTTAAGCATGCTTGTGTATAAATGAGGGACAAAGTTAGGAAGTCATCATGATGCATCCCAAAAGCAAAGATGTGTGTGGCTAAGGCCAAAGCAAACAATATCTTGATCAGTAAAAATGTGAGGATTTTACAAGTGGTATCAAATGCTCTTCATATCCCTATTGGGCATTGGTGGGGGCAAACCTCAATGAGGACGCGAGATCCAAAGTGGGTGTATATACACCTTAGCTAAATCTCACATCAACAAAGCACGATAGAAATCCTTGATCATAAAACAATCCAACTTTAACGGAGAATAAGCAATTTAGGTGAAATGAATGAGTTCTGAGTTCTTATAAGAATTCTAAATTTATATGTACTCAAAGTGGAACTGTGCATAAATGAGTGACCTATCAGGAAGTCATATAATGCACCCTAAAGGTAAAGCTGTGCAAGAGTAGACGCAAAGTGAACAATATTTTTATGAGAAAAATGGTGGAAATGTTACATATTTCTTTAAACAAAAGTAGATTCAAAAATTGCCCCTAGCCAAAGATCACTTGTTTCGGGTCCCGGTGACTCCCATTTGTTATGCAAATGGTATTTTGGACCTGTACAAATTTCAAGTCGATATGAGTTGGCTTTCGTTTGACGGAGCGTGTTATGAATGGTATAAGATCCATAAATTAACCTTTCCTAACAATTGGAGTTATTGTGACCAATTGGTTTATGAGTTATGACAGACACTAACAATGGGATAGCCATGATAACCTTGTCCATGACTGCAGGGAATACCTACAACAGCTAGGGATAGACACGTGGGTGGTTAATCCATGGTTTGACATCTATCCACCCTCAAATAACCCAAATCATAATGGACAAAAGATTTATGTGGGTGGATTGCGGATTGGTAAATCTCTACATGCATTTATTCGGGTGGGTGGCATGCGGGTCACTCAGGGACCCTGCACCATATTTTTCACATGAAAAAGTTGATTCTTGATTATACAATGGAATAGTCATCATATTTTCTAATTGCACTACACACTAATCATCGAATTCTAAAAGTTGAGAACCAATATTATTTTCGGACTACTATTATTGGTTACTATATTGTGTAATATCCATTAGATATTGGCATGCTTATTACATTAATTGTATTAAAGTTGCAAAATGCTTCAATTTTCTCAACACAAATGGTTGATGGAGTAATGAAAAATCTGATGCAAACGGATTCACAGAAGCATAATTGAGAAGTGTCTAAAGTGATATAATCTTACTAATTTATGAGGAAATTATTATAAAGTATTAATCAACTTTCTTAATGATTAAATGAAGAATTGCTTTTTGCGAGTTATATTACTTAGTTCGAACATGATGTAATTAGGGGTGTACATAGGTCGGGTGGTTCGGGTTTGGTCATTTTAATCACCCGAACGATATACTACGGTTTTGAAAATATTGAATCCAATTCAGCCCAAAAAAAGTAAAGTCCTACAGTGTGTGTATAACTGGGTTGGGTCGGGTTGGAGGTACTTTTAATTAAATATCTAACCCAACACAAAAAAGACAACTATTATACACTACAATAAGATTTTAAATAAATAAATGGAGGCAAAAAATTTCAATATGAATAAATATTGTTTGGATTTTAATGAAATGCAATTTATCAACATATACCTACTTTTTTCATAAATATTTGTCGAAGTAAACTAAGAGTAGTTATAAGGTAACATATTCATAATATATTCTTCTTCTAAATTTGTACACACAAGAAAAAAGATTAAGTGAATCATAGTTTATATTAAATCTACGTTTCAATATTAAGTTGAAGAATGTATTAGACTAGAGAAACCACACAAGAGAAAAATATGATAATATAGCTTAATTTTCTCACAATATGTTTATTTACGATACAAATATGTGTTGTATATGAACACTTATAACAATTGTTAAACACGGGTTGGGTCGGGTTCTATGTGTTGCGTTACTCAAAATCCGGACCCAACCCAATAGAAACTGGTTGTACAAAAGAAAACCCTCACTCAAACTTAAACTTTAATTTTGACAATAAATACAGATGAATTGGATCGAATTGAACAAATAAGTCGATTTGCGGGTTGTTTTGTTCACTTTAATCAAACGAGAGTCTTTACTCCCATCCTACTTTTCCCTTTGCCCACCCTCTTCCCCCCTTCTTTTGCCTTTTCACCATAGACCACACTTCCCCACTTCCTCATGGATGGTCAGGACTCATTGCAAGAAAACAAAAATCGTATAATATGCAGAAAAAGGCGCATTATATTAATGCCCTTTTCATGAATTATCGGTTCGATCTAGCTATCCAGATAACTGAAGGACAGGTCTCAGCTTGCCAACCCGCTAGTGCATTTTGCATAGAAATATCCATACCAAGTCTTTCTTTGTTGCGAGAGAGCCTTCCTTCTTTAGTGTTGGGCTTGGCAATAATGTAATGTGGTAGGGTCAAAAAGAAAGTTGAAAACTATTATATGTACCCATGGGCTATGAGCCTATGACCTTATTAACTAGCGATACCACAATTTGCTCTGTAATTGTTTCCCCCTTCATCTATGATATTGTTGTTGTTATAAGCTCTATCTATGGAGAAAACTGTAGTGCAAGCTTACCGTACTAGGAGCAAACATTTGCACTATATATTTACTAGTTAGGGACCCGGCCAATTGGCCGGTTGTATTTTGTCAGTTGCTAAAATAACGATTACAATTGTTTGAATCGAGATTGAATTTTTTTTGGTAGCCACTCTATTACGTTTCTCCAAAATTCATTAGCTAGATTCTTCAATCGGTAATAACTTCTTTAGGGACAATTTTCGGGCTCATTCTCATATTTTGAAAGAGTTGCAAAACTTAGAATGTAGACGATAATATACAACCTCATAAAATAAGAATTTATAATATATGTTCAGGTTCCCTTAGTAATTATTGGTAATGTTTGACAAAAATATTAAGCAAACACAACAAAATTTCCCCCAAACATCATGTTTTCACTTTTTGGATGTTTCACATAAAAAATGACTCTCGAATTTTTATTCCTCGCTTCAATATTATGTTTATAGGTCATAAGAGTTTCATCCCGAATAATAAAAGATGAATTTTGAATCCATTGAGCTAACTGCTTCCTTGTTCAATATGACGTATTGATTGAGTCACATTTTATTGGATATGAAATCGCCAAATTGGGTATTAGTCGTATGACCTCCAACCATTAGTAAAGTTGCAATACCAGAAGAAGCAACGCAGAATACTATTTTCTTTTCTTATCTCAATTTCAAATAAGTAACCTTCCATCTTTTTTCCATCTACCTCTAACCCCATCAACAAAGAAGCCGTTTCCGTTTTCTTCATTTACAACTTGAAATTTTTTATCGTCTCTATTTCTATCCGAATTCAATTTTGCACAATTTTTTTGAATTCTTTCCTTAAATCTTTTGAATTATAATTTATATCCTTGGTAATCATTTGATTATGAGAATTTAATCTCATAGCTCCATATGGTATATTAAAACTTTGAGAATCAGCAAAAGATTTTCAATATTTATCCAATAATTTATTCATCTCCATCAAGCATTTATATGATGTCATATGTAGAAACCCGCAAATTTGATAAATTTAATTCACTTCTACAATGGAGCAGGATATAATTGCTCAATAGTTCACAAATTTTCCCCACAAAGATTACACACATGGCAGGGAATCAGAATTGTTACAAACAAATTCCTTACCTAATTCCATAAAAACAACTTCTATGGTAACTCAACTCATCATCATCTGCCAATAACCTGAGAGCATAACATGTTTTTTGGAAGAGATCATGAACACCAACATTAATTGTTTTAATTTATTCGTAAGAACAAAATCTCTTGACTAAATGCAACAACAAATGAAGGTATAATATTTCTTTGTTTGACGAAGAACAATAGTATGATTTTTCAATAGAAGCCTTATTCTTGCTAATGAAAGATTGAGGAAATCAAGGATTGTAAAATCGTACATGAGGTGAATAATACTCCCATATACGATTTTGTCCTATATGAAGAGTATGTTTCATTCTTGCTAATTTGGTGTGAATGGTTGATCAACTCTTCAACTTTTATTGAAGCGAATTAATTTATGAAAATGTAATATGGGGACCGGAGAACAATAATTTTATTTGATCAAGTAGTGAGAAATAGGTGGAAAGGTTATAACCAAGTAATAATTATCATCGATGTTCATACCATTAGAAAATTTATTTTGTGCTTTATATAGAGACCGAGAAGAATCAACTACATCTTATGGTTATATAAAACAATTCCTTTTTTTCCTAAGTCGCATGCAACATAGACATACATTATATTTGTAAGATGTATACAATTATGCTACTAAAGATATTTTACTTAAATTTGATTTTTGGAGATCAATTTGGAGCAATATTTTGCTTTTTGGATGATCCTCCACATGATTTATTTCTTCAAGGTCTGGAATTGTTAGGAATAATTGCTAATAACAATATAAAAATCATATGCACAACCTTGACTATAATAATTATATTATCACGGTTAATTTAACTATCCAACCCTAATAATGTATAGTTCTGATAACAATGTAAAGCCACTCGCCCTTGTCTCTCACGGCGTTTCAATACATGTGCTTTGTTCTTTTTTTTTTTTTTTTGGCTTTGTTCATCTCTTCCTCAATGAATAATTGATGGTCGATTTTGGTTTGCTAAAAATTAACAAAAGGAAGAATATTAAACGCAACACCCATTCACTTCACGTTAAGGCCGGCAAATTCCACGTAAACAAAGGAAAAACAACATTCAGATCAGGCCCATAAATAACCCAGAAGCCCTCTTCTCGTAATTTAGCTAATTGTGAATATACCAAACCACCCTTCCTTACTCTGCGCAGAGGGCAGGAAAAACGGAATGGAGTGGGGTCCTAGCGAGAACCTCCATATATTCATTGGAGGATTCTGTCACGTCATTTCCAAAGTGGATGGTCTTTTTCACTATGCATGAATTTTTTCCAAAACAAAAAAATTTCATTTGTATTAACTAGAGAAATGAGATTGAGTCGTTTTTCTGGTTTATTTTGCAACAGAATGCATGTATTACCTTTTTCTGACCCCACCCACAATCATTTAAACTGATTGATTTCAAATCTCTACTTAAAGTTAGGGGTGGTAAACGGTAATCCGGTAAACGGTTTACCGTTTTACCGAACCGGTAACCGGCGGTAAACGGTAAACCGTTTACCGGCGGTATCGGTAGCCGAGCGGGAAGTTGGGGGAGTCGGTTTACCGGACACGGTATCGGTAAATACCGACGGTAAATCGGTAATACCGATACCGAAATCCCCCCTCCCTACTCCACTAACATATAACATATACATCATTATTCACAAATATAAAATATTACATACATGAATGTAAGTAAATATAGGCCTAAAAAATATTGTAAATAAGAGTTAATAATAAATTATTAATTACAAAAATTATGAAAAATACTAAAAAAAATTCAAAATATTACAACATCACCCCACTTCCAGAAATTCGGTTCGGTAAATATTCGGTAAACCTACCGAAAACCCGTCCGAAATCGCTTCTCACGGTATTTCGGTAATACCGGTTTGTAACCGTTTACCAGTAATTCGGTAATCGGTAAACCGGTTACAAACCGGTATCGGTAATCGGTAACCAATTTGACCAACTTCGGTATACCGAAACCGGTAAATTCGGTAAACAATTTACCGTTTACCGACCGAATCCCACCCCTACTTAAAGTTGAGATTGTTGATGAAGGATTGTCTGCTAATTTTTTATTCCATCTTTGTCCCTTCTATTTCTATCTTATTTTAGAATTGCCCTCATAATTTGCTTCTCTCTCCCATCGTCGTTCCTCTGCCAGTGATTGCATCTCTTCCTTCCTCTCCTCTAGCGATAGCAACAGGAGTCTGCTCCGGCAAGATTGCGTCTCCTACCTCACCCACACAACCTTCAATTTTCCAAAACGACCTCCATCCAGGCTCGATCTCCGAGTTCCCCATCGTCTATTGTCACCGAGCTCTGCCGCAAAAATCCGTCACTCCAAGCAATAATAAAGTCATAACGGGGAAAAGCTTCACTCACTTTGTCTCACTATTTCTTTCCGTCTCCAGAAGTTCCAAATTCCAAATTTTATTGTTGCAATTGTTGGTTGCAGGGGCGGTGAGGGGAAGGGGAATGGAATAAAAGAATCCAGTCAGTGTTGACGTGAAATTTTAAATTCATTTTTATTAAACAAAATAATTAAAAAATAAAAGTATAAAACATAAAAGAACATAAACAAAATAGATTTCCTTCCTTCTCGCGACCTGTCACCCAAACACCACACACCACCATCCTTTCCTTCCTCGACGTCCCTAGCCATCGTCGTTGCCTTCTTCCTCAGACGACTTCGTATTCACGCGGAAGTCTAGTGTGGACCAGGAATTCTCCGTAATCAATAATTTGATTTTGATTTTGTTAATAATTTTTAGGCTGACGAGGCAATGACATGGCGTGTTGACTAACGGTCAACGGTGTTGACCATCCAAATTGACGGTCAAACCATGTGTCGGGCCAATTGAGTTTATATGCTCCATAGATGAGGCCAGGATGTTAATTTCTGAAACCACGGGCCAAAGTTGATTATATAGTCATAGTTCGGGTCAAAATAAGGTATTAACCCATGATTTAAAGAGGTTTTGAAGATTGGATTCCATGGGGAGGTGGTTCCATCGGCAGCAGATCTGATTTTTTGGGAGAGAGAGAGACGAATTGGATAGAGAAGATGAGTGAGAGTTTTTTTTAATTATTTTTATTTTTTAATTTTAGTTTTTGTTTAATTTTGAATTATCAATATGAGATGTCAATGACGTGGCATCTACGTGGCTGCCACGTCAACAAAAGTCAACATTAAGTTGACCACCGTTTGGTCAACCATTATCTATTACGCTCAACGAAATCGTCAGGACATAAATGACACAAAACTATCATACGTTGGGACACAAATGTCACATTCTTAATAGTTCGGGTTTCCTAGCGGTATTAGTCATTATATTATTAGATAATATATGAATTTTTGAATTATTAAATTGATAAATATATGATGCATGAAATACATGGACTTTTATCATATTCTAAAAGAGAAAAGTCATGATTTTTGCAGGTTTGACACAATTGTATGTGGACTATATTAAAAAATTTATGAGCATGTAATATTGTATGATATATATTCTCATCATCTTATAGATGAAAAAATCCCCTCCCCAAAAAATCAAGAATCCTTACTTCGTCACTGCTATGCATCATATATAGCTTGTGAATTGGCGATAAATGAGCCACCAATATTCAAGTTAACTCGGAAGTCTAAAGAGATAAACGAGAGTACTTTACACACTAAGTCAACTTATCGAACTAAATAAAACTCTACTAGATGTATTTAATCTTAATTATTGGAAAAAGATGGAAGTGAATGATTAGGAACTCCATCACAGGAAACAACTTCTTAGAAATAGGAGCTCGAAAATCACTTAAAATGATTTCACAAGTTTTTATTTACTTTTGTTATGTTGTCAACTTCTTTTACCACAAAAACATATAAAACTAGAACTAAACATACTTCATTCTATGCGTTTGCTCGGGGAAAAAATCATAGATGAACGAAGTTGCAGATGGAGACAGATGGCTTGGCTGTTATGATTGTTTTGATGGAGTTGCACAGATGTTGAGTGGAAAGGGAGCAGGAAAAGCTATGGGGAAGATGATAGAAGAAAGATTAAAAAAAATGTGCCAATGTCTCCAGTTCTCATACCATGAGTTTGGGATGGTAGTTTGCTAATAATGTTGGTGCGACAGTTCATAATTGTATATATGTTGCTTTTCATTTCATGATTGTAAACTTACTTAGAGCGCCAAAGATTTTTCTTGGCCTATCCGTGCTTAATTGTATAAAAAAAACAATTAGCATCTCTAAGATTCACTTTTCCGATTTCTTAGACTTGGTTGATTGCGGAACAGATCAGATCGGTAACCTTATGGTCAGTAACCATGAGTAATCTATCTACATGAGCATGACATCAGTATCCTCTCTCTCCTGGAAAGTCTTTTATCTATTCCCCGTTAATCTTTAACGAACGATTTCTCTCTCGTTTTAAGTCGAATTTTTTTTTTTTTTGCACAGATAAATCAGATTAAATGTGCTCTTTAAAATGATATTCACTTTGATATATTTTTAGTACAAAAAAATTGAATAATTTTTTACCCATCATTACCATATGGTATGCTCCTATTTAATACCATATGGTAAGAAAGCGTATCATGATGGTATGAACATACCAATATGGTAAGAATGTTGAATACATGATAATAGGAGTATACTAACTGTCATTTACGACTTTCATCATTGTTTACTACAAGTTACCACAAGTTACCACCCACATATCATAGTGGTAAAGTTTGGTAATTTTTTATCCAGTATTTTTTTCACCCATAAATTTATAGATCCAATAGATCATGATGAACTCGTTCCTTCTAAGCAAACGTTTTAAAAAACGACTTAAAAACGAAGAAGTTACCATATAGTATGTAGTTGGTAAAAAAAAGTTTCTCGAAATATATTGAAAATTGATCTCATTTTGTAGAGCACAACGAACTCGTTCCATCTATGCAAAAAAAAAAAAAATCCGAGTTAGAACGAAGAAGATAAGAGCCGATTAAGAAAACTAGGGAAAATAAAATGTCTTTAATTGACAACCCTTAGATCTGAATTTTCTAGACTCACTTAGATCTAAAGGTTCATATTTAGTTACTCATAGGTCAGTAACCAATGGTGGTTACTGACCCTATCCTAAGGCGAAACTAACAACCCAACTACATATGCTTTTAAGCCATTATTTTCGGGAGCGGATAATGTGAGTAATCATGAGTAACTCGTCCACATCAACATGACATCAGTATCACTCTCTCTCATGGAAAGCCTCTTATATTTTCCCATTTAATCTTTAACAGACGATTTCTCTCTCGTTTTAAGTTGAAATTGAAATTTTTTTGCACAGATAAATCATATTAATTGTGCTCTTTAAAATGATATCCACTTTGATATATTTTTAGAACAAAATTTTTTTCTTTCATTTTTTACAAGTCAATACCATATGGTATGTTCCTATTTAATATATGGTAAGAAAGCGTATCATGATGGCATGAACATATCAATATGGTAGGAAGTAGGGATGACAATTTACCCACCCATGGGTAATTTTGTCCAAACCCAAGTAGACCCATTTATTATGGGTAGGGTTTGGATGATGTGTGTATGGGTTTGGGGTTTGTACATGAGTTTGGGTTAGATATTGATATTATCTAAATGGGTATGGGTTGGATATGGATATCCATTTACTTGAGAGTGTTTTAACTACACATACAAAAATTGGACCTATTTGTAAAACTTGAAAAGTTTAGGCACCAAAATGTGAGACCAAAAAAATTTAGGTACTAAAATATAATTTTTCATCGATATTTTGAGGACTTATATGCAAAAAAAAAAAAATTTAGGTACTAAATATGCATAACTATTAAGTTTAGGTACCAAACTGTAATTTGTATTTGGGTATGGGTAGAGAAACAAATCGATATGTTAAAAACACAACCCAACCCAAGTAAATGGGTATGGGTACAAACCCATCTAACATCTATTTGGATTCCAAACCCAACCCAATTGGGTTGGATAGTAAAATACCATGGGTATGGGTAATATTGTCATCCCTAGTAGGAAGGTTGAATACATAATAGTAGAAGTATATTAACTGTCATTTATGACTTTCATCATTGTTTACCACAAGTTACCACCCACATACCATAGTGGTAAAGTATGGTAACTTTTGGTCCTGTATTTTTTTCACCCAGAAATTTGTAGATCCAATAGATCATGATGAACTCGTTCCTTCTGAAGCAAACGTTTTCATAAACGACTTTAAAACGATGAAGTTACCATATGTCCATATGGTATCCAGTTGGTAACGGGAGGTATGAAAAAAGTTTCTCGAAATATATTGAAAACTAATCTCATTTTGTAGAGCACAACGAACTTGTTCCTTCTGTGCAAAAAAAAATTGAAATCCGAGTTGAATCCGAGTTATAACGATTAAAAAAATTAGAGAAAATAAAATGCTTTTAGTTCACACCCTTTAAATCTAGATTTTCTGTGTCTACTTAGATCTAAAAGTCTAGATTTAGTTAGCCGCATCCCAAAGTCATTATTCTCATAATATTTTGAACACTGCACCAGCCTACTGATGATCATATATTGACCTAATCCAATCTCTCAACTTAATTACATTTGTGAATACATGCCAACTTAAGTGGACTACTGTCCTCCAATTTTGACCTTGAGTTTCCTTTCATGTATCAGACAAATCAAGTTCATGCTACCACCTTCCACTACCAAGATTAAAAATCGTACCAACTAAGACAATTCTGAACGCAAACTGCGCTTTTTTCCTTTATGCATTATTATTGAGTTAATTAAAACTAAAAAGCATATAGCCAGCCTAACTTATTGGACTTGACGATATTTTGATACCACTTAACTTAACCATTCATAATTAAGCACCTATTCAGTAATTTGTAGTATTATATGTGTGTAGGATTTCCACTCGAGACTTGAGAGTAAAGGGAGGATTGGAGGATCTATTTGGTTTGATTCTTCGATATATATGATTCCTTTTTTCTTCTTCTTTTAATTTGATACCATAAAAGAGGTAGCATGAACGAACAAAAGTGACTTTCACAAGGGTAGGTTGTACTCTCAATGTTCTCTATTTTTGTTTCAGAAACTTAAATAGATTTTTAAGAACGATTTTCTGAATGGAGACACATACTAATCCGGTGCTACCTATCCATAGTGAAGAAGCATTGATGATCAATTGCCTTTCACAAAAAGAAGAAAATTGAGGGGTGAGTAGTAGAGAGAGCAATACTTTTTAATGGTACCTCTTTGTATTATACCTTTACATGTTGTGGTTGTGGGCATAAAAAACGTCACCATATTTTACCAATTATTTAGAATCTAAATGATTATGATTTCTCGCCAATAAAGATTACTAAATTTTTATGAAAAATTTGGTAATTATCAAATTACATACTATTTATCACTAAAAATAATTTCACATCACATTGATTAATTTCAAGGAGTGATTGTAATTTATAAGACGAACTTGATCATATTAATTAAATTGGTCTAAGTTATGTTTACGTTATTGACTTTTGGGCTACCCATATTGTCATGTGAAGTATCTCAACAAATACACATTGTTGTCTACCCAAACATGACATCATCCAAGGAGAGTTAGTGCAAACCAATTCGGCGTGCCCCACATCCAAGAGGGTTCAGTGTGGGCATCCTATTTAAGATCATCCAAGCATGCATGATGTCATCTTAAGGGGTCAGTGCATTTCCATAAACCCTCTTGTACTCGACCCTCCAAGAACCTAAGTGTCAAGAATGACATCATCCAAGAGGAGTAGACACTTGCACTTCCAAGCAGTCAAGCATGATAGGCCTCATGGGTAATGGGTATCAACATGGTACCTACCCAACAAGCTCATAGAGACTTTAAGTGTCATACAGGCACACCCTCACATATTAGACCACATAGGTGTTAAGCATGATGTCATCATTAAGACAGAGCATCAAGGTACTTCAGACCAATGTGGTCACCACTGTCATGAGATGATGACCATAGTCATCATGACGACCCCTAAACGTGATACCCTTCCGCTGTCAGGTATGACAGACTATCTAGGTTTCAAGCATGAGATGCCTACCTAAATAGACATCATGTCACATCCCATCAAGCATGCAAGACGTAAACACACCTAGCTAGTAAGGTACCGAGATAAATCATCTAGTAAGAATAAGACACCTACATGTCATAGAAGGCTACTTATCAAGTGATGTCTTAAAGTCGTCAAGGTATCAAGTGGTCTATGTAACACCCTTCAACTATACAACCAACATTCATTACATATTTTAAAACCATGCAAGTTCGTAAATATTTACTTTAACCAAGTTACAAGACCTGAAGCATATTCAAACATGTACATTAGAAAGCCCCTTTTTCTTTCTCCCAAAACCCTACTATACACATGAGGAGATTCAAGTCATCCGCCCATCTCATCGTTGTAAAATATTGACGTGAGTGAGACGTCACCTCAGTGAGTAAGCCATAATATAGTAATAGAACTAATATAAATATGATATCAAGCATTAACAACATTAAGTTCAATTCCATCCATTCATGCATATTTTCATCTTATACTTAAATCATCATGATAAAGAACTTCATATCGATATACACACACTCAAATACATTCAATAGAGAAGTTTCATGCACCATTTCTCACACCGTTCAACGATGGAACTAGTTTGTCATGCACCCCATCATTTCCTTCTTCCTTCTTTCTCCCCCTATCCAGCAGCCTCCTCCCCCTTCTCCTCAACTCCTAGGCCTCTCCCCCTACACTGATCGAAAGCACAGGTAAGTAACACCCATTGCCCGGGCAAAACAAAGCTTCTCGCCTAGTCGCCTTTATCAAAGGTGGCATCTCACCACAATAGTAACAATGAGGCTTCGCACCTCGAGACTTCTACCTCCATCACAACATGGCATCTCACCACGCAATACTAAGGCTTCTCGCCTCTATATGATCTGGTTGCTTCTCACCACCCATGCCAATCTGGCCTCTCACCATAATCGCTACTGTGGCTTCTCGCCACCATCCCTACTCCTCTACTCGCCCTTTGGGTGCATGACTCACAATCAATTATCAATTACCGTTAATATTTATTATTAACTAATCAGCATAACCATACACAATCATCCACATCACCATCATCATTGTGGAGGTCCTTCATGCCTCTCATCCCACATTCACCAATCATTTATATCATATTCCGCTTCTTGATCTAGTAATTGGGTCGCTTCATGACCCAAATACCATGTTCATATTAGTTGAGCGACAAGGTTAGGAATTACTCACAAGTTGGTTGTTATTCCGATATCCCTTTTCCTTTGGACGTTTCTCCGCCTTAATCCTTACCTTTAATAAGATCATAGTCCATATTAAATCACCCCTAATGCGCATAAAAAACATACATTTGCATATAAAATGGTTAAATAACTCAAATTGGGTTCAAACCCTAGATCTACCAAGCAATACAAGAAAACTCAGTTTGCACCTTCTTGAGAATGTGGTCGAGTTTTAGGTGGCTCTTGGCTGAGTTTCTTTTCCCCCTCTCAGCAGTGAAAATTTGGTTCCAAGCCTAAAAAACTCAATCGAGTTTTCCCCCCAACTTTTGCCTAGTTTTCCTCCTTTGCCTCTTGGCATCAAAAACTCGGTCCAGAGCCTCAAAAACTCGGTCGAATTTTAGGCCAGTATGACCGAGTTTTATGCTCTATTCTGAAAGTGTATATACTTCACTTAAGCCCAATTAAATATGCCACTAATGGTATTTCCATAATTCTCAACTTAAAGACAATATTGCCAAGTCGCCATAATTAACGAAACTATAACCCAATTATAACGTGGCATAACCTAGAAGGGTAAGGGTGTGACAGTCTACATGGAAGCAAAGGGTACATAAAAAAAGCTACATATACCTATATCCAAGTACTATAGCAGTTGAAGAGCGATTAAACCTGATGGCTATAAATAGGAGAAAGAAGATTGAAATGGGTTTACAAAACCACAACTCCGACTCATATGCCAAGTTTATCTTTTTTTCTCGGCAAAGTAGCCGTGGGAGTTTCTGGAGCTCTCACTAAACCTTCATATCAGAAGAGTAATATAATGTTGCTTGATCCAAAAAAAATCATCAAACGGCTTGTTCGAACATTGTTCAGACTTCGAAGATGTGTGAACCGTATAATTATTCTTCAAAGAAGTCAAGTTGTATTCATTAATACTATTACTAAATTTTTCTCGACCAGAAACGTACACTTACATTGTGAAAATTCGTACATAGACATATGTACGTACTTCCCCCATATCTCCTAAATTGTACCTACACCCACCCCAAGGAACTTGTTGAAGACTAGGGATAGCAACGTATTGGGTCGGGGGCGGATAGTTCATATCCATTACCGTATCCAATATAGTTCCGTTTTACTCATGCCCATACTTACACAAGCATCGAGTAGAAAATCAAAATCATGCCCATGCCTAATCGATTTTCGGGTATCAACGGTTATCTATGGACTATCATTCCTCTTTATAATTCCAACCAATATGTTAACATTCAATCATATACAAGCATTACATAAGTGGAAAAGTATAATTAATCAATAGAGTGAAAGTATTATATATACATATATAATATATATATATATAATAAATATAAATATATTGAGAAAAATAATAATCATTTCTAAATAAAATATACATGTATTTATATAATCGAGTGAGTTTAGGTTGGACAGTAAGAAAATCATGCTCACCCATTACTGATAATATCCGATTTCGGATTTTACCTATATTCTAATCAATTAGGTAAAATTTGGACGGATATTCATGCTTGTAGATATTTTTCTCATCCATATTGAAGACAGAATTAGGTGTACTATTGCACGAGAACTTCGGCCTTTATGAACTATAAGAACCTACAAGGTCTATTGCTAGTGTTGGAAATTTGGTTGAACCAAACTAATCGGGTCAAACTGGTTTGAGGTTGGACCGAGAATTATTGGGTCAGGTTAATTAAAATTATTTAGCCTACGTTCCAATTGATTATCCAACTTTTCATTTCATTTGAATTGGGACACTTCCTCATTCCTTCTTGTCTCCACGTGATGCAATTTGGAATTGTCATTCCATGCATTATTTTATCCAAGTGATGCATTGTTTCATAATGGAATGCAACTCTCCATGAAATGAAATTAGTGGTTACTTTGGATGATGACAATGATAGACCGTCATTTACACATGTTTTTACCCCGTTCTTACACCGTTTGAGGTATTGATTCTCGTGTTTTAGGCCGATTTCACGCTAGGTTGTGCTTGTTTGTGATATTTCAGGTCCTAGTACGTGAATGAAGGCTTGGGAGCGAGTCTGGGGTCGATTGGACGAAGATCGGACGAATGGCGAGGTTTCAAGGAAGCTGCACGGGCAGACCAGGGAGTCGCACG
The DNA here is from genome assembly GCA_946122785.1 of Linum tenue. Lineage (NCBI taxonomy): Eukaryota > Viridiplantae > Streptophyta > Magnoliopsida > Malpighiales > Linaceae > Linum > Linum tenue. The sequence goes on along the minus strand of CAMGYJ010000005.1, from coordinate 49,740,606 downwards.
GCCGTGCATGTGAGCAAGATGGCCGTGCGCGTTTTGCCGAGGCCACGCACGGGCAAGCCATGGGAATCGCAAGGCCGTGCAAGGTGCAACCCTGGCCGTGCGAGAAGCCTTAGATCGAACTAAACGACACGCTGCGTTTTGAGTTGCACGGCCAAGTGGGTGATCTGCACGGCCGTGCACCTTGGCCGTGCGAGTCGGGAAATCCTGGTTTTAGAGCCTATTCCGAGCCAAAAGTGGGAGAGTCGTGTTTTCAGAGCAAAAACAGAGCCCTAGAGAGAGAAAGTGCGAAGAACACATCCTAGAAGCTGTCTTAGAGCTGGATTTCATCGAATCGAGCTTGGATATCGTCATAGGAGTGGAAATCATCGTCCCGGAGCAGATTTTCCTCATCGTTATGAGTATGACTAATCCGATTCTTGTTTTCTCTTCTCTCTCTATGGAGTAGAACCCTTCTCTCACTTGGGTATGAAGAACCCTAGTTCCTTGTGTTAGGGATTTGATTGTAATGACTTGGGATGATATTACTGTTTGATTTTAATCGAATGACGCATGTTTATTGAATTGATTGGAGTCTGATCAGCTTTTCTCAATTTCTGCTGCAACCTGAGATAGATAGAATCTGATTAGGTTGTTAGAGTCTCTTCATTCGATAGTAGGAGATTGGCTGTACGAGAGTTAGCCAGTTTACTGCTTTGTACTGGAATTCAATTCCAGTAGTGGAGTTCTGTGTTCATAGCCTCAGCTTTCTTTCCCGGTGAAGACTAGTCGTCTGCCGGGTAGTTAGACTGAGAGGGCTTGGTCAGCTTAAGAGATTCCAAGCTACTGTCGGATCTTCCGCAGTCTAATCAAGAGTAAATCAACCCAGGGAATTACAATTGAACCTAACTAGGGAATTAGGGGGACTCAATCCCGAGTGACTCTTTCCTGACTTTGAAAACCGAACAATTTACTGCTTTCTTGTTGCTTTTACTTTTAACAACAATCACTCGAATTAGTTTGCTAGATAATAGAGAATCACGGAGTAAGCAGTAGATCTAGACCCCGGGTTGATAATATAACTTGCCTGTTACTGCATTCCCGGACTGCGATTACACTTGGTCGCAGTTTGGTGTTGTGTTTTGGCGTGTCAGACAACGTTTGGGAATTGGCAGTTAGCCACCAAATGTTTTCATGAAGCAAAACAATGCTTCGTCATTGTTTCTATAAATAGGGGCATTTGTGGTTGTTGTAAAAAATAAACACCAAAATCGATTCTTCTTCCTACTAAACTTCTAAGTATGCTTTAGGTACTTAAGCCTGGAACCTAAAGTGGTGATAGTTTTATCCTACGAAGAAATTTTCTGTAATCCTAGGCTTGTTGAGAGTGAAAATATTCTTTACGGAAAGTGAACGTTGTTCACGACTCTATCATAATCCTAGTCACCCGGTCTCGGGCTATCGTACGTATACCCTCGCCCCAAAAAGTCCCAACACCTAGTTCACTTCTGTTGAAGTTTACCAACTCATCAAATAATCAAATTTTTCCAAATGACAGAAAAATCACATTCCTAATAACCTCTAATCTTCTTCCATTAAAATGTAATTTCCAACGATTGAAAAATCATACCGGAGGTTGTACTGGAAAAATCAACGGTAAATTATTTTATGTTGAACTATGGTTTAACCGTAGTTCAACTGTTTTATACCGCTAAATACCGTACTTATCGATTTCGCTCCCGATAGTAGATTTTTCTGGTTGAACCACCAGTACAATACGATTTTTCAATCATTTTTAATTTCTAAACCTCAAATGTACTTTGCCTTTCTCACAATTGCAGATATATCCTTTTCACCTTTTCAAAAGTTTAAGAATTTTTCTATAGTTCTTTCACACAACACATGCTATTCTCTGAGTATTTTCTTTCTCAAGTCGACTTTCTATTGAGTCTCCAATACAGAATAAAGTGGGTTTCTCAAAGTTTGACCCTCTTTTCTTACTCTACAACCAATTAACGCAAACCCAAGAGTCGATTGAAAACAGGGGGAAAGGAAAAGGAAGAAGAGGAATCTGTCTTTCTTTCTTCCAATTGTCTTTCCGCCGGTAGTTGAGTTCAAGAGAATAAGAGTCTCTTTTGCCGTCAAAATTGGCGGAGGGACACAATAACATTTGTACTGTAATCCGCACCGCAGCAGCCGATTATGCGGCGAGGCGTTGTGGTAGTCGTAGAATTTGCCTTCTTAGGCTCTAGCTAGCCTAGAAGTAGAAGATGCTATCAACCCTAAAAAAATATGTTATGGTCCGATTGAATGGATGGTAAAAAAGAAGAGCGACTTTTTCTCCTCCCACTTTCATTTTGATGGTTCCTCATTCCCCACCACAACGAACGAACCAAATTCAATGCCCACCAAATAGAATTTGCCCAATTTCCCTATTTATTTTTTTCAGTTGCTACAATACAAGAGTTTAACATGACTGTGCTTTTAAAAAACCCTACAGGGGAATTTTGGGGTAGGAAAAAAAAAAAAAAACCTCAGAAACCTCTCCCCTCTCCCGTCGTTCGTGGATAGTGGGAGCGAGGATAGCGCCGTCGTGCTTATCGCCGAGTGCGATTCCCCGGCGTGGAGAGCCGATGGGGTCGAACTGCGGGCTGACGGGTCTATTTATACAGATCGCCAGAGGTCTCCTCCTTCACTTCGCGATTCCCAGATCGTTAACTTGTTCCATCGAGCGTTCCACAGTAGGGCTCAAATCTTCTCCCGCTCATTGCACGATGTCTGATGCCAGAGCTGTCGTTTTTGGCGATGCTGATGTCGCTCCCGGAGTGGAACGCAATGAATTCTCCCTGTTGGGCAAGATTATTGGCCCCTCTCCGCCGCTTCGTCAATTGCTCTCCACTTTGGGAGGATTGTGGAACTGTTCCGGTCCAATCTCCATCATCCCGGCGGAGGAGGGATTGCTGCAGTTCGTATTCCCCAATGATGTCGATTTGTCTCGGATTCTGAGGATTTTGCCCTGGATTTTGCCCAAATTCCTGGTGAATTTGGCCCCCTGGGTGGCGGTTACCCCCGAAGTGGCGGATCAGATGTGGAGGGTTCCCCACTTCTTGCAGTTTTGGGAAGTGCCAACCCCCTATTGCTCGAAGAAGATGGCCACCCTCCTCGTGGCTATCTCGGCAAGACGGACCCGGGGGCGGTACACCGCTCGAAGGAAACCTCTGAAATCTACCTCAGGGCACGGGTCTGGCTAGATTCTCGACTTCCCCTTCCGATTTCAGTTCCGGCAACACATGAGAAGGCAGGTAAGGGTAATTTTACTGCTGCTGTCAAGTTTGAGAAACTTTCACAGTTCTGCTATCTCTGTGGAGTGCTTGGTCATATCGGCCAACAATGCCCAAGAAGGGAGGAACTCGCAGGCAGACCTTCTCTGTACAACCGACAATTGATCTCGAAGAAGTTTGGCCCCAAGGTCAACGAGCGCAACCTGCTGGGGAGGAGGAGCTTCACCTGGGTGAGGTCAGGGCCGTTACCTCCATCCCCACAGAGTCGACATGATCACTTACGCCTGCTCCCGGCTCCGGAGCAAAGACCAGGCCCTACATCTGCTGCAGTAGGGATTATTGAGGAGGCTTCCCCCTCGGCAACTCAAGCCAGGACCAGACTGTTTGATAATGATGTATTGCAGGATCAGCCCGAGTGCAAGAAACACAAGGTGGAGGTGATGCAGCCTGTGATTTCAAATGCTAGTGGTACACCGGTGGAGGAAACCAGCCCTGACTGGTCCCACAGGGATAGATGAGCATTTTGGCGTGGAATTGTCGGGGATTGGGCTCTGCCCTGACGATTCCCTCACTATTTGGAGCTGTCTGTCGTTACTCACCTTCATTTCTTTGCTTAAGTGAAACTAAACGGGATGATGATTATGTAAATAAGAAGATCACTAGATTAGGGTATGTGTTGGTTGGCTGTGTATCTCCTACGGGTCTTTCAGGGGGCTTAGCTGTGGCCTGTAATCATGCTATCCAGTGTAGGGTGATAGGTCGTGAAGACTTTTACATGTCAGTAGAATGGCAGCACTTAGTGTGGGGGAACATTGTTATCTACTTTGTCCACCTCAGTTCAGTTGTAAATATGCGTGTTTTGCAATTTAATGAACTTATCCGTTTGGTTTCGGGTTGTGATTCACCTGTTATTATGTTAGGGGATTTCAATTGTGTTCTTTTTGCTTCTGAGAAACAGGGGGCAGACCGCCATCTTTCTCCATGGTCGAATAGTTCCAAGCATTCCTCGACAGCTTGGGGCTGATGGATTTGGGGTTTAGAGGACCCCCGTTCACGTGGTCCAATCGACAGGGTCTAGCCACTCATATACTTGAAAGGCTTGATCGTGGTTTAGGGTCTGAATTGTTTATTAACGATTGGCCTAATGTGCAGGTCCTTCACTTAACTGATCTTGGTTCTGATCACAGGATGCTCCTCTTGCAGCTAAATCCTGGCGCATGCAAAGGGAAAGGCAGATTCCACTTTGACAGGAGGTGGACCTCGAATGAGGAAGCACGCAACATAATCTTCACGGCGTGGCAGGTTGTTACTCCCGGGACCCCCCAATTCAAGCTGTTCTCATCTCAAAAGGCAGCTCGACATCAGCTGGTTGAATGGGCGAAGAGTGGCACCACAAATTCATCTCGCATGATCAGGGAACTCAGGCTTGCCATCGAGACGGAACGGGACCTGCTGCCTGTAGACTGGGCTGTCATCCAACAACTCGAATTCCAACTAGCTGCTGCTTACCGCCAAGAAGAGGTCTTTTGGAAGCAAAAATCGAGGAATGGGTGGCTTCAGCTGGGAGACTCGAACTCGCACTTCTTCCACATTACTACAAATCAGCGAAGACGGCAGAATCAGATTGAATTCCTCAGAGATGAAGATGGGTTTGTCCATGTGGAGGAAGAACCAAAAGGGGAGGTAGCTGTCTCATATTTCCAATTCCTGTTTACATCTAATGGTAGCCCGTTTTCCTTCCTTGTGAATGCTTTGGGAATTGCTCGAAAAGTGTCCAGCAGACAAAATGCATATCTTTTAGCTCCAGTATCTCATGAGGAGATCAAGAACGCAGCATTCGACATCGGCCCTTCTCAAGCCCCCGGCTCAGATGGACTCACAGCAGCGTTCTATCATTCCTATTGGGAAATTGTTGGTAATTGTGTGTGTGTGGCTGCTTGTTCATTCTTTAGATCAGGCCGGCTGCTTCATAATTTCAATCATACACTGATAACCTTGATCCCCAATATCCCCAACGCGGATTCAATGAAGCAGATGAGACCAATTGGCCTATGTCAAGTTTTTTATAAAATAATTTCTAAGGTCTTATCTTCTCGTTTGAGCCAGGTACTACCATTCGTGGTAAGCGAAGCTCAGAATGGGTTTGTCAAGGGTAGGGACATCTCGGATAATATTCTAATTGCACAGGAGGTAATGCACTTCCTAAAAACGAAGAAACAAGGCAGTGAAAAGTGGATGGCCCTCAAACTGGACATGGAAAAGGCGTATGACCGAGTTGAATGGGGATTCCTGTTTGGAGTCATGGACGCTTTAGGATTCGATGTTGGTTGGATCAAATTAATCAAAGCATGTGTTACAACGGTCACATTCTCTGTTCTGCTGAATGGGCACACTCATGGATATTTCCGGCCTGAACGTGGCATCCGACAAGGTGATCCACTCTCACCCCTCCTCTTTGCCATTTACACTGAAGCTTTCTGTACTATGATTTCGAACGCGCTGGAAAATCAGCAGCTGCATGGATTAAAAATTCATCGGTATGCGCCTTTAGTATCGCACCTACTGTTTGCTGACGATACCTACCTTTTTTTGCGAGCTTCCTCCACGGAATGCACACAACTTTTGCAGTTGCTTAGCCTCTATGAAGCGGCAAGTGGGCAAAAAATCAACCTCCAGAAATCTAAAGTCTGCTTCAGTGCAAATGTCTCATCCCAGGAGGCGTCTAACCTGGCTTCCACTTTGGGGATTGCATCTATTGGAGAACTTGACAGATATCTAGGATTGCCAGCTCAGATTCGCTCCAAGGTACAGACTTTTCGGTTCCTAGAAGATGGCCTAAGTAAGAGGATTCAAAGTTGGAAGACAAAGTTGCTCTCGCTGGCCGGGAAAGAGGTCGTGATCAAGGCTGTGGGATCGGCAACCCCAGTGTACGCGATGCATTCTTTCCGCCTCCCAGCCACCACCTGTCGACGTATGAACGGGCAGCTCTCCCGCTTTTGGTGGTCAAGCCAAGATAAAGACAAAGGTATCCACTGGGTATCTTGGCCGGCCATTTGTGTTAGCAAATTTCGGGGGGGGGGGGGCTTGGCTTCCGAGATTTCGATTTGTTCAACATAGCTATGCTGGCAAAGCAAGCTTGGAAGCTGCTGTCTTCTCCTTCTTCCACTCTTGCCCAACTATACAAGGCCAGATATCACTCCTCCTGTGACTTTCTCCACGCCCCAGTTGGAAATCGGCCGTCATGGGCATGGCAAGGAGTTTTACAAGGCCGGGCACTACTCCTCAAAGGATTAAGGTGGCAGGTGGGTTGTGGCACATCTATCCGGATTCTTGAGGACCCTTGGCTGCCAACGTCTCCACCTTCCACCCCCTCCCTTCGCCCAGGTATGAGTTTGCCAAACCCCTTTGTAGCTTCGCTCATTGATCCTCTAACGCGGTCGTGGAATCAGCAGCTCCTCCATAGTCTATTTACCCTTGACAGCACTAAATTGATTCTCTCTATCCCCATTCCGCTGTCTCCTAAGTCGGATTGCCTGATATGGCACTTCTCGGAAACGGGTTTGTATACTATGAAGTCAGGGTACCATGTTCTTTCAGATGAACGGGCTGAGATATTTAATACTTTGCCCCCTCATCTTGATTCTCGATTCTGGAAAGTATTATGGAGCCTGTCGGTGCCGCCGAAATTGCGGGTGTTCTTGTGGCGGAGTGTGCGAGGCTTTCTACCCTGCCTGGACATCCTCAAAGCTAAGACTCTCTCTGCCACTGATTTATGCCCAGTCTGATCAGATGCGGTTGAAACCATTTCACATTGTATGTTTGAATGCAGGGTAGCACGGGAAGTTTGGGATTTGGCTGGTAAGTCGCAGCTGCGGGCAACAGTAGCAGCGCTTCCGGCCGATATGGCCTGGTCCCAAATTTTGTCATCAATGCACCTAAGCAAGCTTGAGATGGCAGAGTTGGTTTTCCTCTCCTGGCGCGTCTGGAAAGCTCGCTGCTGGGCTTGCTACGATGGCGTGCAGTACTTGGCTGGCCCCCTGTTTAGGCAATTTCGGCAACAGCTCGAAGAGTGGCGAGGCGCTACTTCACATCAGGAGAAATCCGGAACTAGCCGCCATCGCCATACTCCTGCGTCGACTATCGCCTCATGTCCTCAGGATGGGGTGCTAATCCGATTTGATGGAGCAACACGACAGGGAGTGGGTGGCAGCGTTGGGTTCGTTGGCTTCTCCCCGGCAGGAGCGATAACCTGTGCACACGGTAAGTACTATGCCGGCCTATTTGATCCATTTCTACCGGAACTACTAGCATTAAGGGATGCAATGGACTGGTGCTTAACCCGGGGTATCTTTTCTGTTTGCTTTTGTGGGGATTCGCAATTGGTGATTCGACGAGCTTCGGAGGATATACAGGATCACAATCGCGGCGGGGCGATACTTGAAGAAATCAATTTGATGAAAGCATCCTTCGCGTTCATTCGTTTTGTTTTTTCTCCCCGTAGAACTAACAGGGCTGCCCATTGCGTGGCGAAAACAGCTCTTGCATCGGCTAATCAGCATATGGCTGATTTCCGTTATCTTCTTTTTAATTCATTGTAATGCCCTATCTAATACATTCTACCTTAGCCAAAAAAAAAACATGACTGTGCTTTTCGTTATGGGTGAATTATGGGGGAGTACTCCACAGTCCACAAATCCACTGAGATAGTAATTATCCTACTCATTATTATGTTGTGAGTGCTTCGTGTGGGTTGTAATAAGTCGTTGTAAAATAAGTCACTTATTAAAAATTGGATGGGTGAGAATGGACTGTGATTGACTCATGATTCATCCAGCTTTGTAACTTCAAATCATCGAATCTTTAATCTTGTTGACATCTAAAATTAATTTGGCCTGAATTAAATGCCGCATTAATTAGTCTCGGCATTTAATTCGATACCGTGGGTAAAAAACGGTGTCATTTGGAGTCGAGCGCTGTCGCGGAGAGTTAAAACGATACCGTGAAACAGAAAAGCGGTACCGCAAGGAAGCTCAGTGGTAACACGACACAGAAAACGACACCGCCGGAAAATAAAAAGGGCGCGCGTTTTAGTGTAGGTGTCGGGGAAGGAGTTTTTGTTTATAATTAATTAATATTTTTTATTCCTTGTTGGAAGGGGAAAATCGGCACCGCATGGAGATAAGCGGTATCGCGGAGAGTTAAAACGGTACTGTGGATTTAAAAACGATGCCGCGAGAGCCTGGTAAACGGTACTGATTAATTAAAAATCATATCGGGTAAGTGACCAAAATTCACCCAGCCCAATGCGAGCGCGGACTGGCGGCGACTCCATGGATTAATATTTTTTGGCTATATCAGCGGTGTCGTTTAATTCAAAACGGTACCGCGAGTAAGCCCAACGGTACCGCGGATTAGCAAACGACAGTGTTTAAATAAAAAACAATGTCGTGAAGGGAAAGGCAAACAAAGCCGTTTTGGCGCTAATGATGTCGTTGGTCAACACACGAGTTTGACTAGTGATGACCGGATTAATTAACTAATATTTTTAATGACTCTTTAGCACGGTGTCGTTTAGTTGAAAACGATGCCGCAAGAGGAAGAAACGACACCGCGGATTTAAAAACGATGTCGCGAGTGGGCCAAACGATGTTGCAGTAGTTAAAACGACAACGTTAAATTTAAAGCGGCATCGCAAAGTTCAACAGCATTGGAGAAATAGAAAATGACAGTGTTTAATATAGAACAATGTCGTGAGAAATTTCACATAAACGGTGTAAAAACAACATTGTTCCGTGGAACGACACCGTAGGAATAGGAAATGGCGCTGGTTAGCCAAAAACAACGTCGTGGCGAGAGGTCAGTTTTGACGATGTCATGGACTCGATGTCGTTTGTTTATCATGTGGACAGGGTGTTTGGAGGATCGAACCGTGGTGGAGGATTGTCGATTTTGGTTCAGTGTCGTTTTGGCCAAGTTCCCGCGTGTCCAAGCGGTTTCGTACTCGTGGGAGTTACGCAACAAGGAGGGAGTTATCTGCGGTTGACAGGAATGAAGAACGTGGGAGACAAAGGCGCGAAGGCGGTTACTACGACTACGGGGAGAAGATCGGGGTATAAAGATCGGGAAGAGAGAGAAGCTCAGGACGGCAAAATCAAATCACAAACTGCACCGTCGCAGAATCTATCGTTTTCTCTCTAGTTTTCGTAGAACAGCTCTGTCAAAGACCTTCTTTGCAGATTCGTAGTCGTAGCTTGTAGTCGTAGTCGCGGAGCTCTCCAGAGGAACCTCCATAGGAGTAGAGGTAACGTAACTTAGAACACTCCCGGTTCGATTTTCTGGTTATTCGCCGAACACCCTCTTTCGAACATAGTTTGGAGAGGTGGTGAACCGAATAATGGTTGTTTGATTAGAAGTCAAAGGTGCATCGATCAAATCAACGATGCCGACATTCGGCGGCGGATATTTGACGGTCGTCTTGGTTTTTGTTTAATCGATCAAATCAACGGCGCCGACTCCGGCGGCGGATATTTGACGGTTGTGATTGACGTTATGTTTTGTGCTTACTTGAATACAGTGCACATTGAACACGCGAGTTTCGCCAACGAAACAAATCTATAATCTTTAACCTTTCAAAAACAAAAACTAAACTAAACCCAAAAAATCAATGCCTTCGAATTCGATCTAAAAATCTTCTCAAATCTCTAGTTATCCTTTCTTCCCAATTTTGAATGAAAATACTCTCAACGTTGTTGTTGTTGTTATTGAGGATAAATTGTGAAGTCTTATTTGTGACGGGAAATCTATGTCATATGTTCACTTCCTTCTATGATTTCTTGCTAACTTTTCGTGTTTGTATACCATATGTGCCACCATATATTGCCCATCAAAGAGTCTGAGATGATAGAGGCCATCTACATGCTTAACCATCCCAATCAACTTCATGGATGGAAAGTCTTGAACAATACAGAAGTTACCAAGAAATATTAAGGCTACCGAGATATCTGTTGTAAGCTTACCGACATAGTGCAGATTGCATTGAAAATCTGGGACATATAACTCTTTGAATAAATAATTCATTAGGTATTGAACTAAACCAATATGATGAACTTGAACCCCTGTCCCATTGTGAATTCAAACCTATAATGTTGGGGGTGACTCCAACTCATTTTCCAAAAAAGATTTGTCAATGACAATGTGCTCATTGTAACTAGATCAATAACCCATGAAGAATTTTCAGCGAAACATGTACCTGCCAATGCCATGTTAAACGATCCTTGAGTGGCCGCATTCGTGTGCGAGCCGAGGAAGGATCTAAGTTGTGAAAACGGTGTCGCCATCAATCTAGGAATTGGTCTGGAATTCAATTCAGCGTCAACCTTGGCTACTTTAGGCGTTGAGCGTGAACCACGATCAGGTTTCCTTCGTTGTTGCTGATGTTCGCCTACTTTCTGGGGGAATAACTGATCAATATAAAACATGTCTCTCAAAAATGCCCTCTCTTTTGAAAGTGCCTACAAGTAGGTTTACCATCGGCATCTCTCTCCCCCTGCCTTGGAGCCTGATCAAATTTTTGCTCCACCCCTGATTGAAAACCCACAATGTCAGCCCGTGGTCACTTGCTGCTAGAAATATGTCATTGTTGCTCATCATTAATGATCAGATGGTACACCTCACCCAAACTAGGAATAGGTTTCATAGTAAGTACTTGAGTTTTAAAGGTGCTAAAGGCATCGTTGAGTCCCATCAAGAAATTAAACAAGGGCTCGCCATCTTTTTCCTCTTTCTGGCAACGTACACTCAAGATATGGAGCTATGTAGGGCATGTAGGCCGGCAAAATCCAAAACAAGAAATGATAGTGCTCGCTTGGAATATGAGGGGATTTAATCACCCCGACTAGCAACAAAAGATTCTAGAAGTAGTAGCTCGTAATAATGTAGATGTGTTTGGAGTTATTGAAACAATGGTGAAGGAAGTTAACTCAAAAAAGATAGTTGAATCGAAATTTGATAGATGGGACTTTGCTCATAACTATAAGTACTCATATTTAGGACGTCTATAGTCCTTCTGGAAGAAGGATTTGGATTTTATTGTATTAGAACGATCTGATCAGTTTGTACATGGTGAAGTTGGAGGTGAAAATCCTACAAAGATAGCGTTTGTCTCTAGTTCAAATGACGAAGGTGAAAGAAGTAGAATGTATTAGCATCTCGCCCTCAAGCCAGAACCTCTCACATGGTAGCTCTTGGCAATTTTAATGTTGTAAAATGTGTTAGTGAAGCTTCAAATAGTCCCAGCATAAATCAGAGTATGGTGTCTTTTGGCAATTGGATAGAGGATATGTAGTTGGAAGATAGCAAATTTGAAAGGCCTTGGTATTCATGGACAAACAAACACTATGGGAATCCTATAGCAAGAAGGATTTATAGGTTTCTAGTTCACTTGAGTTGGCTAGATGTTTTTCCAAATTATATGGTAAAGCTCTTCTCGCTGGGTATCTGATAACTGTGGAATGCTTATAAACACCGACTCTCTCATTGCTACTCTACCTAAGCCATTCAAGTACTTCAACAGCTGGGATTCTCATCCTCGGTACAAGCAGGTTATACAAGAAGTCTGGAGCAAATAAGATATTTAATTAGTTTTACAACGAATTATATGATGTATATATTTTATAGAAGAACGTCGCAAAACATTTACCGGAAGCTGAAGGAAGTTAAGAGACAATTGAGGAAGTTGAATAGGGCTTAGTATTCTGATAATTCTTAGAGGGTAAAAGACAAGAAGAAGCAGCTTGAGGACTTGCAGTTAGTAGCTCTATTACATCCATCCTCTGACACTTTCCAAGCAGTAAATGCTTGTCAATCTCTTCTCATTGCACTACTTAAAGAAGAAGAATCTATGTACAAGCAAAAATCCGGAATGTGGATAATAAATGGGGATTTAAACACATCATTCTTTCGTAACTATGTGAAATCTAGGAAAGCTCATTCTACTATTAAAAAAGTAGTAACTGAAGATGGTACAACTTTAACGGATGTGCAAAGCATGAGTAGGGAATCTGTCAGTTTTTATTATAATCTGCTAGGGACCAAAAATCCATATGTGAAGCGAGTAGACAGCAAACTGGTTTCTCAGTTGCTTATTTACCATCTTCCTTCTTAGTAGGCAGTCCTTCTATGTGTTCTAGTTACCAGAGAAGAAGTAATAATTGCCATGTTTTCTATGAATGGAGAAAAATATCCTGAACCTGATGGATTTACAGCAGGCTTCTATCAGCATAATTGGGAAGTCTTGGGAAATTACATCATCAAAGTTGTGTTGGACTTCTTCATATTAGGGAGATTAACTATCTGAGGTAAACTCTACCTACTTGGTCCTTATCCCCAAGGTGTTGAATGCATGAAGGAATTTTGACATATTTCCTGCTGCAATATTTTGTACAAGTGTGTTGGTAAGGTTATAGCCAATAGGTTAAAAGAATTTGTATCGCCAAAACCATATTGCATTCATAAAAGGGAGATTAATAAGTGATAATGTCTTACTGGCTCATGAGATGGTTAGACTCTATAACCGTAAAACAATGTCTTGAATGTGTGCTCTTAAGCTAGATGTGATGACGGCCTTTGACAACGTGGACTGGTCTTTTCTTGAAACTATCTTAGTAGCTATGAGATTCTCGATTCAGTTCATTACCTATATTAGGGTTTGCTTGTAGAGCACTAAATTAAGTGTATGTTTCAATGGTGATCTATGTGATTACTTGATTACTTCTCTGTCAAGAAAGGTTGAGACAAGGGGACCATTTGTCCCCTTATCTCTTCACTATTTCCATGGAAACCCTGCCATGCATGCTGAGCAGAGTCTATGCCCACAAAGTTCTCCCTCCTCACCCTCAAACACACAGAATAGCTCTATCTCACTTATGTTTTGCAGATGATCTATTGATTTTTATCAAAGGGACTTGTGAAGCTGTTGAGATAACCAAGAATATTAGACTCATTTTATGAAGTATCTGGTTTGACATGCAATCTAGCCAAGAGTGGTGTTCTGTGTTGTGGTGGATCCAAATACTCAGTTGCAAATCTCCTCAAAAACTTGGTTTTGTGGTTGGTAAGCTTCTAGTTAGATACCTAGGGATCCCCCCTTATTGCCGGAAAACTAAACTCTACTAATTGTGCCACTCTGGTGGAAAAGATAATTGCTAGAATCAAAGGATGGCAGGTGAGAACACTTTCCTATGCTGGGAAGCTGCAGTTGGTCACAATAGTCATCTCCAGTATCACACAATACCAGATGGGGATTATCCAATTTCCAATAAAAGTGATTAAACAAGTTGAAAAGATTTGTTCTGATTTCTTGTGGAATTGAGAGGACGAGGGGGAAAAGGCAAATATTTAGTGGCAGTATGTAGCTAGACCAAAGAAGGAGGGAGGGCTGGGTTTCAAGGACGCGAGGAGCTGGAATTTAGTCTGTCTCATTAGGCATTTGTGGCAATATCTTCAAATTCATCATCTCTGTGGGAAACTTGGGTTAGCCAGTACCATCTTACCTATATCTCTATTAGGGATATCCCATCCTCCATTCCCTGCTCCTAGGCATGGAGGAAGATGCTAAAAGCCAGGCATTTTGCAGAGAGCCATCTCACTGTTCGAACTGCTGGTGTCTACTAGGATGATGAAATTATGAGTAAATTCTATGCCAAGAAGGTTTTGGACACAATCATACCTATATATGAGAAAGTTCAATGGTACAAACTTGTCTGAAAGTCCTATTGTACTCCAAGGGATCAGTTGATTTTTTGGCTTATCATTACCAATAGGATCACAACTCTTAAAAAGGTTCAACTTTGGAATCCCTTAGTTGTGAACACTTGTTGTCTCTGTTCCTCTGCTGCAAAATCGAGGAGTCATTTTTTCTTTGAATGTGCTTTCTCTAAAAACATTACGCAAGTTGTATTTCATTCACAAATCCAAATAGGAGCTAGTTGGGAGGCCTCTTTGAAATTAGTTATTGCACACTTTCGAGTAAGCAATCTAGCATCTGATCGTGGCAGACTCCTTTGGATTACAGCGGTGAGTGAGTTATGGAGGGAGAGGTGTAGAAGGTTATATGCGGGAGAGTACCTGGTTGAAGCTCAATTCCTCAAGAAGCTGCAGAATCTGCTGTCCTTACTGAGAAATGGATATCCTCAAATAGGTGCAGTCATTTCAGAGGAAAGAATAAATAGTATAGTTTAAAGTAGCTTTTTGTTGTAGTTGTGCAATTTGTTTCTATATAGGTATGTCCTGAAAGTTGTTTGTAATTGCGGTGGATGTTGATGATGATTGGTTACCAGTTAGAATGGTTCCTTATAACCATTCTTTCTTGATAAATAAACAAGCTTATTCGTCGGGGAAAAAATCCCTCAAAATCCAATCTCTCGTCCCAACCAACACTAAATTGGCTGCAAATACTTTTTTGACAGACGAACAAGGGCTTGTCGTAGTGGTAATGCCGCTAGTTTAGAACCTGGATGTCTCAATTTCATATCTCTTAAATAGTACCTAAAGGAACCATTCTTTCTTGATAAATAAACAAGCTTATTCGTCGGGGAAAAAATCCCTTAAAATCCAATCTATCGTCCCAACCAACACTAAATTGGCTGCAAATATTTTTTTGACAGACGAACAAGGGCTTGTCGTAGTGGTAATGCCGCTAGTTTAGAACCTGGATTTCTCAATTTCAGATCTCTTAAATAGTACCTTAATAAAAAAAATAAACCTATATAACACTTATATAAAAAAAAATTCTAACATATGTTTGTGATTTGGGTTGACAACACACACGTCCCATGGCCCATTGGAAAAGAGAACAATTCGATTGGTAATTATTAGAAAGATTGGGAATTTATACAAAGTAGTAATTAAGCACACATGTAAGGTGATCAATGGCAGTAGTCATCGGGATTCGGGAGCTTGGATTCTGAGCATTGGAAATGGGCCTATTTAGCCATAGAGTAGAGGGCATATTATAGCTGGGTGGCAGGGGATCCATCATTAATTAGCAACTAACAAGCAATGGTGCTCATTTTAACACCTGCTCCCTATATCTCTGACTTTGATTAATTTTGTTAATTGATTATTGGTTATCTTTACCCCACAGCACAAAAGCCCTTCTAGCTAAATTTTCAAGCTCTATGATCTCTAGCTTGTGATAATTTAGAAGCCCTTCTAGCTAGTTATCATGATCTCCACTTTCAGGAATATTCCTCTTTCAGATTCCGTCTGGTTTCTAGTCCTTTTTGCTTATGTTTTGGGGCATTCATTAATGGTGCATATTGTAGGGACGGAGAATGCACACTCAAGTGCAGAGTGTGGGGAGGAAAATAGGTGGTAAACAAACTAAGAAAGAATGTCCAAAGTGATTGATGATCAAATAAATTATTTGTGTGAGCTGAATTAATAGTAATGACCACACGTATTCATCGCAGCTACATGTGTGACAAATTCGCCAGTGAATTGTTCACTTTCGAGTGACACTTTCGCTTTACTCTGTATTTATCTTGGGAGGAATTATATGACAATCGTGTTTACCAGAGTAATACTGTACTATTTTATTTATGAAATGAATGACAAAAAAATGATGCATAATGTGAGCATCCCAACAAAAGAATGAATAAGTACGAGAGAAATTGATAGTTTCTAGTTAAAATATTTTAATTTGACAAAAATATCGCTAGATAGACCCTACTAGGTGACCATTGCCAATCACAACAGACGACTTTGGTCACTCCTGGGGTTCATCAGTTGGGGTTACCCTGGATCACTCTGGCCATCCATGGAGTTAGTCACCTCGGATCACCTCAGTCACTACCGGGCCTATTACATCGGGTCACCTTTGCATCTCCCGAAGCCGAACACCACGGGTCACATCGGCCATCTCCGAGGTCGAACACCTGGGTGATCACTTCGGTCGATCACTCAGGGCCATTTTCGCCACCCCCGAAGTCAGTCACTCAGGTCAGCCAACACCCTTAGCCACGTACTCTCATAATATGTCTTTCCCTTAGTCCTGGGCTCTCAAAGGAAGACATGTAACCCCTTTATGATTGTGTGACAACCACTATAAAATGTCATATTGTCTCTGGATTAAGGTAAGTGAAAAACCTTCATATGACTCAAACACATGATATCTCTATCTCACATGGTTGTCAAACTGATGGCATGTCGGTCAGTACAACACAGTTCAACCGGCACCGGTTACAAAATTGACAGGATTGTCGCCGATATGACCGGCATGATCGCCTTCCCATCTCTAAACAAAATGACTGCCATTTTTGTGAATTTAATTATATACAAATGTTATTTGTTTCTTGAATTTAAAAGTTAAATGTTGATGTTATTTGTTGGATTCAAGTATGAATATTTAAATATTTACAGTATTTGCTGGATTCAAGTATAAACGTTTGGACTTTGGTGTTAAATGTTGTATATATTTAAATATGAGAAATTTTTTATTTTGTTTGAAATGTTGTATGTTATGTAAATATTGATGTAGATTTAGAGATATTGTCTTCAAATAAGTAATATATGTTTTAAATTCTCCCTTCCGCGACCTGCAGCATGTTCAGCCACAAATCAATTTCCATTTTCTCCCCGGCCGGCCGCTTCGGTTCTCCACATTTTGGCGTTCAAAAGCGGCGATCATATATATATACAATTGACTTGACCTTGGCTTCCACTTCGATTCGATTTGCTGGATATACGTTACCAACGGCTGTCTCCTTCAGAAATATTGTATTCAAGTCAACTTAGAGAGAGTATCTATATCTTGAGTCTTGACATGGTTTTCTGATTTCTCTATCTTTGCTTTTCCGCTTTAACGATGATGAATATTCTGTGAACACAAATGCTTTCTTCATGTTTCATTGTCTGCCAGATTTTGTGCGTTTGCTGGTTCTGTGGTCGTCAACTAAAGATGACTTGGTTCAATGGTTCCTGCCACTCCTCCTTTTGTGAAAAACATGAGTTGGGTTTATATAATGATGGTCTCTCGCAACTGTGAGCTGCGAGAGAGGGGTCTCGTATTTATCAAGTTCTCACGACTTTTACTTTGGACCTATTTTAACTAAATTCATAACTAACCCACTACTCTCAATATACATGGCATGATGAGGTTGTGCAAAGTTCAAGCCAGTGAGTTGATCTTTGTTTGTGAAGACGTGTAAAAAAAATTACAAAATTCATATTTGAATCTCTCTTACTAACTAACTTGCATTATTGACATTCTTAATAAAACTTTCATGTACTTTTTTTAAGAGTGAAAGGATCTAAATATGAGAACTTGCTTAGTGAGACTAACTAACACACCTGAAGAGACCACTCTTACTACTTCTTTGATGAATATAAATTTTCGTACCTTATATTGTTACAATTGAGAGAACCTTCAAAATACAAAGAACCATGCTCAATCGTAGATCTGTAGTGTAAGTCGGCGTCGTTGCATTGTTAAGTCCAACGAATGTGATAGTATTTTTGTAAATAATGTAACACATGTAGCCATTGAACAATTAACGTTACTTGTGATGAGGGGGGATCCAAAGATAGATGCATTGGGCATTACTGAAGCAAAGTTGTCAAACAATCTATCATGATCTGATGGAGTAGGTGGAAGCGTGAGTAACAACAGGTCAACTAGCCCATATCATATCTATCAGCTATAGTGTTGAGTTTCACGCTCTAATCCTATCCTCCTACGGGTCCTATAGCTCGTAATTAAGTGAATTTCTGGGGCTCCCCAGTTTCAGATTTGCTGCAGTTGGTGGTGTTCAAGAATTAGGAATTTAGGATTGCACAGCACTGCACACCCTAGCTAGTCTAGAAAGATCGTCACTCCATAGAAACAGTGAGACATCTTGGTGCATTTTAGATGTCAAACATTAATTTTCAACGGTAGTCCGTTGCTTCCACCTTATTAGTTGGTATATGTAATATGTATGATTTCCGCGTGTTTGTGAAACCGTTGCGGAACTTGAAACCTCATTTCAAATTTGCTGCATCCAGAGTGAAAGTAGGAAGGACACTTACTGGGATTCGAACCATGACCACTTTAAAGAAAATCACAGATCATAACCAATCACACTAAGTACATTTGTTGTATCTTTTCAAATTAAAAACATATAATCGCAGAGAGGAAAAAACTCTTCCCCCATTTCAAATTTTCTGCTCCATGAGCGTTTGTAGGAAGGGTAGAATAGGGAGTGTCAATTTTTTTCTTTTTCCTCTGTGGAACGGTCCAACTTACCGTACACATGCGGATTTAAACGGGTCCAGGAGTGTCCATTTTTTTCTTTAAGTCCTTTTATTTCTCCGTGGTGGTAAAATATATATGAAAAAGCAAAAACAATACTCCTTTTTATTGCTAAAAAGAAAACATTTAACAATAAACTAATGCATGGATTCTAATGGGCTAACCGCTAATCATAAAATAAAAGAGTTGAAAGGGCCTGACCTACACGGGATTTGCCCATCCAGTAAAACAAAGGAACATCATGGGTTTGTTATTCTAAAACAAGCTATTTTCTCTAGCATAATATATATTATGCTATTATTTTATATCTTAATGGCTAAAATATAATGTATTTCAAAGTTATTCAATGGTTCAACCTGTTAGTGTTGTGGTATATGATCCACGATTAAACCTCTCTCAACAACTCGAGTTACTGGGATCAACTAGTTCTTGACATGGTATCAGAGCCTTCTGTGACCGAAAGGTCTTGTGTTCGATTCTCGGTGACCCCCATTTGTTAAGCACATGGTATTCTTGTCTTCAGACATGTGCAAACTTCAAGTCCTTGTGAGTGGCTTTCGTTTGAGGGGGCGTGTTAGTGTTGTGGTATATGATCCACGATTGAACCTCTCCCAACAACTCGAGTTACTAGGATCAACTGGTTCTTCACACAACCTCGACCAACCCAATTAGTCCAATTTTTATCATTTCAAATATATATTATGTAATTATTTGATATGATAATGATTAAATTATAGTGTATATTATAGGGAATCATTTGGTATTTGTTAGTAAAAAACTAATCAGAAAGATCTATTTGGTTATTTTTAACATTAAAACGATCCTAAACATTTTCAGTTTCCTTTCGAAATTCTATAGTTTTATTCCTGAATCAATGATGTGAAAATGGCGAATTGCAGTCATCTCTTTTCTTTCATTATTTTGTATTTTCAAATAGAAAATTTAAAAGTAAAGAATAGTTAGAGTTTGGTATGGGTCGGTCAAACAGGCTGAATTTCAAGTTTTGGCCCGTTTTGATCAAGTCTAATTTATAATCACATGGTTCCCTGATACCCGATACAAATCTCAATCCAAACCAGTTTGACAGGTGAGTCCGTGTTTACCACCATTTTCTAGGGATACAGGAACGGTGGTTCCTATCCCAAATCGTGTTGTTCATTCTTGATTTCTTTAGATTTTATCATGGCTTGCAAAAAACCAGAAAGCACAATGATGACAAGATGAAAGTTTTATAAAGCAAATTAATCGGCCAACTGGCCGAGTAAAAGCTAGCAATGATTGTGAGATGCTCATTTTCCGAAAACCGGCAGGATAGACGATTTTTTATTCGATTCTCTGGAATTCGGTTTCTATAAAACTTACTCCACCTCATCATATTACCATAAACAATATTGTTTCACAAGGTAACAGGTACTTGATTTTGGTTCATAAGGCTGATTTTTGATTCGTTGCATCATTCATGTCTCTTTCCTACTAAAATTTCACTATTTTTATCACGCGTTTCCAAAAAAACTATACAACCATAAGCTATACAGCCCATTACATTATCAAATTTCATACCTCACCTTCCTCCGGCCAAATGGCCGGGGCCCACGCTAGTTTAGATAGATAGCGATTTTAGTGGTATGAAACGGTTGAACTCTATTTAATTAAATCACGGTACCAACTTAAAATACCCAACCTCTTACTTTTCCGGCTCAATCTCCAATACAATTTCGCAGTCCTTGGTGATTTCTCATATTTCAAACTATTGATATGACTTGAATCGAATTATCTGTCGTCGACTAGAAGTCACCGGGGGGACTTGTTTTGTCAGTAGGTTCATGGTGCAACGTGGGAAAGAAGCAAGTTGTAAGAGGATTTTCTTGTACCATAAAGGTGCATCTTTGTGGGAATCAGCTTTGGAAGTGATACATAGTGCTTACTGGTTGATTATTCAGATTCTGATTATGTTGGAGACGTTGACACGATCGAGGAGATCTATGACTGTTTTGTATTTATTCTTTGAGGTTCTGAGGCTAGCTGGAAGGCGATGTTGCAACCTATGTCCTATGGTTACTTTCTCTACTACTGAGACATAATACGTGGCATTAACAGAAGCTGCCGATGGGCCAAAATGTTTGAAGGGCCTGGTTACTTATATGATCATGCAATAATTATTTGTGACAGTCTGAATGGAATATGGTTGGCCAAGGATCAAGTTCATCATGAGAGGACTAAGCACATCATGTGAGGTATCATTTCTTGATAACCGAAAAGATTATTAAGGGGAAGAAAGTGGGCACCGCCGACAATCCTGCTAATATGTCCACAAAGTCGGTTCCACATGGCAAGTTCCAACATTGTTTGGACTTGCTGAATGTTCATTGAGGTAGGAGAGAGAGAATATGAGTACATATGGATTTTGGAGGGAGGATTCAAGTCAAGGTGGAGATTTGATGAAATAACTTGAATCGGATTATCTGTCGTCGACTACAAGTCATGAGGGTCTTGCTTCCCAGTCAGCGAGTTGGGGTCCAGGGGCAAAGCACTTGATGGGGGTTCGGGGACAACAGCCCTGGCCCACGGTGGGTTTATACACATTTGGGTTTCTGACGTGTACCTGGTCTGTAATCTTATTATTTACCACATTGGATTAGGGTTAGGCCATTTGGAGAGTACTTTATATATTTATCATATCTCTCTATAATTTGTATCTTATCAAGTATAGTGAAACTGACTCTCTCCTACTCGTAGATTAGCTAACATACATTTTGTTAGTCACTACGTAAATCTGTGTGTTTTATACATTCTTACATTATCGAATTTTCAAACTGACACAAACTATAGTAATCATCCCTATATGTAGTCGCTCCAGTTAATTAGTAGTAGTAGTATTTTTTAGCCCCTCAGTAGATCAACTCCAGCAATATGCCTTTGAAACTCCCATTTTTGTACCATCCCACATTATATCTCTCTAGTACCTATAACCACTCCAGCAATATGCCTTTGAAACTCCCATTTTTGTACAATCCCACATTATATCTCTCTAGTACCAATAACCATTCGGTACCTAAATCAATATTTACTCCATCAGAAAGGCTAAATTACACGTTTGGTCACTCTAATTATATGAATCTTTCACGTTTGCCACCCGAATCACTTTTCTTTCTTATTCGTCACCAACTTTACGAATCGTTTCACCATAGCCACCGGCCGTCCAATTCCGTTAAAATCATCATACGTGGCAGTCAACTAAACCCTTTGACCGTTAGTTGATGACGTGGCATTTATAAAATATTAAAAAAATAAATATTAATTTTGAAATTAAAAAAATTCATCTTCCACTTTTTCTCTTCCTCCCAACTTGGAGTAAACGGAATGGAACCCAGAACCCAAATGCTTCAATCCCTGAACCTTTTGCAACGAGGATTTTCTCCCGCCTCTCCCATTTAACTTTAAGACTCTGCTCTCACCCTTTTCTCCCCTTGTTCCATTCATGGCGACTCGTCGAAACGATCAAAGCTTTTCTTCAGTACCTCATCGTCGTCGTCGTCGTCGTCGCCGTTTACGATTTCAACAACAAGAGTCCCGATTCTTGACTCGCCCATGACTGAAACAGAGAGCCAAAGGGAGAAGTTCGATTGGTTCGCACAGTGCTACCCTGTAATGTCGGTTTTTGATCTGGACAAGAGAATCCCTCATGCGAGAACGGTGATGGGTCTCGATGTCGTGGCGTGGTGGGATTGAATCACGAATGCCTGGAAAGTGATCGGCGATAGTTGGCCACATAGATTGGCTCCGCTCTCCGTAGGAAGGATCGATCAGTCGGGAGGTTGCAGTGCTTTTATCGTGGATTGTGTAACTCATCCCTCAAGCTCCGATAGATGGTCCGCCAGTAAACTCCTCAATGAAGAGGAATAGAGGATAATAGCCAACGACCGGAACTTGCTGGGCCTCATAGCTCTACCACATCACAGGCACCGAGTCACCTCCATCACTAAGAGTGCATCAGCTTTCTGGACTGGTTTAGAGAAGATGGCGGCTGATACCGCAGCTTCCGCTTTTTCGCCGGAGGTGGGTTATCATGGCTGGTTCGGGTTCCCGGAGAGAGCGAAGGAGGAGGCTCGAAGGAGTAGTAATCACGGAGCTTCGACGAGGCGGAGGAGGAAGATTGGTTGCGCGAGAGAAGCGTGAAGGAGAGTGAGAGATGCGGCGAGGGAGACGGCTTCACCCGGCGACCGACAAGCTGCAGGAGGTGCATTTAGTAGGGGGTTTGTGTCGGAAGTCTTTAGGGTTTAATGGTGGTTGGTCGCCGGACTACCGGCAGAAGAGAAACAGATACAAAAGAAATGTGGAATAAGTGAAATGAGACCTTTACTCCAATCTGAGAAGAAGAGGAAGAAGTGGAAGATGAAATTTTTTTAATTTGAAAATTAATATTTATTTTTTATTATTTTTATAATGCCATGTCATCAAACTAACGGTCAAAGGGTTTAGTTGACTGCCACGTAGGATGATTTTAACGGAATTGGACGGCCGGTGGTTATGGTGAAACGATTCGTAAAGTTGGTGACGAGTAAGAAAGAAAAGTGATTCGAGTGGCAAACGTGAAATATTTGTATAATTTGAGTGACCAAACGTATAATTTAGCCCATCAGAAAGTACATTTCTCGAGGGTGGCTTATAGTTATAGATGATGCAACATGTACTTCTAACGCCCTCTGTATCTCTTTAATCTCACCGAGTTACCAGATATTCGTGACCAAAAGAATCATGGAAATGTAGGCATGATGTGTTGTGTTTGTGTAGGATACTAGGATAAGATAAGGCGTGTTCTAAAAAAAAATGTCCAGTTCGTGGGCCTATCTAGAGAGCTTGAACTGGGTAGAGAAACCAAGTACTTGATGGGTTGGGACTTGGGAGGCTCAGATTGATGTTTTTAGCTCTCCTAGGCTTGATTAATGGGCTTAAAGTTTTGGCCCATTTTCTGTTCGGTGAATCTTTGGCCCATTTTGATGATGGCGATTTATATTTCTCTTTGCATCACATCATATTGTTTTGTTGGGTGCTTGGGTTTGATAAGAGCATTGTTTTCCCACCCATCTTCAACATTTATATTATGAATGTATTGTCCATAATGCATTTTTTTTTTAATTTTCTGCACAAACAATACAAGCATTGTTTGCTTAATGTGATGGAAATTATCATTCAAAATGAGTGATAGTACTCTCTACTAAAACTTGAGATTGTTGAGATAGTTTTGTGGAGATTGTTGGATTATTTTTTGTTCAAGTATACCCTAGTTATATATATATAACATGTTGAATACTAAAAGAACTATCACCAAAACCAAACAATGTAAAGTACATTACATCATTTTCCTTAATTACATGTATATTACAATGCATGCATTGACCACAATGCATTGATTTAAGTATGACCAAAACCAAACGACACGACCCCGTAATCTTCAACGCCTAATAGATTATAAATTATGTATTATGAAAGTATTTATTTACTGAATCACTTTTAATCTTTCTTCTCCCAACATCTACTTCCACTTCCTGACCATTAATCTCACGAGGAACGAGTTCTATTTGTTAGGAATTTTATTTCCTATTTTAAGTGAGTTGTCAATTCACAAACATTATATAGGGTATTTGATTTTGATAGACTATTTTAAGTGATCAATTTTGTTAAGATGAGGATCACTTAAATTCAATATGGGTCCAATGAGTGGAAACCCACATACATATCCACCATGGGTCTTATGGGAGCCCATTGGAAACTTGTATATAAATGTGCTTGAAGTTGTGGTCCCCAATACATCAGGACCAACTCTCTCTTCCTCTCCCCACAGGAAGATCAGAGAATCCCATAATTGAACTGAGAAGGTTTGGTTGAGGAAGATCATAGTACCTCCCGGATCGTGCTACAGAGGTATCGTCCGGTTCCAGATCGTCTTTCAGATTTCGCATCAAGTTCTTAACGATCAATCGATACGGATCCAGGTATTTCTTATTTACCTTTGATAATCTGACAAGATGAAATCCGGGGAATTACATATAATAATGGTTAATTCTAACCAGTGGTATCAGAGCCTGGTTTGGTTCGAGATGGTGGACGTCAGTTTGGTGGGACCCTCATTCGGTGACCTCGGGACTTGAGATCTGCGTTTGTCTGGCGGGTCAAAGGTGATTCACGTCTGTTTGGCAGATCAAAGAGAGTTTCGCGTTTGAGAAGCATATCAAAGAGAGTTCTGCGTCTGGGAAAATCCTTGTACTAAGAAGCCCATCGATACAAGGTGTCTGGTCGATCAAGATAATCGCTGAGGTGAGGACACGAAGTTCGTGGTCCTTGGCTTGAGGGGAGGATTGTTATGGGACAATCCAAGTACCACATCAGAAATACAAGGGAATGAACCCTTGTATATTAGTGTCCACAAAACTCATTAGTACGAGGTCTTTTGGGGAGGAAACCCAAGAGTAAAATCATATGGGTTTGGCTCAAAGCGAACAATATCGTACTAACCCAATTTTGACACTACTCTTACCTTTCTTTAATAACACAATCTCTCTTTTGCTTTCTTATCTTTGTGCCCCAACTTTTTATTTATTGATAATGGATATTGTGCCCTACCTTTTGATATTTTGATTAAGTATGTGCTCTAGCTTTCATTTCATAAATTAGACCCTACTTTATACGCTTTTGATTTTGATTTTGTTTCTCCTTTGCCTTTTAGTATAACAGAAAAGAAAATCGGGGAAATTCAAGTCGTTTGGTATTGGTGATAGTTAAATTGACACATTATCATCAATTCATGCATAATAATATACATGAATATAAAAAAAACATGGTATAATAGTTTACATCGTTTGGTTTTTGTGATAATTATTGAAGTATTTAAATAAGTTATCTCATCAAGCAAACAATAAATGTATTGTTTCTACGTAAAATTAAAAATAATGACGCATTAAGAATAATAATGCATACACTCTATCTATCCCAACCAAATCATCATTGTAATCAAACCGTTGAGAGGGAAATGCAATGTTGATTGTTGAGTTGAAAGAAAAGCCATCTCCATGTGATAAAGTGCTACAACCACCATCCTCTCTTTTTTTAACATGAATTTACAACCACTGATGTTACACTGAATAAAAAATTTGAGCGGCCATGTGATTGGCATTTTAATAAAGTGTAGGTTGGACGGGAAGTTTGGTACCGGTATTTGGGATATATCGAATACCGTACCGAATTTGTCTATATTTGGTATCACCGAATATACGTATTATTTTGTGGGATTGGGATTGAGATTGAATTTCAATTGTTATTCGGTATTAGAGATTACGGGATTGGGATTGGGATCGGGATCGGGATATACCAAAATACCAATCAATACCAAAATATAAGCTAGTGCATAATTTATCATTTGAACTAGACTCTCTCATTCACTACTAGGCGACCCTCAACTACCAAGAGTGTCATTTAATTATACATAGATAATTTCATCACTATTTCACACTAGTATTAGTCGTCTCTCAACCTTAAATTCGTCAAATTAAAGATTACCAATTACAAGAGCTTGAGATATTAGCTCTAGGCAACTCAAGACTCTTTGCTTAATCTCTTTGTCCTAAATTAAACAATAAAATCTAATTTATATATTTAATTATTAATTACAAAGATAATTAATTTTGTATTTGATAATACCGATCGGGATACCGAGGTACCGATTGGGATACCGAAATATTTAGGAATTGAGATTGGGATACCGAAATATTTAGAGATTAGAATTGGGATACCGAAATTATTTAAAGATTGGGATTGTGATTGATTTTAGATTAATTAATTTCTCACGCTTATTAGTCAAAAGCGCATTAGCCTTTCCAGACTTCGGTTAACAAAAACAAGGGAGAACCTAATTGTATGAATCACTAGCTTTTACTCCGTCCTTAACAGAATGAATTTTGCTTATCCTTTACATTAATTAATTTATAATTATATTTAAAATATTTATTTAATCTGTTGGTCGGATAAATTTTATTTTTTGTTGATCAAGTTTTCATATTTTTAAATATCTTAAGATTTTCTAAAATAGTTAATTCATTATTTCAAAGTAATCATTATGGTATTTGTTGATTATGACATTAGCGATAATTAGTTAATATGTATTTTTTTATTAAGTCGTTCTAGTTTACCGTGGTGTATTTTTTTCATATCTTAGAAGAAATTTATGGACTTTTTATTATCGGATATTAATTTGGAGTTTGAAGGAAATATATGTAATCAGGAATTGTAAGAATTGAAGGTATATAAAAAAAATCAAGAGAATAGCGAAAAGATTATGAATAAAAATCTCAAATATGGAAGAACACGTAAACACAATGCTTATTGTATAAGTTGTTATAATTTAGTGTATATGATTGTTTTGAATAATAAGTGGGGGTTGTTAAGTGTTAGATACTAATAAACTTACAAAAGTTAAGAAAATCCAAACATAAAACCTTAAATTCTACTCTGTCAATACAATTTTTGACTTTTCATGTGGAGTTAATAGCATAAATTGTCACTATATTAGTTGTTAATAAAAGAGTCTATATCTTTTTCTTCCCTTTCGATTTTTGTTTTCTAGGCCGACGCTGGAGATATCCTGTAGATGTACCAAATTGGCAAATTATATATCATCAGCCATCTAACTAACCTCCTAACATTTAATTTAGCCCCAAGCTCGTGATTTGAGGATCTATTTCATAGTCCTCATTCATGAACTCGTAGTGTATCCTTTTCATATTTGCTCTCCAGATCTCTGACGGCACCCCATGTATTCCTTTCTCCCATGAAGAAGAGGGTCGTCGTCTTCGAGCCAAAGCTGTTGATATAACTTGTTTCATTTTATTTTGTTAGAGAGAAAAATCTCTCAAATAAGTTATATATGAAAAAGAGTTTGTGAACTTTAATTTTCGATGCTCTGATTTTTTGTTTGAACTACAATTTGTGTATTTTGGAAGTTTGTAGTTTCTGTAAAATAATTGTGAAGCAAAAATATCATTCCTACTTTCGCTCTCGTTGTAAGAAATTTTAAATGAGACAACAATTTTCTCATTTCATTATTATATATTGTGTAGAGTGTGTACAAAGACATGCCCTTTCCCTACAAATTCATTAGCACATTAAAAAATAGTGAAATGAACCAACTCATCAAACTCTCAATGATTGTTGGATCCAATCATGTCAGAATAGGAAGTGGTTTAAAATTTGACGGTTAGCCAAACTAAAATGTTCAAAGAACCAGTCTCATATAGTTTACACAAAGATATGAATACGATTGTGTAAAAGGATTATATGACAACGTAGCTACTTATACGAATTGTTGAAAACACCATCATTTTGAGTGGTCCGGTGCTTGAATCGGTCGGATTTCCTGCTGAGATAGATAAACTCGACTTTGACCGAGCTCGAGTAGACAACCAACTGGGCCTTCGACACCCGCTGAAAAATTCGGGTTTAGGTAGAATTGGTTTGACCAGAGTCATACTTGAATTGACAAGCACGGTTATGACTCTTGTCTGTGTTTGAAGATACATTAGTAAAAATTCCAATATTTGTCTATTTTCTATACAAAATAAAGATAAATAATGGCAAACACAAAAATGTAATTCATACTTTTGCTCTCGTTGTAGAAAATTTGAAACGGGACGACAACTTTGTCATGCCAGTAGTATTTATTGTGTAGAGTGTGTATGTTGACATGTTCTTGCTCTACAAATTCATTTTAATACATAAAAAGGATGAAATACACCAACCTATTAAACTCAACTTCGTCTAATGATTGTTGGATCCAATCATGCCTGTCGGATTAGGAAGATGTTTAAAACTTAACGATAGCCGAGCTAAAACTTTCAACAAACCCGTTCCAAAGAGTTTGCAGATAGATATGAATATGATTGCCTCATAGTAGTTCTATAAACTAGTACTAGTGTAGGAGTTCAACATCGCTTCTACGCATGCAATATTGCAATTCGATATGTAATATTGAACCAAGGATATTTGGTCTATGATTTTAAGTTATCCTCAATTTATAAGATAAATAGAAATTTAAATTAAATTAAGTTTCAAAGTATAATTAAAATAATTAAATATAAAAATTAAAGTATCAAAACACCAATAAGTACCGAGCGAAGATTTAGTGACCTTAGGTAACCGTTGAAAAATTATGTGATTTTTTAATTTTAGCTTCATATATGTTTTTTTATTTAAAATGATACAACTAATCTATGTAGTTTAATTAGTTAAGATTCTTGTAATCATTGAAAACAACCACGGTTTGAATCCTAGTTAGTGATGAGAAACAAATAGATCATTGTAACGACAAAAATACTCTTCCTACTTTCACTCTCGTTACAATATCCAACTATGTATATCTGTAGATTTCCACACTTTCTTTTTTTTTTCTTCTTTTTTTAAACTATGTATATAACATTAACCGGCTGATAGTTGTGACTTGCGGTAGGTTATTTTGTTACAAAGACTGAGTTCTGCCCGTTTCCACCAAAAACAATCCCTCTCTCTACCTTTCCCTTCTCCCACTTCTCTCTAGCGGTAATTTACTGATTTGAATGGGGCTGCCGCCGGCTTCCTTTTTGGGACCGGCGGTAGCCCTGGATCCTCCTTCTTGATGCTTTCCTTTGTTTTCTGCTTTGCCTTTTTTCCGGTTCCTTTTCTTTTGGTTTCTTGCATCTGGTTGGGATTCCTCTGCTTCTACTTTTCGTTTGCTTTCTTCTCCATCCTTGTGATGATGTTGCTCATGCCTCCGCGAGGAGATGTTTTTGGTGCCCACCAGATTCCAGATCTGTGTGGATGATTCTCTGGTAGGTGTTTGAGGGGGCCGATCCGCTTGCTCCTCTCTGGTCCTCCATCCTCCTCCACTTGCTTCATCCATAAATGGGGATGTTTCGGAGAAGAAGGGATCACCTCTGTTGTCTTGGCTGCAGAATCAGGGAGCTTGTGAGTAAGGATGTCACTTTGGAGGACGAGATCCAGTTGTTTGCTCAGATTGTGGTGATTTTGTCACCATTCCTCTGTCCTTGGCTCGAGATTGGCTCTCGGGTTTTACTTGTTGTGCAGGTGGAGTTCAAAGTCGTCTTGGGGAATGGTTCTCCTCGTCGTTGGTTCTCCTTTCTTTCCTCTTGCCGGTGCTTCGTCGGGCTGGTGGTGTTGCCGGTGCCTGGAGCTATTCTTGGCTTCTTCACCATTGTTCCCCAGCGTTTGTCTTTGTGAAGGCAGAAGAGTGAAGGAGGCTGTGTTCGGCGGTGGAGGATGCAATCAGCGGCCGTCCTCATGGTGATTGGGCGAACGAAGTAGGATTGCTAGGGGTGGGTTGTCCTTGTGGTTTTTGGACCAGGGTTCTTTGGGCCTTGTTGGCCCACCGTTAGTTTCAATCTTATTTTGTTTGGTCTTTTCCTTCCTTCCAGTGTTATTAAAACTCTGTACACCATGTTTCGTATTAATGAAACGGCCACCCACATTTCAAAAAAAAAAAAACATAGGCGGAGGGAGTCAGGGCATTTTGTCTGCAAATTTTGGAGGGAAAAAATTCACATATGCTTGAACTGAGAATTCGTCTAACTCTTGAAGTAGAGAATTCATGAAGTATAGAATTATTGGAAACTATATTGGATAGGGAATCAAGTTACGTACAAGCTAACTCTTGAAGTAAATAATCCGTTTATATATCCTTTTGTTATATGCATAAGCTTGTAGACCTCCAACCAGTGGCGGACCCATGAATTTTTTATAGGGGTGTCCTCTTTTAAAAATAAATTTAATAAAAATAAAATGTAAATAAGAAAGTACCTTACTCGTACAAGTTTAGTCCATTATGTGTTTTCATATTCTGAAATAATTGTAGAATACACTTGGTGTCTATAATGCTAAAAAAATGTCTCTATATACCCTACTAGACAATCATTCACGAACTTATCGCATATTCGATTTGTAAACTTGTTCTTGATGTAACCCAAAGCTTAAAGACTCTTTCAACACTTGTCGTACAACGATAAAATCAATACAAATTAAGGGTAGGTTGAAATTAGTTTAATTGCTAGGTTTTGAAAATAATTAGAGATAGGGAATGCAATGTTCAAAATCGAACAACAAATGAGTTGTAGTTTAATGAAAATTAAGTGTATTAATAATAATAGTGCTCTAGGTTTGAATTACCCAACCTACCACTTATATTCTCATACACAAATTTAAAAATTGACAGTAAAATAATCATTTTTTCAAATTTCAGGGGTGTCCCTCACTATCAATTATATTTTTTTTATCTATACGTAAATTACCACCGTGGGTTGAATAATCGTTTTCCCAAAATTTAGGGGTGTGACCAGACACCCTAAATCCCGTGCGTCCGCCCCTGCCTCCAACACCCATTATCGATCATCTTTTAAGAAGACAACATCAAAATCTCTTTTTTAAGGGTGTGTTTGGATAAGTGTATTTTAAATGTAAGGTATTTGAAATACTAGCATTTGAAATGGATGTATTTGAAGTATTAGCATTTGAAATACATGTAATTCAAATTCATTGTTTGGATACTCATTTGTAATTTGTTTGTATTTTTGTATTTATGATTTTCAATTTCAATTTTTAATTTTCTGGCCACTTACTACAAATTTTGGTAAATTACAGTTTGGTACCCAAAATTATTTTTTCTTACAATTTAGTACCTAAACTTTTTAAAATTTTACAAAAAGGTCCTGAAATTTTGATGGTAAAATTACATTTTGATACCTTTATATGTTTTGCCTCACCTATAGTACCTAAACTTTTCATATTTTACAAATAGGTCCATTCTTTTGTTAGGAGGTATTTCAAATCACTAGTTGTTGAAATGTATTTGAAGTTGACAAAAAATACACTAGACATGTATTTGGAAATCACCCCATGAATTTGACACAAATCCAAATACCAAATGTAATTAATATCCAAACACATGATTTGGTATTTGAAAATCCAAATCACAAATACCAAATCCAAATCCTTGTATCCAAACGCACCCTAAGAGTATTGTGGAAATCATGGCACTTGGATCACCGTGGAAAACACCCACACAGCCTCGCAAATAGATAACCCCAAACGAAGGCCGGATATTAACGCCAACAGAGGATCGAACGTTGGAGCGGAGGCCGGATATGAAGTTATCTACGTTAGAATTATATTTTGTTTTTATGAAAAATAAATCCGTTACCCTAACAGCCTGTTTGGAAAGGCTAAATTTTGAGGAAATGGAATTCCAATTCTCAAACTTTTCATGATTCTCATGTTTGGAAGTAAAAAATAAAAAGGAAATGGAATTCCAAAAGGTAAAAAAGTGGAAATTCTAAATCCTACCAAAAGTGGTCGGAATTGGTGGAGGGAGTGATGGAATTCGTGGACCCCACATTAATTTTGACTCACCTTTACAAGAAAGCCATTACTACTTTTGGATTTGAAATCATTAATACCAAGGATATTATTGTAAAAACACTTGTAAGAAATCATTTCCATTTTTTTCCAAACATAAAAAGATGAAATCATTTCCCAAACTTTTGGATTTGTTCCAAACATAAACTCTTGAAATGAATTCTCACTTGAATTAAGATTCTCACAAGAAATGGAATTCATTTTCCAACAGAATTATATCCAAACTAGCTGTAAATGAAGTAATGAACAACAGAGATACGGAATGCCAATTTTTATTTAATTAATTGATAGAAATTAGAAAGCACCAAAAAGAAAGACAAATCTGCAAAAGAGAGGAGGATCTTTTTACTCTCGGATAGGAATTAATGACATCGTTTTTAATGAGTGATGCTCATGCATGCATGCGCCTTTTTATTGTTCTGTGTTATGCAATAAAGTTCGCGTTAAATGCTGGTGGTAAGAGCTGCTGCTGACTGCTGCAGATGAGTCTCACTTTCGGTTGACTCAGTTCAGGCTTTTGAGAATGTTGATTTACTATTTACTTTAGGCATCCACGTCTAGCGAAAAGTTTGATATTGATATTTGGGATAATCGAATATCGTACGTACGTATGTTCATATCAAATTTGTTGATATACGATATTATCAAATATATGGTATAAGGGACTATGAAATTTTCAGTATATACCGAAATTTTGATCAATATCGAAACATAAACTAGTGTGTATTTTATCCCTTCCAAGTTCCAACTAGAATACCACACTCACTGCTATACCATACCCATAAACGCCAAAATGATCACTTAATTATGCATAACTCATTCTCACACTATTTGACAACTCATATCAAACTCATTTGTCATTTATAGTATGTTTGTGGCTGCTTAGTCGTCTCCTGTTTAAATTTGTTATGTGCTTCCTACACACCATATTTTTCTAATTTATTGTTATTATACTTGATATATTTATCTGTTTGTTTGGGAGCGCGTTGACACCATTGTTTGGTTTTGTATATTTTGAATATGATTTTGTTGAGGTGCTGGCAGATAAGAAGTATTTGCTTTTGTATATTTTGATTGATAATTTCGAAGAGAATTAATTTGGTATTTGGTATTTGATATATACCAATACCGATAAAATATTATGAATTGCGATATCAAAATTATTGTGGGATTGAGATTGGATTTAGGCATTATTTGATATTTAGGATTTTGATATTTGGTACTGGGATACCGATATCGTAACATTTTCCACCCATATCCACGTCTAGGGTTGGCAACCAGTTCGTTATATCCGAACCAAACCGAAAATGAAATAATGTTATTCGGTTCAAAATTCGAAAGAGAAATATGGATATTTCGGAAACCAGGGTTCTTTCAACCGAACCGAATTTCCGACCGAAAAACCAAATTGCTATAATTGCAAGCTCTAAATGTTGGATTTTATGTTTTTACTTGTTTTTAGACTTAAATATTTGAATCATGTTTATGTTTTATGACTTTATGTGTTCAAATGTTTGATTTTATATGCATATAATTGCATATTTATTGTTTATATTAGGGGTGAGAAATAATTTTAAAAGGAGAAGATACAAGTAGCCTTACAAATTTGATTTTGGGTGAAATTCCAAACCGAACCAAATTATAATTCAGTTTAAACCGACCAAACCAAATTACAATTCGTTCGAATTCGGTTTGAGGTTTGGTGAAATTTGGGGACCCGATATGCATAATTTTGGTTCAGTCGAAACCAAACCGACTGAATGCCCACCCCTATCCACATCAATGTAATTGCAAGACCAATTACATATGGGGTTGTTTAGATGAATACTTTGGTTCTGAAGGATTTACCCGGTATTTCTTATAAGGGTGGTTCAGATAAGGTTTTTATGTGAGATTTCACCCAAATTGCTCTTCATGACGGATTTCACTCACTTCCTTTGTTTGGGAAGATACTAAAAAAATGAGTGATTTGAAACTTGTAAAATTTTGAAAACCTTCATTTGTAGGATTTAAAAATAGTTGTTAGGGATAAGCTATTTTGAAATCTCTGATTAATACTTTTTCTCCCCTTTACAGATTTTAATCCATCTCATCTAGTGGGTTCTGCCTTCCCTACCTTTCTGATCCACCAATAATTTTCACTATCCATAATTATTTCATGCACAATTCCCCTCTGCAATCTGAAAATCAAAATTGAAAAGTTTTCTTGAGCAAGGGCAACTTCTTTTATTAAGATGCCTTTCTCCTGCTATTGAGATTAATATCCCTTTCCGGCATTAGTCCTTCCTCTTATTCTTTCCTTTACGAAGGTGAAGAGCACCTTCCTAGAACACCTCACAATCGTTGGTAAGCCCATGTACTTCTCATGCTTCGATACCTCTCTAATTCATGGTCTAGTACTGATCTACTATCTTTATTGCGGTAAGATGTTTTGACGGAAGGTTGGCTCCGATTTGGTTAGATTAATCATTTACCTCTACTCAGTTTCATAATCCTGCAAAATTTTCTTTAGTTTGTCGATTGTCCTAGCATGTATGATGTTATCATTTGTAAATGGGAGACGAGATATAACTAGGGCATTCTTTCTTATGGCCATACCATGAATGTTCCCCTGTCATAGACCCATGGTAGGGAAGAAAGTTTATTATGACCATTTACCATCCACACAATCACATGCTTTCTCCATGTCAAGCTTTGCCGTAAAGTAACCTTTCTTCCATTTTTCCTATGCTTCATTGTTGTGAAGCATTTAAAAGTAGCAATGTTGTCATCAAAGATAGATCACGAGGAATGAAGGCACTTTGGGTTTCCAATAGTCATCTGCTTACGATCAACTTCATTATGTTCGTCAATATCT
The DNA here is from genome assembly GCA_946122785.1 of Linum tenue. Lineage (NCBI taxonomy): Eukaryota > Viridiplantae > Streptophyta > Magnoliopsida > Malpighiales > Linaceae > Linum > Linum tenue. The sequence continues at coordinate 49,705,754 of CAMGYJ010000005.1, read as the reverse complement.
TCAGAGGAGTTTGTTGAGAAAGCTGCAAAGACTGATTGGTCTGTAATCCTTGGGAGAATCGAGGCCATTAATCTTTGGTACCAACTTTATGAGAATATGATTGGGCTCTGTTGGTAGGCTCCCAGTCTCTAAAAAACTCAAAAGATCATTTGAAACTCACAGTTTAAGGATATCCCACTTATCCTTATAAAAAAGAGTTGGGAATCCATCATCACTTGGGATTTTTAGCGAACTGATCTTACGTAAAGTTTAAGTCGACTTCCTAAGCGGTGAAAGGTTGGGAGAGCCGAGCCAATCATTCATATCAATAGAGATTTTGGGTTTCATTGCATCATTATCATCTTTCCCGAATCCCATTGACCGCTAAACAAAATCTAGAAGTACTACACAATTCGTTGCTAACCTCTTGTTGTCCGAGAAAAATATGTCATTGCTAGCGCTGGAGTTTCTTTATGGTATTTTTCATTCGTCTTTTTGTCGCTCTGCACTGGAACAACTTGGTGTTCCTATCACCCTCTCAAAGGCAATCGATTCGAGCTCATTACTGCCACCATTTTTCTTCAATCAAAGGAATCTCGAATTTTTAGTGTTTAGTCTTCGTACTACCCAGTCATCGAGCCTTGGCTGAAAATCTAGAGTATTGAGATCCTTTTGGATCTGTTTGAGCTTTTTTCCAACTTTCCAAACAGATCTCTGCTCCATCCATGTAATAGACGTCATTGGATTGCTCCAAGGTTGTCAACTCGGTTTATACCATCATGCTGATTTTGCAAGTGATATGGTCTGACTGGTGGTACAACCAGTTTATGTCAGATCATGTCGTTTTAGCAAAACATGTAGGAAAGTGAGAAATAACTAACACTAAATGGATTTAGCCATATATATGACATATGTGAATACAATCTCTCTAAAATATACATCTATATTTAAATAAAATACAATATTCCAAATAAAATGAGAAATATTCATATTAAATACAACATAATGCAAAAGTAAAAAAATGTATACTTGAATCCAACAAACAAAATCAACATCTAAACATTTATACTTAAATCCAACAAATATCATTAACACTTAACTTTCATATGAAAGAAACAAAACAATTTTTTGTGTTAATTAAATCATTATAACGACGTCATTTTGTGTAAAGGTCAAAAATTGATCATGTCAATCATAACAAAAATATTCCAACCGATTTTATAACCAAATGACAACCATGAATCGCTCACCGTACATATTTTTATATAATGAAATCAAATCAATAAAATTAGCAACAAAATATACCACTTAATACAACTATTGAGAATCTGCTAAAGGATTATTCAATAGCATCAACATTCAACACACAGTAACCACATTTTTTTTTTGCATTTGAAGGAGGCCGAGGACAAACAGAAGGAGGAGATTACATAAGAGAAGGGGATTGCGTCACAATCCGACGCTCAAGGGAGATGCCCATACTATCCTCTCTAAGAATGGGAACCAAAGCAGGAGGAGGTTCGAGAAGTTCATGCATTCCAGTGGGATAGACGAGACTGTGCTTCGAGAGCCAGTCCGCGGCTCTATTCCCTTCCCTGTAGACATGACCCAAGCGAACCAACCAATCCTGAGCTAAGAGCCTCCGGATCGAGGCCGGGAGCAAAGCATAGGGGTGCACCGGATCATGACGATCGTTGATCAAGTTGATGGCCAACTGAGAGTCCGACTCAACATTAAAGAATGCGCATCCTACTTTCCGGGCCAGCTGAAGCCCATACAGGATAGCCCAGAGCTCGGCAAGGGCCGTCGAAAGTTCTCCAATCTTGGCCACGAAGCCCGCAACCCACTTCCCAAACTCATCCCGGATGATGCCACCAGCTCCTGCAAGACCCGGATTGCCCGTCGAGGCTCCATCCACATTCAGCTTAAGCCACCCGCTGCGAGGAAATCACCAGTGAATGTGCACCATCGATCTCTCCGGCCTGGGACCTGCTTGCCCAAGGTAATGGTAGGCGCCTTCCAAGCTTTGTGCCAGATGACAGCCTTCTGCTGGAAGGAGTGTGCTAAAGAAGGAGCAGAAAGTGCCATATGCAGCCCTTTGAAACAACCTGTGCACCTGTTCTTCCAAATCAGCCAAATAACAGTGCTAAAAAAAGCATTCCACTGCATACCAGATTCCATTGTGTCGTCCTTGAGAATGTTTACTTGGAACCACTCTTCCTGACTACTCTGAAAGAAAATCTGCTGATCGGCTTGAGGAATCCATCTCAACCAGCAGAATCTAGCTGGATAGCAGTCTCGCAAGAGATGAGTAATAGATTCTTGGACATTCCCACACCGCTGATACATGGGGGAGGCTGCACATCTCCTGGAGAAGCGAAGGACGTTAGTGGCAATCCGTCCATGCGCCACAAGCCAAGTGAAGCATCTGATCCTCTCTGCAACCTGGAGCTTCCATATAGTCTTCCACATCTTCTCATTAGGATCATTCCTCGGTGGGTAGGCCAGCTGATACACCGTATTAGTCGTGAAGTGTCCTGTTGAGGAGGCCATCTAGAAAAGGGTGTCCTCTTCCTGCGTCAAAGGATATGCAAAACTGGCTGTGATCTTATGGAGCACTTCAGGCGGAAGCCAGTCCTCCAAACGATTGATGTCCCAATGACCATCCTTATCTAGGTAGGCTGCAACGAGATCGTCCATCATCTCCTCCGGAATTGGTTGAAGCGCCAGCTCGACCAGAGGTTCCTGCAACAACCAGAGATCACGCCAAAATTTAGTGCCTCTTCCATTGTGAATATTCCACCACAACCCTTCTGTAAAAGGGTGGAAGCCTTTGTAAAGTTCTTCAAGTGAAGGAACTTCCCTTTATTGGCCGCAGGATATCCACAGTAACCACATTTGTGTATCATAAAAGTAGGGGTGTTCAAACGGTTTGGTTACCGTGGTAACCGTTTTAACCGGTACTATTTGGATAATTTGGTTTGGTTAATTTAGATGATTGGTTTGGTTTGGTTAAAGTTTTTAGCTTGTTTGGTTTAGGTGGTTTGGTTTCAGACACTCCGAACCAGTCAAACCAAATTAACCAGTTAAGTAATTAGTCATATATCTAACATATATTATATACACATACTTAATACTTTGCATAACCACTCAAGAGTTAACGTTTATCCCTTTTAGACTCATAAAATATAAAGCTCAATATTGCTCATACAGTGTATATTTGTATATGTAAAGTGTAGATCACAACATATGGACGCCTAATTTAGATAATTTCATACATTATGATTGATGAAAACTTGAAAGGAATGTCATTTCCAGCATATGATAATTGCTAAGAGACTAAGTCAATTTACACAAACACAACAATTCATTAACCCATACCATTGTCATAAATTTTTGTTAGGTGAATACTTTTATACTAATCGTAAGATAATTGTCTTAGTTGCATGTATTTTTGTTAATGGTCAACTATAACTACGTGTTGATTGTTATGTTTTATTCATTATATAAATTGCGAATTGTTGCATTAACCGGAAAAATTTTCATCGTCAATGATAATGTGATTTTATATTGGTTAATCTGGTTAACCAATTAACCAAACCGATTAAACTTTAGTTTGGTTAATTTGGTTGTTGTATTAGTTTGGACGGTTTGGTTATTATATTGTATTCCATGATTAATGGATTTTAGCCTTATTTGATTTGGTTATAACAATGGTAACCATTTGAACACCCTACATAAAATTATACTTATCGTCATACCATTAATAACATAAAATTATTTGTAATGAAACATTACGATTTCCGATCCAAGTGTGAAATTTGGTCAACATGATAGTCAAATTCGAGAATTGTGTTAATAAAAATATTTAAAGAAACCAAAAAATTTAAACGTCACCCGAGGAAAACAGAAGAAAACGGAAAAAGAGAAGGCCTGTGCAGCACCAAACATACTGCAGTGAAAGAGTGAAAGCCAAACCATTTTTATCTCTCTCTCTCTTCTTCCCTCCGTCAACAGCCACCCAGTCAGTCTTCACCATTCCGTTGCCTCTGCTGTTTATCCGCAAAATTCCATTCTCAACCTCCAAGCTCTTGGACTAAATTCATTGCCAGCCCCGTGGCTACACACGTAGCTCTGTTGCTTGTTTGGACCTCAGTTCAGTAATGGAGGAGGTCCTGGCTCCGACTTGTCGGCGGCCTGGAGCTATAATCCTTTTCACCATGGTTTCTTCTGCCCCACTGGATCCTCTTTCCTCTTCTCCCTGCTGCTGCTGCTGCTTCCGCGCCAATGAGCTACGTTTCTAGACTCTAGTCACCATCTCCTGCAGCTATTTTGCTCGGCCGATCTCGCCGTCGGTGGCTTCTGCGTTTCCCGCATACTCAGATCTGGGTTTTCAGCTTGGTCGCCGTGAAGTTTCACCTGTCGTCGCCGGCGATGACGGTACCTCCTGCCGCAGTGGCAGCTTCAATTAATGTCCCCACTGGTAAAATTTTCAGTCTCTTGCACATTCTCCCAATTCGCCTCATTCTTAACTTGTGGTTGCTTTTTATGGATGCTTCCAAGCTCGTGGTTCGCAAAATGAGATGTAGTAGGCTAATAGCTTAGCTTCTCTTCTCGGGTCCGAAAACGAAAATGGCTACAATGAGGACACACACTAACTACCGTGTTAGGCAAATTCTTAGCAACTTTATAAATTGCCTGTTTAGGAGCTAAGCTAAGAAGCTTTTGCCCCTCTGGTTTGGGTTGATTGTGATGAGTTAGACAGTTACGTTTCATTGATAATGCCCTTATATTTCGGTTCTGTTTGGTTTTCTGTTTTCATGGATCTTGGCCTTGGCTTGATTGGTAGTTTTGAAGCTTTTCGCTGTGAATTTGCGCAGCAGGAACACCGAGAAGGCTGTGGAGGAATCTTTTTGTGGTCTTGGGTTACGTTATTCTCATGGCTGATGTGAATTCAGCTGGTGTTAAGGCCGAAGAGCGATTCTTGTCTCCAATTGAGGCGCCTATGTTAGGGCCACCTGTTTCAGATATGCCCTTGCCATCAGTAACAGCGCCCAAGTTCCAGAAACCTCACAGAAAACATTTCTCACCACTTGGTTCACCACCATCAGTGGTTGCTGCCCCTGCTAGCCCTCCTAATTATGATCCATTGGTAACTTCAGCTCACCCACCAACTAGCTCGAGCTTGTCTAAACCATCAATGAAGAAGAGTGCGTCATCACCTCCTGGTGTTGGATTGATTGTTCTTGCCCCACTCCAGTCCGATCCTGGCGACAGTCTTTCTGGTTTAGCTCACCCTCCTCTTTCTCCAGATGTTTCTGGTAAGATCATCCCCTGGGTTTTCGCTTCCTCCATTTTGTTTTCCCCCCTCCATTTGTTAATGACTACTTCAGTGATTGTTGAAAATTGGAAGTTCACTTCAGTACACTGTGATGAAGCGAGTGACATGGCTATGCATATCGTACTTTATTGACTTCCGAATATAAATTCATATGATGATGTACTTATATTATCTACATGCTGCCAGATTGTTGTGGACCAGAGTTGGTGTTGAAGCGAGGTAGTCATGGCTGCCACTGCGTGTATCCAATAAAGCTGGACCTTCTTCTCTCGAATGTCTCACAAAATCATAACTGGGACATGTTCCTTCAGGAGTTAGCTTCTGAGCTGGGTTTGCTGGTTTCTCAGATTGAGCTGATCAACTTCTATTTTCTCAGCTTATCGAGATTAAACATTTCAATGGACATTATTCCTCACAGTGGAGTCAGTTTTTCTGCCAGTGATGCATCGAAAATAAACACATCCCTTTACTTGCATAAAGTTAACTTTGACCCTACCCTTGTTGGTGATTACAAGCTCCTCAATCTTACTTGGTTTGAACCACCACCGCCTAGCCCAGGTAAAGCATTCAATTACTGTTGTTGCTTCTAAGAATCTCAGTAGGAGGTTTTATGTCTATCTGCAATACCCTGATAGTTCATTTGTAGATTGATTTTCGTAAAGCATTCAGACTATGGTTTCACTTTGAATATTTGATCAAATCTCTATTCCTGTTTCTCTCTGACTATATATATCATCTCATCATTTTTGCTATGCAGCTCCGGTTGCCACTTCATCACCAATGCAAGCACCAGTACATCCATCTTCAAATTCTACATCAGCAAGTGTTTCAAATAGAACCAAGCATTCGTATACACTTTTAATACTCGTTGTTGTTGGTGCTGCTATCTTGATGATCACCATTATATCTACGGTTTTAGTTTGTTCATGTGTGTCACGTGGGAGGAGAACTGAACCACCTCTAAAAGAACCTGGTACGTGTTTAAATGTTGATGCATTTCATTTATGATTCTCGTTTTAAAAAGCAGAACTTAGCTGTTTCAGATAACAGTTGGAAGAAAGTTTTGCAATTTTCAGATAGGTTTGGAAGAAAGTCAAGAACTTAAAATAGAATCATATCAATCTTTATCTCAGTATTTACATATTTTACTTCCGCGAGTTGAAGGGAATGAGTTAGAGCACATCTTAGTTTCCAAATAAATAGTTTCTGCTAGCTTGATTACCAATATGAACAGCTTGTTATGCACCATGAATGGTGTACAGGGCTTTACTCCTTAACGTTGCAGATTTACCAAAGCAATCTTAAGTCTGCTAGCTTGATTACCAATAAATAGCCTCTGTATCATATTCCTTCTCTACCTTGTTTTCTTTCAGAAAAGCCAAGGACCATAGATACGGCACCTGTAGCAGGATCTGTCCCACATCCTTCTAGTACACGTTTCCTGGCTTATGAAGAACTTAGAGAAGCAACCGGGAACTTTGCACCAGCTAGCATACTTGGAGAAGGTGGGTTTGGTAAAGTTTTCAAGGGTGTCTTGAGTGATGGTACTGCTGTTGCAATTAAGAGGCTCACCAGTGGAGGCCAACAAGGGGGTAAAGAATTCTTAGTGGAGGTTGAGATGCTTAGTAGATTGCATCACCGTAATCTTGTCAAACTTGTTGGATACTATAGTAGTCGTGACTCTTCACAGAACCTACTTTGTTATGAGCTTGTTCCAAATGGGAGCTTAGAGTCCTGGCTGCATGGTAATTTACTTTCACTACATCTCAATTACTGCTCTGTGTAATTTCATGGCTCACAACCTCATGTTGGTTCTTTCCCTAAGGTCCTCTAGGTGTTAATTGTCCTCTGGATTGGGACACCAGAATGAAGATTGCTCTGGATGCTGCCCGAGGGCTTGCTTACCTGCATGAGGACTCCCAGCCAAGTGTTATCCACAGGGATTTTAAGGCATCCAACATTCTGCTTGAAAACAATTTCCATGCTAAAGTTGCAGATTTTGGACTTGCCAAACAGGCGCCCGAAGGCAGAGTAAATTATCTCTCCACGAGAGTGATGGGAACATTTGGGTTAGTTTTGGCTCTTCTTTGTTCTAAGACCACTCCTATTGTGTGTTTGTAGTTCTAAACATTTATTCTTATTTCAGATGACAAAGTTGAATATGAATTTTTGGGGTTTTAACACTCAATAGTTTGTCTTAGAAGTTAGATGGAACATGTGGTGTATGTTTCAACTTGTAAGGACATATTTCATAGCCGAGACAAATCCATTCTCATTTTGAATTGTTGGAATCTGAATGAATTTTCCTCCCTTTTTGCAGATATGTAGCGCCAGAGTATGCTATGACCGGACATCTACTGGTAAAAAGCGATGTATACAGCTATGGAGTTGTGCTGCTCGAGTTGCTCACTGGGAGGAAGCCTGTAGATATGTCGCAGCCATCTGGACAGGAAAACCTCGTGACTTGGGTTAGTTGCATTTCAATTGTCTCAATACACAGGATCGTCAATTACGGAGGATAATAATTAATAACACAGTCCCATTGATTTCAGACAAGACCAATTCTTCGCGACAAAGACCGACTAGAAGAGCTGGTGGATCCAAGGCTCGGAGGGAAGTACCCAAAGGACGACTTTCTCCGAGTCTGCACAATAGCAGCAGCTTGCGTCGCCCCAGAGGCGAATCAACGACCCACCATGGGCGAAGTGGTGCAGTCACTGAAAATGGTGCAGCGAGTGACGGAGTATCAAGACGCCCCTCCGCCTGTGGCATCGAGTGCCAGGCCGAACATGAGACAGTCGTCCACCACATTTGACTCCGACGGGACATCTTCCATGTTCTCATCGGGTCCTTTCTCTGGGATGAGCACGTTCGAGAATGATAACTTCTCGCGCACTGCGGCTTTCTCGGAAGATCTTCATGAAGGACGGTGAGCTCTTGGAATGGGTTTTAGTAGTTTAGGAATTTTTGCTTGCGAATGGAGACAGACGGTAGATGGGCTCTTGATTGTGCGTGCTGGAGAATGGTGGAGGGGAAGCAACCACTGGGAAGTCACTATGGCTCGTGGGAGTGGTGGGGTAATAGTGGAAGGCAGTGGTTTTGCTCTCTTCCTTGGTTGTGAGAATTTTGTAAATATGGCTTCCTTGTTGTAGCTTGTACTATTCGATTGGACTTCAAATGGATTTCCCCCATTTATGTGCTCTCTTCATGTTCATTTGATTTCTTTCTTTTGTATATTTGGCGGACTTATGTTGTTGGACAGAGCTGCTACAGAGCTGAGTGGAGTTGAGCTTCAGAATGTTCAAATTTAAGTTGTCCATTTATTCTCTAAACTAAGCAGTTTTGTCCTAATGGCATACTTGAGTCAAATGCGATGCTTGAACCCGTTAACTTGACGATTACTTGAAGCTAATTATTGACAAATTGGTAGTAGTTTGAGTTTAGAGTAGGAGTGGATGCATGTAAGAAACCCGCTTTATTTGGGGCAATAGATAAGGATTGAAAAGAGATTAAGAAGAGAATTTAGGATTACGGATTGTGAATTGAAAATAATCGGGGTGAAAATTAGGAAAGAATTGAAAGAATAATATTCTTTGTTTAATAGAAAAATAGACTATCCAATGATTAAATAGTACCCAAAACAAGATAAAAGATCCAAAAAAACATAAGTAGGAGCGAGCCCTCATCTAACTCAATCTGTCAACTAGTGGATTTCTAACAATTCTCCCTTTCGAAAGACCGACCTTGGTCAACTAGTATATTTCTAACCATTCTCCCTTTCGAATGACCAACCTTGCCCTCAAAGGTCGAATGCTGGATAATTCTGACGGATAGTCTTTGTGTCCTCCCAAGTGGCGTTGTCAGCATCCATTTGCTGCCAACAAACCAGACTCTCTTCCAGACTTCCACCAACTTCCCTCTTCGTCTAACCCTCATGGTCTCCAATACCTTATACCTCCATCTGCGTCAACTCCAGTCGTCCGTTTTCATCAACCGATTAACTTGGTGGTGCTTTTTGGCGTCTCGGTGCCCTAGTACCAGCGTAGCAGCAAAAGATGGGACGTCGAGTGCATGCGAGGTATCACATGTAGTAATAACATGTTCACCACCTGAGCAACTCGCTCTAACAACTGGTAAGGTCCAAAGTAGCAAACTACTAGCTTCTGATAAGCTCTCCTGAACACTGAGGTATGCCGGTACGAATTTAGCTGAAGTAGCACCCACTCACCAATTGCAAACACCTCTTTGCGGCTGCCCGAAATCTTCCAGCTGCTTCATTCGGATGTTCGAGCATGCCGAATTCCCCCTCGGCTGCTTTAGTGCCTCATCCTAAGCAGACATCTAGCGATCCACGACATCTATAATATTGGTGTCACCCGGTACTCACCAAAATCGGCTGAGTCCACCCATACAATGCCTCAAAAGGGGCCATATGAATCGCCCGTTGGTATGTGGTGTTGTACCACAATTTAGCCCATGGTAGTGAAACACCTCAGATACTGCTCCAGGTGCTTGTTGACCACCTTCGTTGTCCGTCAGACTGTGGATGGTTAGTCAAACTTATCTCAACTCCGTATTGGCCAAGGCAAACAGTTCTTGCCAAAACTTCCCCAAGAACATTGCATCTCGATCATTAACAATGAATCACGAAAAATCGTGATGTCTGATGACGCCCCAAACGAACTGCTCTGTTATAGTCTTGGTCGTGTATGGATGGGCCAGAGCCATGAAGTGAGGATACTTGGTGAGTGGATCCACTACTACCAGCAAAATTATCTTGCCGCCAGATGGTGGTAAACCCACTATGAAGTCTATGCTAATGCATTCTCACACCCTCTCCGCTACTGGCAACATCTGCAGAATCCCGCAAGTCGTAGTAGAGACGACTTAACACATTGGCAGGTGTAACAGGAAGCCACTTAGGACTTCACTTCGTGATTCATTCCCGACCAATAGAACTATTCTCTGATCTTCCTCAAAGTCCGCACGCGCACTAAATGTCCTCCCACTAGTGAGTCATGGTACTCTTGCATCACCGTCGTGGCCAAGGATGACCCCGCAGGCAGCACGATCCGCCCCTGGTAACCCCACAATGATGCAGATGATGCTATTCTTGAGGATGATGACGATGGCAAGTTCGATATCCTGAAACGGTGGTCCTGAAGCATCATTAGATATCCCATCATTTCTGAAATGGTGAAGACTATTTTAGCTATTTCAGTTTCTTCTGTTGCCTCCGAGTCTGCTTTAAGTATAGAAGGTTAGTTTCTATCCTCATTAGGTCCTCTTTGACCCCTAAAATTGCGGAGGCATTAATTTGTGCGAAAGATTAGATACGGTTCCCCGATTCCCAATTGATTGATGAAAAAGAGGATCTCGGAAGAGCTAATAGTTTTGAAAGTGATACTATCTCTTCTATTTTTGCACTCTACCTATCTCAATTTCTGAATGACCATTTGCTAACACTTTAATTAATTGTTGTTTTTGCATGTAGTTTATAATACTATACAAGCTTAGAATGAAGAGGCGAAGTGAGAGTGATAACAATGGCCAAAACCAAAGCTTTTCTGTTGATCCTAGCCCCACAATTGATGTTGAAGGTGTTGATTATGATTCTGATGTCACTCCTACCAAGTAGAAAGAAAATCTTAATATTGAGGTTGATTATGAGCATAGAATTTTGAGCGATTCAAGGATGTTTAAAATTTAGGTTGTTGATTTGAATTTGGAAGTCAAATGTTTGGAATTCTTCTTGTTTGTGTGAACTTTTGGTTTATTTAGTGTCCCCTTTAGTATTATGAACTAATGAGTTATGTTTGTACAGGGACAATTGGTGTTCTAGATGAGAATGTACGTTAGATCTTTATGTTTTATTGTTTAAAATTTTTTACAAGCACCATATACATATATGTAATGGACAAGCAACAATAGTAGACGTGCAATGTAGATGCAACGGTGTACGTGGGTGTTGGGCCGTGTTTGGGCCGACACGGCATGGGCACTCTTCCGCCCCATTTATTTCGTGCCGTGCCAAAAAAGCCTATTTGTTAATTTTGCTAGGCCCGGTCCAGGCCCGAGTACAGCTAGAATCGTGTCGTGCCTATTCGTGATCGTATCGTGCTCATATTCGTATCTAATTTAAAGGAAGATAATAAAAGAGAGAACGAAAAAGAAGGTGAAAAATTGGACGGAGAAAGATAGTATTAACCGAGAATGTTTGAGAAAAGTAACAAATAAGTGGGAAAAGAAAATTGGAAATATAGCGGGTGTGATTTGACTTTGTTAATTTTTCGTCCATTTTTACTTATGGTAGTTATTACGTATATATCTTTATGAAACTTCTAGCAACAACAAATAATTATTTTTCTACTTGTATTTGTAATATTTGAACCTACAATTCTTTCTATATTTATTTTCTATCAAATAAATGTTATTTTTGTGCCATTTTAGTTCTTATACTCAATAAAATGTCAAATATATTAGGCCCAACACGGCCCATTTATATACCGTGTCGTGCCCGTGCCCATAAATTATTCGTGCTCGTGTCGGGCTGGCCCATTTATTTTGTGCCTGTGCTCGTGTCGTGCTCTAATCGTACCGTGCGTGCTAGCCCGTGGGCGGCCCGGCCCGGTGCCCACGTACATGCAAGGGACAACAAGCAGCATGTTCAATCACGTTACAGTTTGTTTACGTTGAGGTTCGGTTCGGATTTTAACTGATATCTGTTGTGGCAAGGGCAACTCTCAATTCTCAGCTAATCGATTAAATTAACCACATTTAAACGACCTTGGTGTCAACTAAGTGACACGAGCATTAGTCTTGGTGTCGCTCTACGGTCTCAACCCATTTTCAGTTGCGATTAATCGAATGATCGGTTCGGTTAAATTGTAATGAACCATTTACCAGTCCTTCCTATTATCACTTTAATGATAATCATTTTTCATATTTGAAAAGTTAAGTGGTATATAGTGTATTTCTATCGAGTTGTTAAACATCTACCAGCTGACCAGTTGGATCAGGTCCCACCAAAGTCGGGCTCATAAAAGATATTTTGAAAGTCAGTGGTCATGACTCCTAGAGAGGGAGAAGAAGAGCGAAAAAGTTAAACTACTCACAAGGTAAGTTGTGAGTAGATACTTATAGAGACAACATAGAAAAGGGTAAAGAAAAAGGAGAAGGGATGACCCATTAAATTCTCAACCACCGTTAAGTCTCTAACCCTCTTTCTCTCTCTCATTTCTTTTTTTATAATGGATATTGGTCAGTGATGGATTGTTTTTTCATGTACTGATATTAGTATGTGATGATAGGATATAATGATGTTCATGCGATGGATATTAGTTTGCGAAGTAATGGATATTGTGTCTTCCATCAAAACTAAGTACGCTATCAAATCCTAACGCATAAGGCTTGTAACCTTAGTTAGGGCTGCCCGCCGAGGGCCCATGGGCTTTTGGCCCATGAAACAATAATATTTGTTTGCAATGAATGGAGATTAGTTTAGGTGGTTCGGATATGTGTAGTTGGTATTAGTCTGCGATGGTCAGATATTAAGTTGTTCGTCGTGGGTATTTGTCTGCGATGGTCAGATATTAATCTATTCGTCGTTGGTATTTGTCTGCGATTGTAAGATATTAGTCTGTGTGAGGTGGGTATTAGTCTCTATGGTGAGGATATTAATTATGGGCTGACTAGATATTGGTCTTAGAGGATATTTGTTATGGTGAACGGATATTATTCTGGATGGTTTGGATATTTGTTTTGTGTGTATGTGTTATTCTGACGATGTGATGGAAAGAGAGGAGGAGACTTGCATATGATTTTTTTTTTAATTTGTGGGCCCCTTTTCTCTGTAACTGGATAGTGAGAATGGACAGCAGTAACAGTTTTCTTTCCGGGCAAAGCTTTTTCTGGATGGCCGTCGTCGATGTCAGATTCACTGAGGGTCTGTCGCCGATCTTGACTGCTCTCGAGGTGTTGGATCACTCGATCCGTTTGGTTTTGGAGGTGGCCCAGCATTTGGGAGAGAACATGGTCAGGACCATTGCTATGGATGGTACTGAAGGCTTGGTCAGAGGCCAGCGTGTCCTCAACACTGGCTCTCCCATCACTGATTTTCTCTTAACGCCATTTGAAATATAGGGATCGTGTAGTGCCTGTTTCTCAGATCTAGGGATTCCGTTTTTTCATTCAGTTCCTGGAAATCGGGGGAAATGAACTCTGTTGTACGTGGATTACAGTAACCCACTGATATACCAGTGGCGCAAAAAATCCATTGGAGAGAGACAACGTTTTCTCCCCCGACTGGCAATACCGGAAGGTGAGCCTGAAGTCTGGCTTCCGACTCCAACCCTGTTTTGATTTACTCCTAACTATCGCCGGTAATTACCAGGTGGTCGGCAGCGATCGGTCACGACTGCTTGCATTAGAGCCCCTGTTCTCTGGAATTAATGCCCTCTGTTTAAATCTTAAAAACAAGGTTAATTACCCTATAACGGCTGGTGCCGGATTGGCCATGAATGAGCCTTTAATTTCTCATATATTTATGATAGTAATGAACTGGTTTCCGTTTAAAGTGAGAGTGCCCACTCTTTAGGTCTTTTACTAAGCCATCAAGGCTTATAATTAACCCAAGAATAGTGAATTAATTAATAAATTAATAGCGAGTTTAATTCTCTCCAAGAATAATTAACCTTTTAAGTCTAATCTTTGGACATTTATTGGAGGGTTTATTGGAGATTTTTAATGAGCTTTATTAGCTCACAGGTAACAGGCTATATTAGCTCATTGGTAACGGGCTACTTATCCTTGGATTGTGAGTACCCGATGTTGTTTCAAAGACGTATACAACTGCAATGCTTGACTTCACTGAATTGCGTCTCTTTCATCCTACTAGAAAAGAATTGTTTTGAAAACAAAAATTGGGAACCAATTGGCTATGAGAAGGTGACTAAAATACTACCTATTTCTATCTCGTTAATTAAATTAAATGTCAAAGCAATATAATTTAAAGGATGCTAGAGGTAATTGTTGTACCACCGAACCGTAGAAACTAAACATTGTCTCAAAGTCGTACTTCCCACGGTAGTGGCCCTTCAAACTCGTGGAGTCAACTGTCTCAACCGATGCCCTATATGCTGGAGACATTGAGAAAGCATTGAACATTTATTCTTCAGATGCGCCCTAACCACCAGATTGTGGACTTTAGTGGGATTGAGCAACTTTATTGAGACCGCCCAGACTATTAACTTTAGTCTATGGTGGCGACTTGTCATGGTCTCCGAGACATCTCCATTCCACATTCTCCAATGCGTCTGTTTACTTTGGAGAATATGGAAGTCTAGAAATAAAGTGACCTTCGAATTTATCCAACCCATGTATGTTCCCTATTCAGACAGTTCTACAATCAGGTCCTCGAATTCTCCAATCTTCTTCTTCCTCCTCCGCCCCGCAGCTCTCTAATCCCAAATCATCTTGCCACCACTTGGGTCCCTCCACCAGAAGACTTTTTGAAGTTCAACGTCGACGCAACTATTTTTGCCACCGATTGTTCATCTAGGCTTGTTATCCGTGGGTCAGACGGGCATGTGGTGTTGGCGCTCGGGCTGCAGCATCAAGGAATAGTCAATCCTTATCTGGCATAGCTTCTAGCATTTAGAGACGCCATCTCCATCGTAGCCTCAAGATCCTTGACCAACGTGATAGTCGAAGGTGATTCCGAAATGGTGATCAACCAAGTCCGTCAAGGCGTCATTGAAGACTCGATTGGTGGTCCGGTGTTACGAGAGTGTCTTTAGATCCTTAACTCTTTGTCTGTTTGTATAGAGTTTAGGGCGGTACCTAGATCCGCCAACAGTGCTGCCCATAGAGTGGCGCGTAAAGCACTGCTTTTGTCTCGAGTAGAGCTAGATTCTTTTGATTTTTTTGGGGTGGCTTCTTTAGAATCTGTTAGGGGTCCTGAGTAGAATTGTAAGTTTAACTATTTTCTTCCATTGATATCACTCAGAAATAAAAAAAAAACTGGATAGTAAGAATGGGCCAGACTTTTTTTAATTTTTGGGCCCCTTTTTTCTGTCTCTGTAAGTATATACTCACAACTTATCTTGTGAGTAGTTTAACTAGGTTGGAAGAAGAGAGGGAAAAGGTGGGGTGAGAGGGAAGTAATATGGTAGGTGGGTCATGGGTTTAGGTAAGTTTTTTTATGCGAGATTTTTTAATAGAACATATAAAGTAAAATTCAGTCATTAAAATTTTAAATTGCTACATTGTTTGTATTTATATCCTCCAATAATATATAGTAGAGTTTTGTCTACTTTTCTCTATTTCAAATTTCCTGCAACGAGAGTGAAAGTAGGAAAGACATTTTTGTCTTTACAATTTATTATATATTCTATATAAAAAATGTTAATATCAAGATTTGAACCTGGGTCTCTTAAAGTAAAGACAACAATCACAACCAATTACACTAAATAAATTTATTGTTTATTTTTTAATACAAAACATACTCGAAGTGAAAATTTGAAAATCGAAGGACTTTTCCATCATAATTAGCAAGCCCAGTAAGTCTACCGTATGTATTTTTATGATGTTTGATACTGCAATTTTCATAGCAGAGTTTAGTGTAGTTTTCTCAATTCTATAATTACTGCTCCCTCCTTAATTGTTGATAAAAGTGAATTGGTAATTGGCAAACATGGAATAAACTAATTCTATTTCTACGTGTTGTATCTTTGCATTTTCTTCATTTGTATTTAAATTATTACTTTTTTATCTGTGTTCTTACCTCTTTCTAACTTTCTCCGAAATTCTCTCCATCATGCAATAGTTTGCGCCCCTTTCACTTTACAGTATAAGGCCGCCTTTGAAAATCAATCTTCTGGTATCTCTTGGCACTACGATTTTATTGTTGGGGATTTAAACTGGGCAAGTAGAAGATTTCAACTCTGATATCAATCCATGGCGAATAGAATGAAGTTGCAGATGGAGGACTAGAAATTGGTTTTTTGGTTGAAACATACGCCTCTTAAGATTGAAGACAGAGTGGATAAAAATTTCTCAATCATAAAGAAGTGAACTGAAGATTTAGTTTGAAACTATCTATGGTTCGTGTGGGAATTTCAGTGAACTTTTATACTCTATCTTTCTTGACAATCAACTAACCAATAACATTTTACCGGAATCTTAATTATCATTATGAAAATGGAATCAATGATTTATATTCTTAAATGATGATGATATTTGTCCAAATGTTAGACCTATATATTTTTTCTTTATTTATCATCTCAATTGAAAGATTGTCAATAAAATTAAACGCATTGATAGACTTAAATGTAACATAAAAATATAAATATTCCGGCCAACAAACCAGGTTATAAACTAGTCTAGAAAATGTATAAAACAACTCAAATAAGTCGTGCCTCAGTCAGAGCATTAAATTTGCTTGGCTCAACAAGATTTGACAACTTTGATTGGGAAGTTGTTGAAAGTAGGGGTGTTCAAATGGTTACCATGGTTATAACCAAACCAAATAAGGCTAAATTCCATTAACCATAGAATACAATATCATAACTAAACCATCGTCCAAACTAATACAACAACCAAATTAACCAAACTAAAGTTTAATCGGTTTGGTTAATTGGTTAACCAGATTAACCAATATAAAATCACATTATCATTGATGATGAAAATTTTCTGGTTAATGCTACAATTCGCAATTTATATAATGAATAAAACATAACAATCAACACGTAGTTATAGTTGACGCTTAACAAAAATACATGCAACTAAGACAATTATCTTACAATTAGTATAGAAGTATTCACCTAACAAAAATTTATGACAATGGTATGGGTTAATGAATTGTTGTGTTTGTGTAAATTGACTTGATCTTTTAGCAATTATCATAGGCTGGAAATGACCTTCCTTTCAAGTTTTCATCCATCATAATGTATGAAATTTATCTAAATTAGATGTCCATATGTTGTGGTCTACACTTTACATATACAAATATACACTATATGAGCAATATTGAGTTTTATATTTTATGAGTCTAAAAGGGATGAACGTTAACTCTTGAGTGGTTATGCAAAGTATTAAGTATGTGTATATAATATATGTTAGATATATGACTAATTAATTAACTGGTTAATTTGGTTTGACTGGTTAGGAATGTCTGAAACCAAACCAAACCACCTAAACCAAACAAGCTAAAAACTTTAACCAAACCAAACCAATTATCCAAATTAATCAAACCAAATTATCCAAATAGTACCGATTAAAACGGTTACCACTGTAACCAAACCGTTTGAACACCCCTAGTTGAAAGGGCTGAATCACAACCGAGCAGTGGTAGTATTGTAATTTGCTTAACTTACGAAGAAGCCTTCCTTTGCGCTTTGGTTTTCTCTCTTGGCATTTTAACGCCCATCACTTGGCCTGGTCTCGTACAGAAAACCGAAGTCCCTGTTCTCCCCTGATTTCTCAATTTCCTCTCAATCCACCAACAAGCAGCTCGATCACCTGGATCTCTCTGGCTCTTCCGATCTGTAACAATGGTTAGCGCCTGCTTATCCATCTCCGTTTCAATTCTCGTTCCACCGAAATTTGATTTGTTCGGAAAATTTGCATTTCTCGCATCGGAGCCCGGTTGATTCGGAGTGTAGCTTAGATCTGGCAGAAATCTCCTTCGATTTGACGCTTATACGCGTTATCGCATCTGTTCAATGAGATTCTTACTCTCTACTTCTACAATCGAATGCTCGTTTGGTTGCTCGGAATCCGCGCGCTGGTTTTCTACGGAATTCCCGGCGTTTCTGCTGCGGCGCTTCCAGTAGTATACTTGTTTAGCTTTTCTGCTGTTTATGTTTCGGGATCGAAATGAGATGTGGAGTTCGCGAATGGGGAAAAGATCTGGTGAGGTGCAGAGTTGAACCAGGGGGTTCTATGTGTGGCGATCAGTCCAGTGGCTTGAATGTGCGAGTTGGAGTGAATTTTGCTCTTGTTAGGGTGCTGAGAAAGTAAATGAGAGCGGTTTCGTTGTGGTTGTTTGATTTTCTGAATTGTATCACGTAGTTGATTTTTCTTCGTTATAATTTTGTTTGATTTGAAGCTAATGCCAGTCTTCCCTTTCCTTTTGACAGCCTCTCAGGCTCGAAATCAAGGTACTATGTTGCCTTTTTTGTGTTCTCTTCAATTTGGTGATTGGATCTCTTAACTCGGTTATCTCGTTGTTTATGCTGACTGTATTTGTAATTGTTGGTAGAGGAAACTTGCTCAAAGATCGGAGAGAGTGAAGTCTGTGGATCTACATCCTACAGAGCCATGGTAACTTGTTTGATTTTTATTTTCTTCTTTTCAGTGAATTTCTTTCTCGTTTGGACTTGGGATCTCATGGAGAGAAATGAAGTGCACTTGGTGGTATTGAACTTTGACTATACTGAATTGTTATTGCAGGATCCTCGTCAGTTTGTATTCTGGAACTGTGTGTATTTGGAACTATCAGTCACAGGTAAGAAATTTTGACCTGCGCTTGTAGCCTCTTAGTACATAACAATGTATATGGTTTGTAATCTCCACATATCCTTCCACTACTTGTTGGATTCTCGGCATTATCATGTGAAAGTAAGAAGGCTTCTATGCTTGGATTGTAGCAATTTTTCATCCCAATAGTTATGAAGGAATTCTTTGGTGGATCATCTCAGTAATTTTATCCTCTGTAAGGACAGACAATCAATTCTAGTACCAGTGGCCATAGAAGCAAGTTGTTTAAGCCTTGTACTAGTGTATAGGCCATCAAGTAGGATCTGTAGGGGCAAAATTTGGCTCAATTTCAATTGCATCATCCCAGTGGGTAGTTTCTTCCTTTTCTGCCTTTTCTGTGTACCAATAAAATGTTGAATCTTAATCTTACTTATATATATTTCAAAGATTAGAAGAAGAGAGTTATGCTGAAAACGAAGCAGCTTGCGTTAGAATGGCATTGCAGATATTGTTTGAGTGTTTGACACATAGTGCAAACTGTCTTCTCATAATATGGGGCAGATGTTCTGTTATGTACATTGTTTCGTGTTAGCAGAAGACAAGCAAGTTTGAAGGAATAAATATTGACATAAAAAGAAATTGTTGTCCTGTTGGGATTTTCCCCCAAAATACAAGGTTACTAAAACAATTGTTGTCCTGTTGTATTCTAGGAAACTGTTCGAGTCATACCGACCCAACATACAAAGATTGTTGTCCTGTTGTATTGTAGGAAATTGTTATACTAACCTTTATATTTTGAATCAAAATCCTCCTGTTGTGTTCGAAAGTTTACGATCTTCGACCAAAAGTGTAAAGAGAAAGTTCACGACCTTTGATTTGGGTTCGGTATGACTAATCACAATTTTCTTTAAAACATTCAAGGCCATTTATTTTATTGAACATTTGAATTTGACATCAATCTCTTTAGTATGATGACTATGCACCTTAGTAGTATGAATGTTTTTAGAGTTTTCTTTCTTCTTAGAAACCAACTTTGCTGTCTTCTAGATAGTCAGTTTTCTTGAAGGTTCATTTTGTTTTGCATTCAGCACTTTTGTTTTCTTATCTCAAGCTTTCTATGTTCTTGCAGACTATGGCAAAGTCTTTTGAAGTGACTGAGTTACCAGGTAATTGAATGTTATCTGCAAAGTCCAGAGCCTTTTTTGTTTCTTTTTTGAGAATCCTTTCTTATCAATTCCGCACTCTAAACATTTAGTTTTGTTATTGCAGTCAGGTCAGCCAAGTTTATACCAAGAAAGCAATGGGTTGTTGCTGGAGCAGACGATATGTTTATTCGGGTGTACAATTACAACACAATGGACAAGGTTAAAGTTTTTGAGGCACATACAGATTATATTAGGTGTGTGGCTGTGCATCCTACCCTTCCTTATGTCTTGTCATCATCTGATGATATGCTCATAAAACTATGGGATTGGGAGAAAGGCTGGGTGTGCACTCAGATATTTGAGGGACATTCCCATTATGTGATGCAAGTTACCTTTAACCCTAAAGACACCAACACTTTTGCAAGTGCTTCTCTTGATCGGACCATAAAGGTAGTCAACATATTTCTCTTGGTAATTCTCAACAAATCATAATGTACACTTACTTGACAAAATTTACGTAGCTGCTCACATTTTTGTTGTTGTTAGATTTGGAATCTTGGATCTCCAGACCCAAATTTTACTCTGGATGCTCATCAGAAAGGGGTCAATTGTGTTGATTACTTCACTGGTGGTGATAAACCTTATCTGATCACTGGTTCTGACGATCACACTGCTAAGGTTGGTCTAATTATGCTCATTGATTTGCTTGCTTTGGTCTTGCTTTGGTATAACCTCACTGCATGTTGCATGTGTTGCTAGGTGTGGGACTATCAAACCAAGAGCTGTGTCCAGACACTGGAGGGGCATACACATAATGTATCTGCTGTATGTTTTCACCCTGAACTACCTATAATCATCACAGGTTCTGAGGATGGTACGGTCCGCATATGGCATTCTACAACCTATAGGTCAGTGTAATTCAAGATGTTTTCAAGCAATATGCTCTCAGACTTTCTAACCTTATGGTGTACAGACTTAAAGACGTTTTCCTTTGACCTGCAGATTGGAGAACACATTGAATTACGGTCTTGAAAGAGTTTGGGCAATTGGCTATATTAAAAGTTCACGAAGGTAAATGCTCTGCTAATTTGCAATCATTGTGTAGGTCGTTGCATCACCTAATATGGCCTTCAGTTTTTACGCTGGGTTCTGTTCCCCACCACTTCAACTTTAAAAGAAAGAAACGGAGTTACTCCTATGGCTCCTAGCTATTTGCTTCTTCAGATTCACGCTACTTAACAACGAGGGGTTAATGTCAATTGAGGAGCTTTTTGGAAGTTGGATTTTTCAAAAGGATGGATTTGAAATAAGAGGATTGTAAGGATAGGTAGATCCGAAAATGTTAATGTCTGGATAGCTGATTTATAAATACGTATCATCGTGTGGAGATAAAATAAAAAAAAACATTCCTTTACGTGAGAGGTTCCATTTCCATTCTAGTAAGAGTTTTGGCAGCTCCAGAGATTTCAAACACAGCCACAGTTGGTACCTGTTTTTTTGTCAGTAGAATGGTGGCTTTTGCATAATCCTTCCAGAGAGAGATCGAGGCCATATTCCTTAATCCAAAAGACACTTTAATAACTGATATATAAACAGGTTGATAAAACCTTGCCTTTGGTTCTTCGTTGTTAAGTACAGTTCGTATTCTTCTTTGGTTGCTTCTTGCTAGGTTTTTAATGAATTTTATTTGTTGGATAGATTGTTTCCTTATGTTGTCTTCTTGATTTCACCTTTAGCGAGTTGTATTATTGACAATTTGATAATCAGGATTGTCATTGGCTATGATGAGGGAACCATTATGGTCAAAATTGGTCGAGAAGAACCAGTGGCCAGTATGGACAATAGTGGAAAGATTATATGGGCCAAACACAATGAAATCCAGACTGTAAACATTAAGAGTGTGGGCGCTGATTTCGAGGTTTGGACTGACTTCATTATACATTGCCAATATATTGTCTACTGGAAGTTGATTTGCTTGGTGTGGCCATAATACTTCGTGTTTTCTTCCCCCATACCTGTCTCTTCACTAGGTTACTGATGGAGAGCGATTACCTCTGGCAGTCAAGGAGTTGGGAACATGTGATCTTTATCCACAAGTGAGTTAGGATTCCTACTTGTTCCTCTGCTGTTCTTATGTAGTTAGGACTTAAGGTGCCTGTAATATCGAGATTCTGCAACTAGAGGAACGAACTTATGTTTGATCTAGTTATCTGGATTGAGGCATAACTTATGAAATCAGTTATAAGATGACATTGAAAAGCACAGCTGTCCTAACTCCTAAGCATAGGAAAAAGTTGATAAGTAGCCAGTCTTTCTCAGGTTCAATCTGTGTGAGTGGCGAAGTTATCAACCATTATTCTAACTTCACTATTTCGTAATTAATTCATTTTTCTGGCAGTGCGTGCATTCACTTATTTTGTACTCAATTTTCTGCAGAGCTTAAAGCACAATCCCAATGGTAGATTTGTTGTTGTTTGTGGAGATGGTGAGTATATTATATATACAGCTTTAGCATGGAGAAACAGATCATTTGGTTCTGCCTTGGAATTTGTTTGGTCTGCGGAGGGTGAATGTGCTGTCAGAGAAAGTACATCAAAGATTAAGATCTTCAGTAAAAATTTCCAGGTAAGCCCTGCTAAGTATTTCAGCTCAATTGTATGCATATTTGAATGGGGCGTCACAAGTCGCCTATTCTGTGATTGCCATTGAAAATAATATCGACTTCCTTGGTTGACTGTCTTGTTTCTTTGGGGGATAATGTCTTCTACTTTATTTTTTATGAGTTGCTTGTTTGTGCAAGCACTGTGTCCTAGCACCCAACTATTGCATTTGTTATTGGATACAGGTCGACATTTGTTTTAGTGCCATTGCCAACTTTATTCATGCTATTATGTTGCTTGTGGTGTTCTCTGTTGTAAATTTGTAACGCTTATGGGCTAGCATATATTGCGCTAGATTCCGATTTTGTGATTTCATGTGTTGAGGACATGTAAGTTCTGTGAACTAAATAAGAGGTGCTCATTCAGGAAAAGAAGAGTGTGAGGCCAACCTTTTCAGCTGAGCGAATTTTTGGAGGCACTCTATTGGCTATGTGCGCGAATGATTTCATCTGCTTTTACGACTGGGCTGAATGCAGGCTAATTAGGAGAATCGATGTCACTGTTAAAGTAAGCAAAAGATGTTCTTCCTGGTGATTTGAGTTATACTGCCCTTTTCTTGGTGCCTGTCAGTGCTGTCACTAATGGTATTCTTTTCCTTCTATGTATCAGAATCTTTATTGGGCTGACAGTGGTGATCTAGTGACTATTGCAAGTGACACGTCGTTTTACATCCTCAAATACAGTGTGAGTTGTCTTTTTTCATTTTCATTATCCTTGGGGAAGTACATGTCACTGTGTGAAACTGAACTTCTGAATCTTTTGTTTATTGCTGCAGCGTGATGTAGTTTCATCTTATCTAGAAGGTGGAAGAGGTGTAGATGAAGAAGGTGTTGAAGAAGCCTTTGAGCTTCTACATGAAACCAACGAGCGTGTACGGACTGGACTTTGGGTGGGGGATTGTTTCATTTACAACAACTCTTCCTGGAGGCTCAATTACTGTGTTGGGGGAGAGGTACTCATCACTTCCAATTCATTTGTGGATTTAGTATTTTTCTTTTCCAAGTTTACTGCTTTCGATATTAATCATGATTGCTGACTGCAAGTTGTTTTAGGTAACCACCATGTACCATTTGGACCGCCCCATGTACTTGTTAGGTTATCTTGCTAGTCAAAGTCGGGTGTATCTTATTGATAAAGAATTCAAGTAAGTGGTTCTCAGAGGTTTCTGGACTTCAGTGAGTCATATTTTGACAATGGACCTTCATCAGCTAATTATTTGGTCATTCTACGCAGCGTTATTGGATACACTTTACTTCTCAGCTTGATTGAGTACAAGACTCTTGTCATGCGCGGTGACTTAGAAAGGGCCAATGAAATCTTACCGTCAATTCCTAAAGATCAGTACAATAAGTAAGTATTCTGGTTGTTGCATCAGACTAACTACCTAACTAGTATTGTGTGGCTCATAAATGTTTGAACGAATATTTTTGTTTCGTCAAATGTTTGATCAGAGGCATATCATCTTCTGGAGTACACTATCCTTTAAGTTTCTGTTTGAAAGTATCATGACTTCAAGCACCTTATCATTTCTGTATTGCTATCCACGTCTTCCATCTGTCTACTCTGAACTGATGAATAGGGGTGTACATGGGTCGGGTGGTCCGGGTTTAGGCATTTTAATCACCCGACCCATGCACTACGGTTTGGAAAATATTAAACCCAAACCCACCCAAAAAAATCTAAACCCTACGGTTTGTTTCTAATTGGGTTGGGTCGGGTTGGCGATATTTTTAAGTAAAAACCCAACCCAACACAAAATATGTAATTATACTACATCATAAAAATATTTTATAACAAATTAAAAATTCAAACGAATAAACCGAGGTGAAAGGTATCAAAATTCACAAATATTGTTAGAATTTTAATAAAACTTGATTTACTTCAACTTATGTCTAGTTTTTTTCACGACATTTGTTGAAATAGGCTAAAAAGGTTACAAATGAACACATCCATAATATGATATTCTTTTAAAATTGTACACAAGAAAAAAAAATTACTTGAATCATGGCTATATTAAATATATGTCTAAACTTTAAGTCGAAGAATGCATTAGATTAGTGAGACTTTAAGAGAAAAATATGGTGAAATATCTTAATTTTCTCATAAGTATGACTATATACGACATAAATACTTTTTTGGATACAAACTCGTACCAATAATTGGAACACGGGTTGGGTCGGGTTCTACGGGTTGTGTAATCCAAAATCCAAACCCAACCCAAAAGAGGCGGGTTGTACAAAAGAAAACCCTCACCCAACCCAAAACCTTCAATTTAGCGATAAATACGGGTGGGTTGGGTCGGATTGGACGGGTGGGTCGGTTTGCGGGTGTATTTGTTCACCCCTACTGATGAATGCTATATCTACCTCAACTTGTTTCCTCTGCTAGTGTTGCACGCTTTTTGGAGTCACGAGGCATGGTGGAACATGCTCTGGATGTAGCCACTGATCCTGATTACAGATTTGAGCTAGCCATACAGCTCGGTAGATTAGAAGTTGCACAGGTATATTCAAGAGATACCGTTCTGGGCTCGCGTTGGTATTTAGAATATTTTCTCTTGATGAATAAGCTTTGGGGGGTGGTTTTTTATCTTGTAGGAAATCGCATCAGAGGTGCAGAGTGAGTTGAAGTGGAAGCAGTTGGGAGAATTGGCTATGTCTAATGGCAAGGTATTGTCTCACGACCATGGCTTTAACTTGTGTATTTGAGCCTACACTTTCTGCTCCAGTAGGTTCTAGTTATCTTTCTTTTGTGTACAATATATTAGGCATCTACTAGCTATGCTGGACAGGCTGTCAATCTTGTTTGGACATTAAAATGTGAACAATATCTTTCCGCCTCCGGCAAAAGCAATCATTGACGACTTGATTACTGTCAAATTCTTCTTTCCCTCGATTTGATCTTTGGATTATAATTGTGTTACATAGCTGGTTGGATGTAAGAGTCCTGCTCCAAAATGTCAGATATCCACTATAGCTTATTTTGCAAAGTCATGTTATTTCAGTTGGAAATGGCTGAAGAGTGCATGAGGCGGGCAATGGACTTGAGTGGACTATTGTTGCTCTATTCTTCTCTAGGAGATGCGGATGGGATTTCGAAACTTGCGGCTCTAGCAAAAGAACAGGGAAAGAAAAATGTTGCTTTCTTGTGCTTGTTCATGTTGGGTAAATTAGAAGAGTGCCTGCAGCTATTAGTGGAAAGGCAAGTACTCCTGCAACCGTTTTTAGTTGCTATGCCATTACATTCACTCTGACTGACATTCTTCTTGTAGTAATCGGATACCCGAAGCTGCTTTAATGGCTCGCTCTTATCTTCCGAGCAAGGTTTCAGAGATTGTTGCTATCTGGAGAAAAGACCTCAGCAAAGTAATTTGATTTATACTTTCATATTTATATTAGACATCAATCATTCCTATTCTTCTTTCCCTGTTTACACGTGGTGCACTTTTGCCATGCTAATTATTGACTCATATTGCATATTATTTCTATTGCTGCCTGAAGGTCAATTCAAAAGCTGCAGAATCCTTGGCGGATCCGGAGGAATATCCAAATCTGTTTGAGGATTGGCAAGTTGCATTGTCTGTGGAATCGAAATTCGGCGACATACGGTAAGAGTGATGAGCTGTTCCTGAGTAGAAATGAGCGTCTTCAATATTTGAAGGAATTCAGCTTCGTCAATACTTACTCCTAAGAGTTTTCCTTAATTGGGAGCTCTCTTGTACTTAGTCTTGTTGGATGACAATCCTTTCACAAGATCTCTCTAGAAGGTAAATTCTTTTCATTTGCTGATTTTGTGTTCTTTTTTCTTCTTTTTCCCTTGTTTCTTTGTAGGGGTGTTTACGCTCCGGCAGAAGACTATATAAACCATGTTGATAAACCTCACGTTACACTTGTGGAGGCTTTTAGAAACATGCAGATTGACGAGCCTCTTGAAAATGGAGAGTACGAGAACGAGGTATGATATCCTGCAATACGGTTTGATTGCATTATGACACTACATGTTATGGTACACATTTCAACTTTTGATAAAGCTAACTGAATACTTTAATTTCAGGTTGGTGAAGAGCAGATAGAGGAAGAACACAACACCACCACGGATGCAGCAACTGGAGAAGGAAGCCAACATGAAGAGGCAGTTGTGGTGGATGCTGATTCCATGGACGGTGGAGTACTCGTTAATGGGAATGAGGCCGAGGAACAGTGGGGTACGAATAATGAAGGAACCCCATCAGCCTAAAAGCAAAATTTCGTTGGGGCAGTGTGAAAAACCAATTTTTGTCTCCGGTGATTAATTGATCTAACGTGCCCATCTCTGTGTCTCCCCATTTCCTAGAGTTGTTTTTTCTTCTTCTTCTTCTTCTTTTTGTTGCTACCAGTGCTAACAAGTGATGTATGTGTTAGAGAACTCCCTGACTTTGCCCAGTTTTTGGTAGTAATCTCCAGTTCAGGATATTGTGTCTGCTCTAACTTCTACCTGGTTCACTGGGGACTCACTGTCGTGATTGAAGTCCCACTTCCATGGAAGTAATTTTGGTTCAGCCTTGTTTTGGAAGATGAGAGTCCCACTTCCATGGAAGAAAGTTGTGTTCTTTTAGCACTTGATCAGATTACTTGCTAGTAATTGAACCTCTAGTGAATGAATCACGCATATGAATTGGAGAGAAAGTCCTGCATTTGTTTGCCAATGCTCAGGCTAAAGCTTGGTTGTCTTGTCATATTACTGCTGTGTCCTTTCTCTATTCGAATCTAGCCTTCAATCGTTTTTTAGTCTCATTTGTGATTGTTGGTTTAGACATCATGATCCTCATACTTGTTTCTCTCTTTCTTTTGGCAGTACTTACACCACACGAGTAGGTGCCCATCAACAACAATCATTTGTTCTGATAGTATCATTCTCACTATTAGAAGGTAAGAGACTCCTGTCCTCGAACGATGCCCTCTGAAGCGAAAAATTGGGGAATGCTCTTTGCTTGAATGATTATGGTCTCAGTGGCTGCATAAAATGGAACTATTACGCGAAATCTTAATTGTCATAAGCCCCACAGGGGAATATGATTTGGGAGCTAGCTTGTGAGATGAATCAGTCGTGCTGAGTCTTGAAACGTGATTGCTTGTCATATGCAAAACCGTAGTTAAATTTGAACCTTGGGCGTGCAGAATATAATCTTTTTCTTTATGGTGTGTTCTTCTGATCTTCACCAGGTTTGTTTCCAGATTTGCTTGGAAGAGCCGACTGTCATTAGATGCTGGTTGTTACAGTTGAGGCGGCTTGGATCGTAATTACGTTGAATTTTGATAATAGACAACATTTATAGTAATCAAACAAGATTCATAGCTTAGTTGCCCCCCGTTTTCTCCCTTCGATTTTTCATGTAGTTCTGTCCTAGGGTATTCTTTGCTGAGGCTTCTATATGTCAGTTGTGTCATTGTGAATGTAGAAAAAGATGGGAGACAAATGATTTTCTTTTCCATATATTTTTTCCCTGTGATCTCTTTGCTCCTGCCCTGTTGACTGGTTTTATAGAAATTCCTGGGTGTATATTTCTTTTCTTCTTCCAATTAAATGGTTGTTGAGGCAGTTTTGATATGCTGAGAACTTTTACTGGTGTCTGCATGTTTTGAGAACTGGCGTAATTTGATCTTTATGGTTCAACGAAAATTTTTATCTAGCCATTCCTAATGGAAAATTCGCTGTTCCAGCAGAAAGTAGGAATGTAGGGAAGGCCAGATGAGCCATAACATCCCCGCAGTTGCAGACCTGAAACATGAAAACAAACACAGTCCGCAAGTGCACAACAATCACAGGACAGCAATTCTAGCTGGCAATTGGTTCGGGTATAACCGTAACTAAACCAACTGTTTAGTAGGTTCTCGGTTAATCATTATGAATATTGTGCTTATTGTACAACATCTATATCTTAATCTTAAAATATATTAAAAGGGTTTGAGATTTTAACCCACTCCACGTAAGCCTTAAACGATTTTTATGCATCCACGTCACTAGGATTTAAACCTTTCTCTCTCTCCTAAAAACCGTTCCCCTTTTAAAGAAAACACGCCCCCTTCCTCTATAAAACTCCTAATAAACCGCCTTATTTTTGTATTTTTAATCGTGATATTGAATTTGTTATTATTTTTGTGATAAATAGATACGTTAATAATAATCGTATAAATTTGTGGTAGTAGAGCATGACATAATATTTTATTTATCCAATTTTAACCCAAAAAGCTAACCTATTTAATTAAAAAAAATTATAAAGGAAGACTAATAAAAGCCGGAAAATAAGAATAATTATTTACTAAAAATTCCTTTCAAAAAATGAAAAACAACATGTTAGATAAAAAGGGAAATCAACTAAAATAAAAATACCCCTTATTATTATTCAAAAACATATTCCCATTAAACCATAACTCAATTATGTCAAATAATCTCATAGAAATCAAGTTAAAACTTAAAGGAGACACCAAATTCGATGACCAAAACCTCCAAATCAACTATCACAAAAACCTAAAAAGCTAAAAGATGTAAAAAAATTTATTTATTTTAAATCATTTGATCATATGTCTCAAAGGGACAATTATTTGAAATGATAAAATGTAATGAACCCGGCCATCCGGCCGGGCACAAAGCTAGTTAGTCTATTAATTGTAATTGTGAGCCCTTCTATGATTTAAACTATTGGTGTTTTAAAGTATAATTTTAAGTTGTACCATAACGTTAAAGGTACAAATTGAAGTTGTATCATAAGAAAAATTGACATTTATTTTAGGCAAAATATACTTGTATAGCAATAACTTTCACGTTTTTGACAAATATAGCCATAATTATTGGAAAACACAAAATAGCCAAGAAATTGGATGGTCGTGTGACAAATCACAAATCTAGCCATTTCCGTTAGAAACTTTAACGGTGTTAAAAACTCCGTTAGTTATGTTAACGTTAGGCTGACTAGGATGCCAAATCATCGCGCTCGTCAGCGACAACTCAACCACACTTGCCACGTAAGTGCCATGTCATATTTTAATTCAAAAATAATTTAATTAATCAATTAATAACTAATTTAAAAACATAAAAATATTTATTTTTTTCCCTTTTCAATATCCAGTCTCCTCTCCCTCGTCTTCCCCATCTGTTCTCCAATGGACTCCCCCACCATCTCAATGGCGGAGATAAACAGAGGCTGAATCATCACAAAAAAAGTCAATTTCGTCACTTCTTCTCTATCAAAATCCCTTCTACCTTCCGTTCTTCTCGTTGCAACCCTTCCATCCTCCCAAATCACCAATGATGTCGTCGTTCCCAGGAGAGGCACAGCTTCAATCGAAGCCACCGCTGCATCAATCGACTTTCCCACCACCGCCGCATCAATCGTCATTCCCAACCGGCGACCATTGCTCCCAACCAGCGACCCGACCCCTCCATCTCCGAACAAATCCCCTTCCCTGCAACAAAAATCCCAAACCCAGAAATACCCAAAGGGGTCGTTTGGATTAGGGAATGTGATAAGAGATTTATGAGAGATTTTAAAACAATCTCTCATTCTGCAGGATTTTAACACAATCACTTGTTTGGCAAAATGAGAGATTTTAAAATTAGAAATTTCAAAATTCTTCAAATATGGGTTTTTGAAATAGCTGATGTCTATCAGCTATTTCTAAATCCCTCATCTTTATTTCAATTTTTCCAATCTTTACCCTTCAGCTTAGGTTGTCCGCTGCAGCAACTCTTCCTTTTTCTTTCTCTTCGGGCCTCCTTTCTTCCTTCCGGCGACGGTGAGTATTGACGAACAACATCGAGAGCAAGCCCACTCCTCTTTTCTTCTTTGACCTCTCTCCCTATTTCTATGTAGACGGTTCCGTTTCAAATTGAGGGAATTGGTTCTCCTTCGAGTAACTCACTATGTGCACTCTGTTTCTTTCCGTCTCTGTTGGCGAGGAAAGGGAATGGGCAAGAGGTTCCAGTTCCTTAAATCTGCCGTTTCTATTACTTTGGGATAATTGTTCATTGTTGCAAGGGCGGTGAGGGACTAGGACTGGAATTAATGAAATTCGGGTTTGCGGCGTCGGAGAAGGGGAGTGGAAATGGGTTGGAGACCAGGATCTGCGGGCGGGAGGAGAAGAGAGGGGTTTGGGATTTATACGACAGTGAGTGATTTCTAGGTTTGGGCTTTGCTTTAAATGTTGGGTTTGGATGATTGCTGTGTGGTGTTGGTGAAAAGAATGAACAGAGGAAGAAGACAAAGTGGTAGTAGAATAATGGGTTTGGTGAAAAGAATGAACGGGCATAATTGAGTTATGGGTTTGGTGGAAAGAATGAACTGAACAGAGGAAGAAGACGAAAAGGGAGTAGAAGATAGGGCACTAAAGTAATTTGGTATTTTGGGTTACAATCCTGCATTCTAATCCAAACAAGTTATTTCAATCAAATCCCACATACAAATTCTCCAGTATTTTAAACGAGAGATTTAGGCCCAAATCCCTCATTATTAAAATTCCTAATCCAAACGACCCCAAAATCTCCAGAGAATATACTGAACCCCCTCCGTCTCCGATTCAGATCTGCCTCACCGCTCCTAGCGCACAGCCAGGCCCTGCAACTCCTCCTTCGCCGCAACCCTCTCCGCCTTCAACTCCTCTCCCCGGCCGACGCAACGACGACCTTCTTTCTTCTCCTCCTCCTCTCCCCGGCCAACGCAACAACAACAACCTTCTTTCTTCTTCTCCTCCTCCTCCTCCTCTCCCCGGCCAATGCAACGGCGACCAATCAAAAATCCCAATCCGCCATCTCCCCGTGGTGACATTTCCAATCCGAACCGTGCCCAACAGATCGCCAATAGCTGGAGCCGGGCTTGATTTGGGAATTTGGGGATTTTCCTTGTCGGTCAGTTGGGACTACGCGTGGAGGGACTTGGACTCATGGAGCTGCTCAGAAACCAGATCGTTGGATTCCCTCACCTGCAGATGTTGAATTTCATGGCGGCAATCACTACGATTTCGGCGCAGTTCCAGATCGGGTTCTTCTTCCTGGTTTGAAATATCCCTTTCGTTTCTCACCACCGAACCCATCCTCCATAGATGAACTGATTGGGCGAATCTCGAGGAAGCAATATCAGCTGCAAGAGGGAGCAGTGGGGATGGAGGATTTGGAGTCGGTAGGTCGAGGGGAAAAAGTGCGTCCGGCGGTGGTGGTAGCCCCGCTGAGGGGTTTTCGGCATCTGCTCTATGTCGAACGGCGGCTTCCCACCATACATGGCGGGATCCATTGCGGAGAGCGGTTGTTCATGGCGGCGGGCGGGCTATGGTGGGAATCGTAGGGGAAAGGAGGGATGAAGATGATGTTGAGATTTGAGAGTGCGGGAATGAGCGGGGGCGAACAATGGTGGGGGAGGTACAGAGAGGAAGATGAAGTTTTTTGCATTTTTTTTTCATTTTATGAACTCGGAAAAATTGAATTTATGTCTTTTTTATAATCCATGTGTCCGACGAAGTATCGCCAGGTCAGCATTTCCGTCAGTCTAGTCAGAGTGTTAAGTAACACCGTTAAAGAGATGGACGGAATTGGCTATTTTTTGTTTTCGAATAGTTGTGGCTATATTTGTCACAAACGTGAAAGTTATGGCTATACATGTGTATTTTGCCTTTATTTTATTGTGAAGTTGTACCATCACATAAAAGTACAACTTTAGATTGTACCATAAAGGCATTTTACAAAAAAATATAGGCACAACTTAAAATTACACCATAACGTTAAACGTACAACTTCAAGTTGTACCATAAAAGGAAAATCTAAAGTAACAATGCTTTAAAGCATTGTAAAATTCCTCCGTAATTGTATAGTCGGTTAACTAGATAATCGTTAAGCAAGTGATTCGACAAGGTTGTACCAACACTAATAAGTAACTAACCAACATAAGACCTTCTCAATAGTGCATTTTTGTAGATTTTTCTACATACTTATGTATAGGGGTGTACATGGGTCGGGTGGTCCGGGTTTAGTTATTTTAATCACCCGACCCATACACTACGGTTTGGGAAATATTAAACTCAACCCGCTCAAAAAAATTTAAACCCTACAGTTTGTTTCTAATTGGGTTGGGTCGGGTTGGCGATATTTTTAAGTAAAAACCCAACACAAAATATGTAATTATTTACCATAAAAATATTTTATAACTAATTAAAATTTCAAACGAATAAACGGAGGTGAAATGTATCAAAATTCACAAATTTTGTTTGAATAATAATAAAATGTGACTTACTTCAATATATGTGTAGTTTTTTTTTTCACGATATTTGTTGAAATAGACTAAAAAGGTTATAAACGAACACATCCATAATATGTTATACTATTAAAATTGTACACAAGAAAAAGGATTACGTGAATAATTCATATCTGTATTAAATTTATGTCTAAACTTTAAGTCCCAGAAAGCATTAGATTAGTGAGACCATCAGAGAAAAACATGGCGAAATATCTTAATTTTCTCACAAGTATGGTTATATACGCATAAATATTTTTTGGATATGAACTCATACCAATAGTTAGAAGTTAGAACACGGGTTGG
The DNA here is from genome assembly GCA_946122785.1 of Linum tenue. Taxonomy (NCBI): domain Eukaryota; kingdom Viridiplantae; phylum Streptophyta; class Magnoliopsida; order Malpighiales; family Linaceae; genus Linum; species Linum tenue. The sequence continues at coordinate 49,672,589 of CAMGYJ010000005.1, read as the reverse complement.
GTTCTACGGGTTGTAATCCAAAATCCAAACCCAGTCCAAAAGAGGCGGGTTGTACAAAAGAAAACCCTCACCTAACCCAATATCTTCGTTTTAGCGATAAATACGGGTGAGTTGAGTCGGATTGGACGGGTGGGTCGGTTTGTGGGTGTATTTGTTCAGCCCTACGTATGTGTTCTTTTTTTAAGTTGTTATCATTGAATAAAAAATAATTAAACAAAGATATCAATCTATAGTCAATTCAATCTAACACAAGTACACAATAACACAATTCTACCATCAAATTTTATTAGATCAAATTTTATTAAAGTAGCAAACAAGAATACAAGATCCAACAACTACCTAACTCATAAACTCCACCAAAAATACATAAAAGTTTGAATGTTAAGTTTGAATGTTTCTGATTGTTGTTGAGGAGGCAAGTCCAACTTTTTACTATGCTCTATCTAAAGCCCTTCATTGAATTATTCTCACCTAAGTCACTATTACAACTAAAGTAGCCAAGAGATCTAACAAGCCTTCAGACATCTCATAGTTTTCAACCCTAACTATGACAATGATTGTAATCAACTAGTCATCATTGGTTAGTTATTAGCTAAATTTAACCACCGAAAATCAACCATTTGTTGTTTAATTGGTTATCAATATAACTATAAATCACCAATTTTGATTCAATTATCAGCTACACCGTTAACAAGATAACCATTTATTAGCACTGAACTAGATCCAATGTTAAGGTTTATCACGTTTGCTTGGAATTGTGCTTTTTTCCTGTCATGTAATTGAGTTTGAGATAGTGATGATTTGCACTCATGTTACCCGATTTCTATCGAGTTTTGACAGAGCAATGAAGAATTCCTATTGGCATAGACCATAATAATTCTACTACAATACTGACGAGTATACAAAATCTTCTGTCGGGCTATTCGCTTGTGATTTTACGTCTGCATGGGCTGAGCAGTAAAGGGTCTCCTCTGCCTAACTGTTAGCTCATCTTCTCTTTATCCTGAGGCGACTTCTGGATCAACTCTCCCTTTCACTAAAGCTGGACTAACTCGGACGTTCGACCCACTCCTTTAGGCATTTTCTTTGATGCCGCTGCCAAATTCATTCACAAAAAGTTGAGTTTCGATGAATGGAAAGATAAATAGGAGAGAGAGAGAGAGAGAGAGAGAGAGAGCATGAGAACATGAGAGAGAGAGAGCATACGATCTTCGACATCCTTCAGCTGATAATAGTGTGGCGCTATTTCTACCAGCCAATCTGGCTTCAGTTCTGTCACCTGCATTTCATGGTTCCCAGATTTAGTTACACAAGTTCAAACTCAAAATGCACAAAATTCGGGTTTTAGCACTGAGTGTATTATCAATTTTTAAGTGCTACAAAGAAGATACTTGCCTGCCTCATGTACTCTTTGGTTGTAAGCACCAACTCATGATATACAACCCATCTTGGCAGAACCTGAATAACATGAGCAAAGCGGTGGTTGTGATTAGGAACACAGCCTCTTACCTCCGATTACCATAGTGATAATACGAAAATAAATATCCCAAGTTCAGAATGCATTTTTACCCAAACCAATGGAGACCGTATGGCCATCTCATTAGTCATTACTTCATATGATATAAGCACTATAACACCCGACTGAATACAACCAATTTCCAAGACAATAAAGGCATTGCTACAAAACTTGACACACTAAATGAGGTCTTACGAAGCTAGAGATTCATGTGAGAGAAATAACTACCAGAAGACATTACAACTTCCTGGGCTTCTTTACACTAGTCAAACTTCAGTAGATGCTGGTTCTAAACTAAGATCAAAATCACAATTCACACCAGGTTTTTATGCAACTATAAACATTCTAGTTCTGAGAATTTTCCTAGTCCACTTGGAAGTATTTGAAAACAAGCAGTAGCTTGCAACTCTTGTGGTGACACATGAAAACATTAAGATAGCTACACTAGTTTACAAGCGAAGCGAAGGGATAATGTTGATACCTGAGCCAACCCTGAGCTAGGGTGTATATGAACAGTCTGGGGATGTTTCACAGTTCGATAAGAACCATTCTTTTGCAGCCGTGCAGAATGAGGAAAGAAACCTGAAAATAGCACCAAATTCGAACTGAGAGCTGCGTATTACTATAAAAATTTCATAATTCCTGGTCACTGACATTTGCACATGCATACATACCAGATGTTATTGACTTCTTCACTGCATCCAACTCATTGGGACTGGAAGAGAGCTCAATTTCAACCCTCTCCAGAAGGCCCTCCAACTGGTCCCTAATGTCCCTTGCTCTTTTCATGCTCCTTACCTAAAGAAAAACGAAATACTCTTGGTACTGAGCATCTCAGAAGCATCAAAATAACAATAGTGGCCTATATATCAAAATTGAAAAAACCAAATATCTACTGGCAAAACTGACACAGAAACAGAAGCCATGTCAAAACAGGGCACACTTGGACGGTCCATTCACTTCACTGATAAGGTCAAGTGCCAAATGGAGTCTCAGCTTGAGAGCTCAATAACTGTATTCCTTCATAAGATTTACTCAGCTACATTGTCTGATTTTGGCAAGCAACGGACAAGGGGTTGTCTTTGATGGTAAAGATCCTCAAGATTCTCCAAGGTCAAGACTCAAGGAACTCGGAAGAAGGGTTTTGACAGATGAGGGTTCATCAGGAAGACAACGTTACAAGGCCTCTTGTGTAACACAGAAAAATGGGGCAAAGAATTTGGACCAGAAATACCACTAATAATGAAGACTTAAAGAGATGAAACCACAGTTCCCTTTTTTCTTATGAATGAAGAATTTGCATTAGCAAATTAAGCACTCATATATGAGGTCACAGTCATTAACAAAAGGAGAAAAAAGTGGAAATAGGCAGCCTCTCAGATGCTTCTATCTTAATTTAAAAGGACCGACAGAAGAAGTAAAAGGAGTTTTCATGAAGAAAAAATAATTAAAAAGAAGAGGACAAGAAGTCTAAGCAAATTCTGCCAACAAACAAGTGAATGGTGAAAGTAGAATCTAAACATTGAAAAAGACAAGACATTCCAATAAACACAAAATCAATCATAATGTACTCTACCTGAATGTAATTTTCATAACACCACTGGGTAGAGAAATTTGTTTCCCTCCAAGAGTTATACACCTACAGAGAACGATAACATAAATAGTTCAAGGAAATAATTCAGAAATCATACTGCAACAAAAACCGAGAGCCCACGATAAGGAATATACAACCAGAGTGCTCCCATACGACCAACCTTGAGTAGAGCCATATGGTCTCCTACATTTCCCGTGTGAAAATTCATTCTCGCATTGTCAGCGTGCACTTGTTTGTCCTTGGGACGATAAAAGATAGAGTTTCCAATTGACAACATAGCAGCAATAGAAATGATCTCATCTGAACATTTGTACTTGTCAGAAGCAACTATCATTTTGGCTTGCATAGGATCAAGTGGAAACTCAGCCATCCTTCTACCGACCTTTGTCAGTTCACCATGCTTATTCAGGGCATTTAGAGCAAAGAGTAACTCTAGAGCTTTTAATAATGCCTCAGATGGTGGTGGATCCATGAAATCAAAATTCAATAAATCATGAATGCCAAGACTCTTCAAAGATAGCACAACACTTGCCAGATTAGTCCTTTGTATCTCAGGTACTGTGTTATCATCCAAGTCATGGTGATAATTGTAAGCTGTGTACAACCGAAAGCACATCCCGGGACCTGTTCGGCCAGAACGACCTGCACGTTGCATAGCTGAGGCCTTTGATACGGGAGTCACAAGCAAAGACTCCATTCCAGTTCTAGGGTTGTATGATTTCATCTTACAAAACCCAGGATCAATAACATACTTGATGCCATCAATAGTTAGAGATGTTTCAGCAATGTTTGTAGCAAGGACAACCTTCCGTGCCCCTTCAGGAGTGGGCTCGAATATTTTGGCCTGAAGCTCTGTCGGTAAGTTTGCATAGATAGGACAAATAATAAGCTCAGCAATTTTAGTCCCTAAACCTTTTGTCCTGTGTTTCAAAGTTTCCTCAGCTGTCTCAATTTCCTCCTGACCAGTAAAGAAGACTAATATATCTCCAGGTGACTGTGTCACATGGATCTGAAGCACTGTTACTATTGCAGCATCCAGATAGTCAGCTTCAGGCGCTCTTGTGTAGTGTATCTCGACAGGGTACCTCCTACCAGGAATCTTGAAAATCGGAGCTGAGTCAAAGTAATCACTAAATTTCTCAGCGTCCAGTGTTGCGCTTGAGATCAGTAGCTTTAAATCTGGTCGAAAACGTGATATATCCTGTCACACAAAACAAGTCATGGTAATGCATATGGAAGGGACTGTGAATGCTGAATGATAATTTCGCTTGTAGTAAAACCAAAAATAATAAGGAATCCACTTGCCTTCACCAGTCCAAAGAGTATGTCAGTCGACAAAGTTCTTTCATGTGCTTCATCCACCATGATCACGCTAAACACAACATAATAAGAAAAGTACGGGCTGATCAATGATGCTAGTGAACATTGGAAAAATGAGGTTTTTGAACAAGGATATTAACTGACCTATAGCTAGCCAGATCGGGTTCGCCGAGGAATTCTCTCAGTAGCATCCCATCTGTCATATACTTAATAATAGTCTTTTCTGATGTATTATCCTCAAAACGGATGGAGTATCCCACCTGCAGAAGTTGAAAAGCAACCATCAGCTATTGAGAAGTCAAAATAGCAGCTGACACACCATTCAATAACCGAAACAGAAAAGCAAAGATAAAAAAACTAAGAAATCCAAAACTGAACACAAACCTCGTGTCCAAGTTTGACACCCATCTCTTGAGAAACCCTAGCAGCCACACTCATAGCTGCAACTCGCCTTGGTTGCGTGCAACCAACCTGGGTAAAAGGGCATGATTATATATCGGAAATGTTCATCACAATCTGATTCCACAGCTCTTACATTCTATCCCCGTACTGTGGAAACCTTTTGTATTCATAAGCAGGTTATGGGATTAATGTAGAAACAAGTACCAATTTCAAGTGGCATGACAGTAACAAGTCCAATGACACCCCACACTCTGACCCATACTAGTTTATTATGCCAGAGGACATTAGAGGTGGTCTTTGAGATCTACAATCATGCTCAAAGTTCAAAGAATTAACCCAAAATGCATTTCACTCCGAGCACTACAGCCTGGTCAAGGATTTGCACATACAAGCCTGGTAGAGTGCCCATTAGACGCTACCAGTACATGTATTATAATACAGGAAGGTAGATTTTTGGGTAACGCAACAATGCTATTCAGCTAAGTAGAAAGAAAGTCTTTATTTTTCAACGTGTAGTTACCACAGGGCCTCAGTCTACATGACAGGGTAACTCTCCCATCCAAACCCCTACCAAGATACGGAGACTCAATCCCCAACCTCAAGGGTCAAGGATTAGTGTTCACTGTTTCATCAGCTATATTAAAAATAACAAAATAGAGAATAGTAACAACTGAATGAAGAGCGAATTCTTAGAGAGGACATGGTAAGAAATAAGTACCTTTCCAAGCTTGGTATATCCGGCTTCATGCAGATACTGGGGTATCTGTGTGGTCTTCCCTGAACCAGTCTCTCCTACTATAACAAGAACCTAAAACAGAATTTGGAGCACAATAAGAATCTAATTCCACAATCACATCAAGGACACTTGACTAGACAAAATGAAACAGCATATCACAAACAAACACTCTATTCGGGGATTCTACCAAACAATGGCCAAAAGAAGGGATCATACTCGGCCATGTCTCCAGCAAGTTAAAGTTTCAAGGTTTCAGGATGTCAAGTTCCATGTACAGCCAGCAGTAGCTCTTAATGATGGTCATACACAACTTAATAGAAAAACTTACATCGCCAAGCTCATTAAAGGAAATCTGTTGAGGGATTTAGAGAGCTATGGAAATCTAAGTAGTATTGCAAATGAGGCAACATGAGCAAGTATTATATGTACACTTCAGGACACTTGTTGGGAGTTCTGAGTTAATGAATTCATACCAAAATTACGAAAAGGAAACTATTGAATCTGAATACCCATTTTCAACACTGGAGAAACTAAGGGAATTGCTTTCCGTGAGATTTAGATCCATTGTATTTCTGGAACCCAAAACAGTAAGAGTATGCCAAGAAGCAGTTTCACCAAACGGATTTTATCCCAACGATGCTCAAAATCTTATAGCAGAATGTCGGATGAACAGTAATAAATGACCCATAGTAAATTACGGTACGGGAAAGTTACGTATAAAATACGTACGGGTATTTTACTTTGTCTTTAAGCTAATATTATGTTTAATAGTACGTTAATAGTCATAAATATATAAAATTAATTATTTTTAAAAATAAATAATATATAAAAAATAGTAAAGTTAATAATTTAATGGATTAAATATGGATATTAAACGTGTTATACGGGTTTTATACGAGTTTAGTACGGGAGCCGTCAAATGAACGGAAACAAATGAAACGGATTGACAATAATATGGATACGGAAGTTTTAAACGGATAAAGTATGTACGGGTACATATACGTGTATTAAACGAAGTATTTACTAACTATTAATGACCTATGGCATGTGTTGAGAACTAAATACATAAATTTGGGCAAGGCCAAAAAACAGTGTGATCTGATATCAAACGTAGGCACAAAATGAAGCAACAGTACCAGTTCTAAGCAAAAGAAAAGAAAACAAAACCTGATAATCTTTGACGGCTTGGAGTAGTTGTTCTCGATATGGATATATGGGTAAGGTTTTCCTATCCTCCTGAACACAAGAAAAGGTATGCAAATGGTCAGAGTAATGCCTCACCAGCAATAATATCAAATTCCATCAGAAGTACATTTTCTTATGCTTCCTAAAGAACATTTCTTCAAGGAAGAAAACGCCTCCAGTGAAACTTTGTGTATATCAGTACGGACACGTCTGTAATTTTCACCCTATTTCTTAAGCTACTGTAGCTGCATGGCAACTGCCGGAGCATTAAAGTCACAAAGTAAACTAACAGTGGCGTGATGGTTCTAGAGTTCCACTTATCCAATAGCAGACAACAATTGCTGGAAATGTTAACAAATTCGGAAGACAAATTGGTAAAGTAGGAAAACCATTTTGAATTTTGTATCCAAGTAGAATCTCTGATTTAATGCATTGCAATTGATAAACTAAAGATGGATAGTCATAGTTAAAATTTTGCATGATAGTAAATAGCTTTCACCAATGCACAAAGAGGGGTTTGGTTATGGTGTTGATACCATTTCCGTAAGGATCTCTAAACAACCTTCTTCCCCGTTTCCCCGTTTTTTCAGATATTTCGGCCACAAACATTTTTTAACCTTATTCTTTACAATCTAACAAGACAAATATTGGGAATTTTTTACATGTTTTTTTAGATATTTTTGCAGGAGTATTTCCAACACCAGACGAATGAGTAGTCACACCCCTTCATGTGAATAACTTTTGCCAGCATTGTGAATACTCCTCGAAAACGTGGAAAAAGAATATATATATCAACATTTGTTAGATTGTAAAAAATAAATTAAAATAAGTTTACTCAAATAATTTCGTAAAAAAAACTTTTGAAGCTGTGAAGGAACGGGATTGTTAGGATATCCTTGCAAATAATGCTGTCATGTTCATAACCAAATCCGCACAAGGAACCTTTAACTTGCTACAAAAACCAAAGATGCAAAGCATTCATCCATGCACAATAAACTAGTATCATTTATATAGTCAATTTCTGAGCAAACGAGGATGTTAACCCTCTTTTCCTCTAAAGGGTACAGGTAGAGAATATGGAAGCCTAACCTGGAGCTTCTCCAAACCTGTTTTAGCCTCCAATTCCTCAAGTGCATCCGGCGAGAGATCATTATCAAACTGCATAGAAAACCAAATTACCTGAGAAGAACGTATTGATATTGAAAGCAATGGTCCATTATCAAACAAGATAATCAGCGTACTTTGTCACCATCCATTACTGAAGCCTTGATAAAATCAATCTGGTCCTCAAACACAAACCTGAATAAATGCACAGAGCACATACCAACTGTGTCAACATAAGCATTTAGTTTCAACATCGAACAGCAATATGAACTTTAAAATACTAGGTACTATGTAGAAGTGGTGACTCCAAAGAACAGAAATCAATATACATGGAAAGTCGTACAAGCTTTCATACTCTCAAATCAAGCTTTCATATTTTCAATGATTTGGGAGCAAAGAGAGAGACTTCAGAAAAGGTGACCCGAGTCCCAACCCATATAAAATATTGTTATTCAGTGAGACTAATGTGTCAGCCTAACACTCATCCGCATGCTAATGCCAACAAATTACTCCTGCGGAATTCCATTGATCGAAGACCAACAATACCAGCTGTGTTTTTCAAAAGAAAACAGGGACAACTAAAACTTACTGATAATCATCAGATGCCTGCTTTTTATTTTTCGAACCAAAACTCAGTTTTGCTTTTCCTGCAAGCATAAATTTCCCAATCAGAACCTCTTATGCCAGACTTAACGAATCACTCAGCATTAGAGTAGCTACATTCTAATAATATTTCAGGAACCCACCGATTTGATGATCTTCCCAAGCATCTTGTTCTCCATGAGGGTTCATTTTCTCTGCAGCACCATCATCCCTATCGCGCAGATAATGAACGAAATAGTTTGGTAAGATGCGATCATGCAGCCAGTTAAGAACTTTGACTCCGTCATTTCATATGCTGCTAGCAATAAAAACACCTTTCGGTATTACCTGTATCGCTGGATAGCAACAGCAAATCTCTTATCTTGATTAACGCCACCTTCCTGATCGTATGCTTCTGGCATCCTGTACTGCACTCCAGAAAATGAAACATTAAAATGATGAAACCAATTGGAAAAACCAAGTAACTACAACACATTAACCAAAACTTAAGACAACAGCTTCTGTTTCCCAGCACAAGTTTTTCAGCCAGAGAAAGGGTACGGCCAACTCTAACAAGTCAAACAAATTTCTAGGGAGGAAACAAACGGCAACATGCAACCAAGCATCCCCTAGCAACTAATGAAGAAAAATATATATCTGGCTTTCAACAGAGCAACTGATACTTTTCCTCATGCAAAACGCAGAATGTACAAAATCAACTACCACCTTTGCCAATAAATGAAGCTAGATTGTCAATGACAACAAACCGACAAACCAGTACAACCAAGAAACCACAACCACTGACAGCTAAGTGGGCACACTGGTCCAACAAGATCCAGAGGAAGTAGTCATTCAGTACCTCATTTATGTCATCAGGCTGTACTGACTTCTCTAAAAGCTTGACAAGTTCCACCTTGTTTCTGTCATGAAAATAATAAAGATATCAATTACCCACACAAAACTGATTCTACAGAACTCCACGGAGAGTATGTTTCTTATTCACATTATAAGATTCGAAGAATGATAATCAACAGTATGTTCAGTTGCACTCAAAATATGAGATATCGTTTAAGATACATAATAATAATGATATGCCAAACGTAAGTGATCCTACAAGAATCAAACCATTGAATGGTTCTAATGCACATTGGGAGAAGAAAAGAATAATGATCAACAACATCTTCAGTTTTTTTTTTTTTTTTTTTTTTTTGAACAACATCTTCAGTTGATGGACTCATTTAAGATATTTTTTGCCAATAAGCACATAATGCAGAACCGAACAAAACATCATAAGATAAACAGTGTTGCAAATTACTATATATTCTTCTCACACCAGAGGTCCATAACCAAATACAAATTGAATGAGAACATATGCATTAATGGCCAGGAAATCGGGCCAAGTTCAATTAATTCCCCTTTTACAAAAACCAATTGGTTAGAAAGCAACAATTACCATAATAGATGCTAAGCTTCATTGAAGAAATATACTCATGAATTATGATAAGGAATCAGTCTATTACCTTTGATCTTGATATTCTGTTTCAGTGAGCTTCACACCATCAAACATATATAGATTATCTAATACCTCATCCCTGCAAAATTGAGACAGAAGCTAGTCATATTAACAAGCACACATTCTAGTCCAGCATTTTAAGAACCCAGGCTTTAAAGAACAACACAAACAACAAAGAACATCAAGTTCAAATCTAAGACCGACATTTTCCCATTTCTTTTACCGTATACTATCATGATAATCAGCAAGGCTAAATGGTTGGCCTAATCATAATGGAGGATAAAATCATTAAGTTGAAACCCTTGGGGAAATTATTAGGAAAAATAATCTATAAGCAGCACCACTAAGTTGGTAGTTAGTGATATATGGTAGCACCATACCGAAGTTCTTCCACTTTTTTCTGCTCCCTTTTCTTTAGATACTCCTGTCTGGACACCTTTCTGTGGGAACAAACATTAGAACAATGGGAAAAGTATTAACATCGTTATCAGTGCATAAACCGGGAGAAGCAGTGGTAACAGATTCACAAATGAAACCTTAAAGTATCAATGCCATCATTCTCCAATGCATTCGCTCTGCGAATCATCTCACCTGTTACAAAATACAGAGGCCAGTAAGAAATGGTACTTTTTTATAACCAGCATCTTATACGGATATGTACATGATAGTTAAGCTTCATACCTTCCTCCTTTTTTGTTAACTTTGGCTCTGCCAACTGTTACAATTGGGTTAAAGAGCATTAGCCAAACTAGAAACTGAACTGAACCACATTTTTGTGTTAAAGAGCATATTGTATTAGCAGTAACACAAAAATAAAGCTATAGCCCAATTAAAGGAGGGGGTGGAGTACAGGTTCGTGAAGGATTATGGCTATAGAAACCTAGGACAAGCTGAAGTTATAAGGATTAAGGATCTCAAGTTTGCTGATATGGAGCAATCCAAGGCCCCAAATTGGTGACATATATGGCCAACTGATCTTATGTTCTACCAATAACCTGAGAAAGCTATATAACAATTAACAAGCATAACGAACTTCAAGAGAAAAATATGATACATTGAGATTTGAATTCTAGGAGGGTCTCGGGTTATACACCACGATCAAACAAAATAAATCTTATTCCCGTGGAGCTTCGAAACGAAGATGCTTTGGTAATAACAAAACAGTATAGAAGGTTGAAAGACTCCAACTATGCCGCATGCAATTAAAATGCCAACCTACATCTTTAAAGCTAATTTGTGTACCTTTCTGGTTGCTGCAGCATCACGTTCTCTTAAATTTCGCTCCAATTGCTCACGTTCCATTTGATCCCGCAATATTTCTTCATCTGACTGTATAACCAGAAGAGACAAGAAAGATAGTTAAAATCATATATTTAGAGAAGAAAAAAGTAAGGTAAAAATAATGAACAGCTCAAAAGTGATCATTGAAGAAAATAAATTACGATAGCATTAAGGAACTTCAGCAAAAACAAGCTTCCAACAGGAGCACTTAAGAGATTCAAGTTTCTTTATTGTTTATCACGAGAATCTGAACTTGAACTAAAGTAACATAGCAATATCATCAACCAATAAGACAAGGAAGCTTGCTGATAAACAAACACCAAGCCACTGTCAAGAACAGTACCTCTGAACCATCATCTTCATCATCAGAAATCCGTCTCTTCACTCGCCTCCCTTCTTCCACATGTTTGACCACCTGCAGCATCAGATCAAGCCATACCAACAAATAACCACATCAGAATCCACGCTAACCAGAAACCGACCATATCATCAAACAAACTAGAGCGTTCTGTCGATGGGAAAATGAACACCGTGCCTCGGTCTCTTCATCGTCATTATTATCACTCTTTTTCCTAAAGCGCTTCTTATCTGCCCTTCTGGTCTCCATAGTCAGTTTACTTGTTGTGGCAGTAACATTACTAGCACTGCGATCATCGTCCTCATCATCAGCATCCAAAAGCGTATACATCTGCTGCTTCTTGGCCAATATTGCAGCTTCCCGTTCTTGTTTTTGGTAAACCTGTGCAGAAAAGTTAGGACACTTAAACTGGCAAAAACTAATGAAGAATCACTTAAAGGGTAAAATCTCCTTTGACAAGCATAAGCATCAAGGAATGTAACATACAGAACTCACATTTAAACCAGAAGCTTTTCGTGGAACTCTAGCAAAGATTTCTTCAGCAAACGTGCGCGTTTCTGCTGAAGATGGTAAATCCAACTCCACTAGTTTGCCAAATAACTCATCTGGTGATTTTGCTTCCTTAGCTGCAACAAACAAAAAATGCCTACGATATTATGCTACACAAAGATAAACCGTCAAAGCCTCTAAACTATTTCCCATCCTTAAGTCACTGAGAACAAAGGGTGAATCATGCCACCACCAAATAGTAGATGCAGCCCACAAAGATTTGTTCACCATATAAAAGGAACGGAAACTCACTGAATGCAATTATGTACTGAATGACTGCGCCTTGTGAGTATCCCAACATTGATATAAGCCTATCCGATACCCACGTCTTCAAATTGGCATCACCCATGTTGTCTGCATAAAATCGGATAACAATGTGAGGGCCTATGCATGTAATGCACAGGGTCTAGACAAGGCCAGGCATGAGCTGAACAACACCAAATACAAGGTTTCACCAATGCAGAGGTCACAAACACGGAAGGTAAACTAACAAACAATTCTGCGAACAGCCAGCTACCAATTAGGTTAAACTTGGCAAACACCTCTACTTAAGCAAACATATCAACTTCCGACGCATAGATTGAGCAAGGCGGACAAAAACCAATTTCAGTCTCCTAACAAGGCTGAATGCCTTGGATAGAGCAAGGCAGCTCTTGCGCACAATTTGCGCCGGTGGGGAACGGCTTTCTTTATGCGGGATAGAAATCACAAATTCGATTTCTCAACCGCGCGAAGGCTTAGACCGTACTAAGAGGAGGAACAGTGAGAAAGCCTATAACCCCTAAAACCATATTTAAAACCACAAAGAAGGGCGGAACCAGAATAAATGCATCGTACCAGCTTCTGCCTTGACCAATGCCTTCTTCCTCTTCAGCGGGTACTACTGCTTCTGAAAGTTGCTGGACGCAATAATTCTGATTTCGGAGACCTTTTTCAGTGGACAAGTTTGGTCGGAGCAGTTCTTTGCTTTTCGCCGCCTTCGAGATCGTCGCCGACGGGGAGTAGGGGTTTGGTAATCTTTCCCTCTTGAATTTGGATCAAGATAGGGTGCATAACCATGGTTATGCACCTATCAATAACCAAATCTGGACCCTTCATTTAGAAAATTCAGATCTAAGGATGGAGAATTAAATGCTATTTTTATTTTGACTAGCTTTCTTAATTGACTTATATCTTTTTCGTTTTAACTCGGATTTTAATTTTTTTTGCACAGATGGAACTAGTTCACCGTGCTCTACAAAATGAGATCAATTTTCAATATTTTTTTAGGAAAAAAAATTCTGGCCTCTCGGTACCAACTGCATACCATATGGTATCTTCTTCGTTTTTAATTCGTTTTTGAAAACGTTTGCACAGCATGGATGAGTTCATCATGATCTACTGGATCTACAAATTTCTGGGTGAACAAATTACAGGACCACACAATACCACACAATACCACCCTGGTACGGGGGTGGTAGTGTATGGTATCTTCTTCGTTTTTAATTCGTTTTTGAAAACGTTTGCACAGAAGGGACGAGTTCATCATGATCTATTGGATCTACAAATTTCTGGGTGAACAAATTACAGGACCAAAAAATACCATACAATACCACCCTGGTACGGGGTGGTATTGTGTGGTATACAATGTTAAAAGTCGTAAATTATAATTAATTTACTTCTACTATCATGTATTCAACCATCCTACAATATTGCTTTGTTCATACCACCATGGTACGTTTTTCAAAACATATGTATGCTTTTATTTCAATACCAGTCAATACCATATGGTATAGGCTGGTAAAAAATGGCTCAATTTTTTTTGTTCGAAAAATATATTAAAGTGGATATCATTTTGAAGAGCACAATTAATCTGATCTAACTGTGCAAAAAAAATTAAATTTCGACTTAAAATGAGCGAGAAATCGTCCGTCAAAGATTAAAGAGGGAAAAATTAAAGGCTTTCCATGAGAAAGAGGATGCTGATGTCATGCTGATGTGGACGGGTTACTCATGGTTACTCACACAAGGTTACTGACCTGATCCATTGAAACAAGGTGGTACCGACTTACAGCCTGAATTCGCAATTTCCGATTAAATGCGGCAGGGGAGCCTCCATCTACATGGAAAATAAGGCGGACCGTATTTGGCAAAAGGTTGTCAAACCGGTTTAATATCGGTTGGGAAGTGTATGGTTCGACCAGAGATACAATTGATTTACCAATTTATATTGGATTTAGCATAATATGCAGGGAAGAGGAAAAAAAAATTAGACTTTAGAGATATATAATATATTTGAAGATAATCCTCTAACATCTACATCCATATTTATATAATATAATATACAATCAAAATAAAATTAAAGTACAATGTTTAACGCTAACATCCAAACGTTTATACTTGAACCAACAAATAACATAAATATCTAAACATTCATACTTGAATCGGCAAATAACATCAACATTTAACTTTCAAATTAAAGAAACAAATCAAAAAAATTTATCAATTAAATTCACCAAAACGACGTCATTTTTTTATGGTCAGAAATCAATTATGTCAGTCATACCAAAGACATTCCAACCACATTTGTAACTGATATCGATTGTATCGGGGCATTCCGCCCAATTATGTAATCAACCACATAATAAGCACACATTACCAACTACTCAGCCTATATATATACCCATATATAGAGACGTCTGGTATGCTCCAGATGATCTGACCGTTCGATTTACATGGATTAGCTCCGGCCAATCTCAACGGTCAATTATTCTTTTCTCTTAAATTGAACTTTGGGTTTGGGATTAGAAAATCGGAGCCTGGGGTTTATCCATTTGAGGTTAGAGTATAGTATAATATCCCAAACTCAGTTTAATTCATGGTCTAAATTTAGGTAACCAGTTCGCGGAGCGAGAGCGGGAGCGGGAGCGGGAGCGAGAGCGCGAGAGCGTCTATTTTTGAAGAACTCAATATCGAGAGCGTTAAGAGAGCGTTAATATTATATAATTTTTAATAAATATATTAAATATAATTCTTAAAATATAGTCAATATCAAATTTATACTAGTTAAACTTGTTAACAAGATTATATTAAATATTATATAAAGATAACATATGTTACCGCTTACTAAATTAGCATAAGCCTAATTTTTTTTTTTCTTCCAAAAAGTGGTTTAAGAAACTACAAATTAAGGAGTGGACTCCAATTGATTAAAAAGTAAAAACTAGAAATCCTTCTCTTTCCACGCAAACAGCTCAACCACCACTCTCCACCACAAATCCCTTATCTATTCCTCTTGTGTCAGAAATCACTTCATCTTCTGGCATACTCCTTTTCGCTCCAAGCAAAGACCATTCACCAAAATTTTCTTCCTCTGCTTCCAATCTTTGCTTGATCGCATATTCATCTCCTGGCTTGTTCTTTTCATGTTCTCTGCCTTCAATTTGCGAGTGAGAGATCTTATTTAGAAGGAGAAAAAGAGCGCATCAATCATTCAATGGGTACAACTACTCTCTCCCGCGACGAGACTGTGCCTTTCTTCGTCTTCCTCGGAGCCGCATCCGCCTCTTCTCATATAATTTTTTGAACCTTATGATTCCTACTTTTCGATTTAATTACGGTAGATCTAGGAGGATTAATCTTGGATCCGCGGTTGGCTGTGTAATTTATAGTTGCATGAATAGGAGCTACCTATGGACGGTGGAGAGTGGGTTCGGAGTGGCGTCGATGGAGTGATGAGGCCAGAGCTGGTGATGAAATTCATTGTTCTGGACTTCTGGTGGCGTCAGTCTTCTGGGTTCGAGGATAAATCGCGCTCCCAAAATCCCAATACGCGCTCTCACCAAAAGTAGTTCGCGAATTTTTCGTGAACTCCCCAAAATTCGCGTTTCGGCGTTCTGGAGCGGGAACGTGGACAACATAATGGCGAATTGGGTGACCTAAGTCTAAATAGAGATATCTCACTATAGTACATGAAACATAGTATGTTCCAGGAGCACACGAGTCTGACCCATATATATCTATTTATCTACAAAATATATAAAGGGATTTCTCAGTAGAAGTATAGAACTCTTATCCACACCAGCCTCTCCGATTTCCCCGCATCTTTCGATGTTTATTTTTTGGTTAAATACACTTGTATATCCAAAACTTTCACGGTTGTGCCAATAATATCCAAATTTTCCGAAATACCACTTATATCCAATTCCTTCACATTCTTTAAAGGTGTTTTTGGATATACAAGTGTATTTAACCAAAAATATATTGGAAAATGGATAGATTTGGCAAAGAACAACTTTAAAACATGGATATAAGTGGTATTCCGGGAAATTTGGATATTATTGGCACAACCGTAAAAGTTTTGGATATACAAGTGTATTAAACCTTATTTTTTCCTTTTTTCTTTAATTTTTTCAGCTCAATCGTTTCTTTATATGGGTGATTTACATAAATATTGTAAAAATTTAAAATATTACCACATATATAGTGGTAAAAACCTATTTACAAGGATATTATGATGGGGAGGTCACGCGCCTACTAAGCGAAAGTGGGGTAATTTAGCTCAGCTTGTCAGGTGCAGCTGATTTCTATTCTGACAAAAGACTTACAACTAAGTTTCATAGCTTTGGGTCAGCTATTCCAGTCACGATTTTCCTACCTCCAGAGGGAAAGGTCCTCCCTTTTTGGCCGGTTGTGGGCGAGGAGGGATTAGAAACCCCAACATTGTGATTCATAGCCACATCCCCCATGCTCTAATCCCCTTTTTATTCATTTGATAACCAGAGTCATTATGTGATAAATGATCACTATGAGTGAGACTCGATATAATTTGATCAATCTTTTTTTTTTTTTGTTGTCGTTAAGGTCGAAAAGTAAATAAATTAAGCTCGGCTCGTGAGGTAACGCGAGCATGACCACGAAAGGCAACGACGACGACAATCTCTCTAGCATGACCATCACTTGCTCTTCCGATGACGATTCTAGTGGCAAGGAGTAAGCCTTCGCTGGAGGGTCTATTTGGTCGTGGAGGTAGACGAAAAAGAAAGGATGTGTGGTCTTATACATACTAAGAAATTATTTCATCCAACTCGCGCGAGCTGAGCTAAATTTATTTACTTTTCGCTCATCTCGCGTGCCACCTCATTAGCTGAGCTAAATTTATTTATTTTTCGCTCAGCTTGCACATTGTCGCGACCTGAGCTAAACTATACAACTTTCGCTCAGTATGCACGTGACTGCAAATTTTCGCTTCCCAATCACAGTATCCTTGTGAATACTTTTTTACAATTTATCTGTGATCATATTTTTATTTTATTTTTACAATATATATGTAAATCATCCTCCTTTCTATCCTAATTTTTCTTTTTTTTAGTGGATCACGTTAGTAATTTTAGGGTGAGTAACCATGAGTAACCCGTCCACATCAGCATGATATCAACATCCCTCTCTCTATCATGGAAAGCCTTTTATCTTTTCCCCTTTAATCTTTAACGGACGATTTCTCTCTCGTTTTAAATCAGAATTTAATTTTTTTTGCAAAGATAAATCAGATTAATTGTGCTCTTTAAAATGATTTCCACTTTGATATATTTTTAGAACAAAAAAAACTGAGACATTTTTTACCAGTTAATACCATATGGTATTAAATAGGAGCATACCATATGGTAAGAAAGTGTACCATGATGGTATGAACATACCAAAACTATAGGAAGGTTGAATACATGACAGTAGGAGTATACTAACTGTCATTTACTACTTTCATCATTGTTTAACACAAGTTACCACCCTCGTACGGTCGTACCAGAGTGGTAAAGTATGGTAATTTTTGCTCTTGTAATTTTTTCACTGACTCGCATGAAACTACACCACAATAAAATCCCGACTAGAGTTCAAGTTTTTAAACTCTAACCGGGTGCAGTATAGAACAAGTATTTAGATATCAACCCGGGTCGGTCCGTCTACCCCTACTTCAATTGTTGAAATCATTTCTAGCAACAAAGTTTTGGTTTGAAAGTTTGCTAATTATAATAAAATAAAGCAAAGGTAAATGGGTTTGAAAACTCTTTTGTGGAAGGATCACTCAGGTGCCGCTTCCCCCTAACTACTACCATGATATGTGAATTGGAACAATTGCTTTTGGGCAAGGTAATCGCGAACCGCAGAGGGATGCATATATGGTTGGAGACCACAATCTCAATTGCTAAGCCAAGGTAAACATTAAAGGCCGTGTCACTCGACCCTCTAGGTTTAGGTAATCGGTAATTGACTTACTCCCTCACTCAACTCAAAGGTCAGACGGCTTAATCATGATTAACAGATTTGCTTAATTCAACACCGAGAGTTGCCCTAAATTAACCTCGTTAGGTGGCTTAGAAAGCTGAAAGAAAACCAACTCGATTGAATCTCCCTTGGAAGGGGGATTTTCCTCTCTAAGCTAGGTTAAGGTGGCTAATTAGATTGATAGCACCAACATGCACAAACCTAAGGGTGCTAAGCACAATTATGCACAATCCTTAGGTTGCTAAGCACCAAAATGCACAAACCTAAGGATGCTAAGCACAAAACATGCACAACCCCTAGGTTGCTAAGCACAAGCATGCACAATCAATCATGAAAAATACCTCAATCATTGAATTAAACAATACCCAATGACAATCATTCAATTCACATAAAATAAAGTACATGGTAAAGTTAGGATTTCACAACACCCAAGTGAAAGGAGATCTACTCCATGCTAAAAATGGGGAAAACAAGAGGAGAAGAGGTGGAAACCATCTTGGAGGATGCTCCCAATCTTCTTGGCCCTTGTGTTGAGCTTTTCTTGGAGGAAATCTTCCCAAAATCCACCTTGAAGCAAAACCCTAGCCTTCTTCTCCCTTGGTTCGTGTTTCTCTCTCTAGAAATCTGTAGAAGGCTTTTCACACAAAGTGGGCTCTCCACTCTCTCCTCCTTTCAGCTCATCTTTTAAACCGCTTTGCGTCCTAACAAGCGCTAATTTATCGTCATTAGCTTGACGTTTGGGGATCGATCACGACTTTAAACGTGATGCCACCGAGGGCGGATCCACCACACTCTCGGGCGAGGCTTGTAGCCTCCCATCTTAGACTCCTTGAGTTGGCCTTCTTGGTTGGCCAACATTGCTTCGGCCTCCCCCATCTTCCGGGCCAAAGCTCTATTCATTCTTCTCCTCCAAGCATTCATCCGATATCCTTTGGGCATAGGACCCCTCTTAACTTCCTCCTCAACATCACCAAACGCAACACAAGTAATGGTGGGGTTTGCCTTGAGAGGCTCTCGTCCACTCTCATTCACATCATTTGAAAATACTCCCTTCACTTCATCACTCCTAACCCTAAGATCAATTTTAAGCTTGATTCTCTCCTTTCCATCCCTCAAAATTAAGGTCCTCTCATTAACGTCTATCAATGCCTTGGCGGTGGCAAGAAAGGGTCGACCGAGGATGAGGGGCACATCCGAGTTCTCACTTATGTCGAGAATCACGAAATCGTTCGGATAGCAAAACTTGCCCACTCTCACCATCATGTCCTCCACAATACCTATCGAGCTAATGACCGAACGGTCGGCTAAGGTGATTCTAAGCTTAGAGGTCTTAAGTTCACCTACTTCTAACTTTTTGAAAAGCTTGTAGGGAATCACATTAGCACTAGCTCCTAGGTCTGCCAAGGCAATGTCTATATGATGGTTACCAATATCAAGAGGGATAGTAAAGCTACCTGAGTCGGACCGCTTTTTGGGCAAGCGATCAAGGAGGTAAGCCGAACACTCCTCGCCAAGAGTCACGTTAGCGAGGCCTTCAAGCTTTGGCTTCTTGGTGAGGAATCCTTTGAGGTACTTGGGATATCTTGGCATTTGAGCCATGGCTTCAAGGAAAGGGATGTTGAGGTGGAGGTTGCGGAGCATTTCCATGAAACCTCCACACTCGTTCTTCAACCTCTCCTTGTACATCCTTGTGGGATAAGGAAGGGGTGGTGTGTATCCATTCACCGGCAAAGCCTTGCTTGCCACCTTCCTCTCATTCCTCGAGGGCTTCCCTTCTCCCTTCTTTGGGTTGGTCTCTTCCTTGTTGGTACCTTCCTTCTCTATCACTTCATTAGTGGCGACTTCCGGAACCACCTTCACACTCCTCACTTGAAGTTCATTTACCTCGGCATGGTCCTTGGGGTTCACCACGGTTTGGGAGGGGAAAGCTCCACTCCGTCGTCTTAGAAGGCGGGCAATAACGAGCCATAAACTTGTTGAGGAGGTCGTCCCATGAAGTGATATACCGATTTGGGTGGTTGTTTAGCCACCTAAGTGCTTTCCTCAAGAGTGAGTACTGGAAAAGCCTTAGTTGCAAAGCTTCGACTGGCACACCATTAATTTTCAAGCTCCCCGCGAGCTCCAAGAATCTCTGCACGTGCTCTCTTGGTGACTCGCTCTCAAGGTCGTGGAATAGAGCATTACTTTGTATCATAGTCACTAGAGCCGGCTTGATCTCGAAATTGTTTGTCGCCACTGGAGGATGTAGGATTGGCAATTGAATGTCCGTCGGCCTTGGGGCCATATAGTACCCCATCATTCTCGGGGCATCCTCATCCTCTGCCGCATCATTTAACTAGCGGGCTTGAGTGCCATCTTGCCTTTGGTTCCCTGCCATTACTACTTCAACGACGAGTTCAACTTCCACTTCTTCAACTTCTTCTCCACAAACACCGGGACCCAAACGTTGTCCCCCTCTTTCACTTCTTCTCCTTGCCTCCGCTAGCTCTCTCTAACGTGCTAGGAGCCGGAGAGTTCAGTTTATGTCCTCGTCAAGTGGTAGCAAAAGTGTCGGGTTGCTCCGGGTCATGCACCACCTACACACAATCGGAAAACACACCAAGTCTAGCACAAACAAAGCACACACACTTACTAAACTGGAAATTAAAAGTTAGATTAACAACCAACAACTTTTTCAAGATAACATACCGTTGTTCCCCGGCAACGACGCCAAAAACTTGACTCACACAAAACTACACCACAATAAAATCGCGATTAGAGTCCAAGTTCTTAAACTCTAGATGAGTGCAGTATAGAGCAAGTATTTAGATATCAACCCGGGCCGGTCCGTCTACCACTACTTCAATTGTTGAAGTCATTATCTAGCAACAAAGTTTTGGTTTGAAAGTTTTCTATTTATAATAAAATAAAGCAAAGGTAAATGGGTTTGAAAACTCTTTTGTGGAAGGATCACCTGGGTGTCCCTTCCCCCAAACTACTACCATGATATGTGAATTGGAACGATTGCTTTTGGGCAAGGTAATCGCGAACCGCAGAGGGATGCATATATGGTCGGAGACCACAATCTCAATTGCTAAACCGAGGTAAACATTAAAGGCTGTGTTACTCGACCCTCTCAGTTTAGGCAATCAGTAATTGACTTACTCCCTCACTCAACTCAAAGGTCGGACGGCTTAATCACGATTAACCGATTTGCTTAATTCAACACTGAGGGTTGCCCTAAATCAACCTAGTTAGGTGGCTTAGAAAGCTGAAGGAAAACCAAATCGATTGAGTCTTCCTTGGAAGGGGGCTTTTCCTCTCTAAACTAGGTTAAGGTGGCTAATTAGATTGCTAGCACCAACATGCACAAACCTAAGGGTGCTAAGCACAATTATGCACAATCCTTAGGTTGCTAAGCACCAAAATGCACAAACCTAAGGATGCTAAGCACAAAACATGCACAACCCCTAGGTTGCTAAGCACAAGCATGCACAATCAATCAGGAAAAATACCTCAATCATTAAATTAAACAATACCCAATGACAATCATTCAATTCACATAAAATAAACTACATGGTAGAGTTAGGGTTTCACAACACCCAAGTGAAAGGAGATCTACTCCATGCTAGAAATTGGAAAAACAAGAGGAGAAGAGGTGTAAACCATCTTGGAGGATGCTCCCAATCTTCTTGGCCCTTGTGTTGAGCTTTCCTTGGAGGAAATCTTCCCAAAGTCCACCTTGAAGCAAAACCCTAGCCTTCTTCTCCCTTGGTTCGTGTTTCTCTCTCTAGAAATCTGAAGAAGGCTTTTCACACAAAGTGGACTCTCCCCTCTCTCCTCCTTTCAGCTCATCTTTTAAACCAGAGACGAGCTCAGTTCACGGCCGTGAACCATGAAACGCGTTCGTGAACTGCAGGTGTGCGCTAAAACGCACCGCTTCGATCACTTCTGTTCATGGCCAATATCCTCCGTTCACGGCCTTAGTGACCGTGAAATCACCTTGCGTCAGTAACCTTTGTTTTGGCTTTGGACGCCTTGTGATTCACGGACAAGGGCTCTTCTTCACGATCATGCAAGACCGTGAACTTCCTGTGATAGTCGTGAACTGGCCGTTTTTCACCTCTTCTCCCGGTTTTCGATCCTTTTTGCCCAACTTTCGACTCTGAGGCTGGTTCCACCTGTTAAATCCTGAAACACACTAAAACACGAGAAACCTAGCGTAAAACCAACCTTTTAGGAGTGAATTTTCCACAAACACCTAAGTAAAACGGGCGCAAAACATGTTAAATTAGGCACAAATCATTCACCCAGAAATTTGTAGATCCAATCAATCATGATGAACTCGTTACTTCTGAGCAAATATTTTCAAAAGGACTTAAAAATGAAGAAGTTACCATATAGCATGAAGTTGGTAACAGGAGGTATGAAAAAAATCACAAATAATATTGAAAATTGATCTCATTTTGTAAAGCACAACGAACTCGTTCCATCTGTGCAAAAAAAATTAAAATTCGAGTTAGAACGAAAAAGATAAGAGTCAATTAAGAAAACTAGGGAAAATAAAATGTCTTTAATTCACAACTCTTAGATCTGGATTTTCTCGATCCACTTGGTTCTAAATTTCCAGATTTAGTTACTCATAGGTCAGTAACCAATGATTACTGATCATATCTTCAACCTTTTTTTCTTTCCCGGCCCAATTTCCTTCTTCATATAGGCGTCAACAAAAATTTCCTTTTACATAGTTAGGTCTTTTAATTATATAAAATAAAACTTATATCGATATTATAATTTTTTCTAATATAATAGGGTTTATCAAATATTTGTCTGATATTTCAAATTTATTATATATATATATATATATGATTGTTTCTATATATCATACATTGAGTAAAATCAAAGGTATATACTTTTTTTTACTACGAAAAAGATATATACATTGAGTAAGAAAATGATATATAGACATTGAATTGACGAGATTTTATGGCATGATACTATACCTTAGGCTAAATTGCAAGTTTGGTCACTTGAATTGCTAGTAAAGTTCACGTTAGCCATTAGAATTACTTTATTCCATTCGTAGTCACTTAAATTAGGTACACAGTCCAAGTTCGGTCACTCTCTGTTAACCTGGTCTCGAGTTGGTTTGTGGGTTGGGTAGGGAAGGGTGATATGGCGGGCAAATCTGACCTAGCAAGTCGGCTCGTCGATTTTTAGGGTTAAAATAAGCTGACTGAGATTTTCTGTTAGCCACGTCATCACTTAACGACCCCCGTTAATAGGGAAAAATCCCAATATACACCTGTAATTAAAAAAAATTCCCAAAATACATAAGTTATAAAAAAATTCCCAATCTAGACATGTTTCACATTCACCGCCTTTGTCTAAGGCAATGAATGCGATCACCGTGTTAGACAAACACGATGAATAAGTCACCGCGTTTAATGAAAACGATGAAGGAATCACCGTTTTTATCTAAAGCGGTGAAAGGTTACCGCGTTTTACTTAAACGGTGAAGCAATCATCGTCTTTGTTAACAACGGTGAATTGATCACCGTTTTTGTGCAAAGTGGGGAACACCTTCACCGTTGTAGTTTAGAGCGGCGATAGTTGCCCACGTTTCCCACCCCTAGTAGGTGAGAGTTAGGTCACAATGACCTAACGTTCACCGCCTTAGGGCAAGACGGTGACTGCCTTCACCGTTGTTGACAAACGCGGTGACTGCCTTCACCACTGTTGACAAACGCGGTGAATGCTGGTCGATTTTCATATATATACCCCCACGAGTAGTTGGAAAAACGTAACCCTCCTCCCTCTTCAAATTTCAGAAAAAAAACCGAGCAAAATACACATAAGCTATTTTCAGTATGATTTAATTTTGTATTGTTATATAATGATGTTTTTAGTAGTTATAATTATGTAATGAATTACTTATCATAGAAAATATGTTATGTGAGTTGGGAATTTATGTTGTTGTTAGTTATGAGATGGAGTAATATTAATTGTACAATATGGTTTTGGTTAATTTTATTGGAATTAAGCTAATAGTTACTTATTGTAAATTGTAGATATGAGTAAATTCAAGAAGTTTCAATTATTCGGTGGAATGGAAGGGTGACAAACTCTGACATTGGGATTGATTATGAGGATGGTGAATCCACTATGTTGAAAATTCACGATTCACGTGGCAAGAACTCCGTGACATTTGTGCTGACAGGGTTTGTACGAGCGGACAGACGAGAGTTGGTAAAATTACTTACCGGTATCCAGACATGAGTGCTGGCGAGGTTGTGTACCAAGAAGTTGTCATAAACGATGATGACACGGTTACGATGATGTTATAGGGATGCGGCTTGCAGAGTTCTATGTTGAGACTGGGGTGGTCGGTGAAACTCATTCTCACCAGCATTCTTATGATGATGGTTTTGCAGGAGGGTACAGATGGGGTGGTAGTTCAAGCAACTATGAAGGAGGTGGTTATACAAGAGGTTACGGATTGGGTGGTAGTTCAAGCAACTACGGAGGAGGTAGTGCTGCAGGATGGGTGCCATCGGAAGAATACCCACAACGTGACGAACCTGCCCCATTTGTTGAGGCCGGTGAGGTTCAATGGTCTGTTTGGGGCCCAGAGTGGGCTGAAATCGAGAATACGATTCGATCTGGGCGTACTTCACATGAGCGACAAGACGATGTTGGTGATGGTGGTCATGTTGATCCTTCTGGCCTGAGCTATCCATTCGACTCGAGTGACGATGATACTAAGGAAGATTTGAGATCAGTGAGGCATCGAATCTGGAAAGAAAACCACGTGGAGCCTGTGCGGCGTCGGGTCTGGAAAGAAAACCAAAATCCGCGCCTCACTACATCCAATGGCAGCGATGAAGCCCCGCGCGACGCGGAACACTGACGTGGACAAGCGCGGGTTATTCACCGTTTTCGACTAACACGGTGAATGCCCCTCGCGACACGAATCACCGTGGCCGTCAGATGCGGGGAACCTATCACCGCTTTTATTTAAAACGTTGAATGCTTCACCGTTTATATAAAAGCGGTGATTGGTTCCCTGCACTTTCACCGTTTTACTCAGCCGCGGCGAAGCTTTCATCGTTTCATCGAAACGCGGTGATTTGTTCACCGCGTTAGTCCAAAACGGTGATGTTGTTCACTGCCTTTGACAAATGCGATGATTGTGAAACATGTGTAGATTGGGAATTTTTTTTATAATTTATGTATTTTGGGAATTTTTTTAATTACTAGTGTATTTTGGGATTTTTTCCCCGTTAATGGAGACTGATGGAGGTTAACGGAGAGTGACCGAACTTGGACTGTGTACCCAATTTTAGTGACTACGAATGGAATAAAGTAATTCTAGTGGCTAACGTGAACTTTACTAGCAATTCAAGTGACCAAGCTTGCAATTTAGCCCTATACCTTAATCCTTGATGAGTGAATTCTAGGGGGAAAATCCAAAACTACCACTGTTTAATTTTTTTTATATAAAACTACTACCTAACCCTATAAAATGCCAAAAGTACCACCATTATTCAAAAACCGCACCTCGAAGGGGCGATTTTCCTTCAAACCACGCTTGGAACAAGCGTTTTTAGCTGGAACCGCATGTTGAGGCAGCGATTTTTTTTATTTGGGCAAAACTCAATTCGAGGCAGCGGTTCCCATGGCTGCCCTAGCATAAACCGCTTGCTTGGGGTGCAGTTCTGCTTCGGCAAGGGAAACCACTCCTCAAGGAAAGGGTTTATGATGTCGAGGCACAAACCGCACCCCCACCCAGCGGTTTGTGCCTCGTCCCCAATCCCCTAACATCCGACATGTCGGCAGCAGGAGGTTGCAGGGGTGGGGGCTGCATGGCAGACTAAAACCGATTCCCTGCCTGCAGTTTTTAGTGTCAATTTTGCCTGTAAAAGCCAACCCCGGAAAACTCAAATCTTCACTCCTCTCCTTCTTCTTCTTCTTCTTCTTCTTCTTCTTCTTCAAATTTCAGTTGTGCACCTTTCATTTTTTGAGTTTTTGCGATTAACGTTTATTCGTAAGTTTGTTTTGTATTACTTTTTATTGTGATTTGTGATTTTTATGGTAATAATTTAATTATGGTTTTATTGCAGATGACATTTTAAAAGTTCACGCTTGGGTTACGGTGGAATGGTTACACGGAAGAGACCGAAAAGGGGGTATGTTACGTCGGTGGCAATTTTTCTAAAATGTTATGTTTCTCATTACCACTCAGGCGGACATTGATGCCTTGGTCCAATTTTTTACCACCAATAACATTAAACAAGCAGAGATGTTCGTTTACACCGAGCCTGTCGAAGGCGGTGTAGGTCATTCTAGAGGTGACCAAACATCTGGTATCCACGGTGGGGGTGGATTATACGAAGATCATCCCCACCAAGAGTACCAATACCCTCATTCCAACCAGGAGTTTCACGATGGAGGAGGTCATCATCAATCCTTCCTATCATATGAAGAAGAAGCCCAACAGTACCATGACAACCAACAAGAAGGCTACCAGTACCAACCCGAGTACAACTTCCACCAAGGCGACAGTAGTTACCACAACTACCATCAAGGTGCATTTCATGATCATGATCAGATGGAAGATGACCTCCCAAATCCAGTTAGTGACCCTGAGATGAAGAAGAGGAAGGCGATGTCAGTGCAGGCAGCCTCGATCCTTTTGAAGGTGTCGATGATTCTGGCCCAGATTCAGACACATAAGATGATGAGGTGTATCGCGACTATGTACCTATCATGTACTACAATATGTTGATGCCGACATGAAGCCGCCAGAGGTGCCATTATGGGGTCCACTCACTGGCTTTACGAAGGGCCAACAATTTGCCATGAAGAATGAGGTGCGACACGCTATTGCCACTAAAGCTATGACTCGGAGTTTTGAATTGCACACAACTCATTGCGACACGAAGAGGCTTATGGTTAGATGTCAAAATCAACACGAGTGATGCAAAGCTAGGGTCCGGGCCATCAAAAGCAAGAGAGTCGGCCATTGGGTCATATCCCGTGCAATGAACACTCACACATGTGTGTCATCCATAACATCCCAAGGCCATCGACAGTTGAAATCCAGGGTCGTTCCAACGGCTATCAAGCATCTAATTGAGGAACAACCCGACCTGAAGGTTAAAAACATCAACGCCGACATTTCTAGTCATTATAGATATATTATTTACTACAAGAAGGCATGGCATGGAAAGTATAAATCAATGACCGCTGTGTTTGGTGACTACGAAGAATCATATGCATTCCTTCCCATATTGATTTTGGCATTGGAGGGGTCTAACCCTGACACCGTTTTCTCCCCCCGCTACCAAGATGAAGAAAT
Organism: Linum tenue; assembly: GCA_946122785.1. NCBI lineage: Eukaryota > Viridiplantae > Streptophyta > Magnoliopsida > Malpighiales > Linaceae > Linum > Linum tenue. The sequence goes on along the minus strand of CAMGYJ010000005.1, from coordinate 49,644,851 downwards.
TCAGCCGCCAGAGCCTGGTAATAAACACCATTTCAAGCTTCGTTTCTGGTCATTCAAGCCATATATTGATGATTTTCCATTCTGTGTTCATGTGATTCAAGTGGATGGAACATTCCTTACTGACAAGTACAAGGTTACTCTTCAAGAGCAATTGGAACCATCATTTCAAGCGGAGGAAGCTTACTTATAGTCTATGGTGGACCAATAAGCGTTCTATTTCGTTGGTGTAATAATTTTGTAAAGATACTTTGAAATACAATACAACACTTATTTATACTCTTTTATAAAGGGATGCATGCCTAAGGAAATGGGGTCTTAAGCGTTCATCATGATCCTCCCATTTTCTAGGAAAATTGGGTTCTAAGCGATCCTCGGATCCCCCCCCCCCCTTTCTGTCAAAAAGGATGTGTGTCTAAGGAGATTTATATCTCTCCTAAGAGTCTTACGAGTGTACTTGTATTGCTAAAATTCTTTTGAAAACAACCAACACAAATATACCCTTACCTTACGCTTTTGTTTGTATATTCATCAGTTGTTGCCTACCAAGAGAAGATATTCAAAGAGAAGATGCAGAACATCCGTGAGCTATGCCCTGAAGGTGCGCAGTGGCTTGATCAACATGACCTAGCCATGTGGACTTTTCATAAGGACGGAGGTACCAGGTGGGGGTATTGACACAACGAACTCAAGCAAGAGTATCAACAACGTCTACAACGGTGTTCATGCACTGCCAATCTCTGCAATTGTGGAGATGAAATTCTGGAAAATGAACCAATGGTTCATCAATCGACTCCACTGGGATAAGAAGAGGGAGGCACAGGGTAAGGTACACTCCGATAAGACCACAGAAATAATGGAAAAAGATAATCGGAAGAGCTCTCGACACACTGTCATTGTTATGAACCAAAATGTTGATGAGTATTTGGTCGAGACCGGGCACTGGGAGGATGGGAGACGTGGGGGTCATAGATTAGGACCAAAAAATGGGAGTGCTCTTTCAGAATTGTAAGGGTAGAGGTATACATTATTCCCATGCAATGACTGTAATCAAGCACATGAGCAAAGACCCTCGTCACTTTGTCAGTCCGTTCTTCAACATCGACTCACAAAAAACAGTTATGGACGGATTTTTCATGCTTTGGCAGATGAAGCTTATTGGTCAGTCTATGAGAAAAAGGTCTTCATCCCACCAATCGGACAAAGGAGTGAAGCAGGTCGGCCGCGGGTAAAAAGGATTCCAAATGAGATGGATCAAAGTGGAAGAGCACCGCGAGGGCCAAGGCGGTGTTCCATCTGCAAAGTACCAGGGCATGATAAACGAAAATGTCCTAGACCAATTTGTCCTCAAAACCCAGGTCCCGATGTGGTGAACCAAAATAACAGCGCGTAGATTGTTTCCATGAATTTTCATATGGTGATTTTATTTCTATGGTTATGTAGTTGGTTTTTGTGTGATTAAATGGTATTGTAGTTTTGAAAAGTGGATCACAATTTGACGCAAAGGTGAAACTTGTTTAATAAACACATCACTCAAACAAAAACACCACTACATGAAACACATCACTCAAATAAAACATAACTTGAAATAAACACAACTTGTTAACTTAAATAAAACTCAATGATTAGGTCACCCTCATGCATTAGCTCGACGATTCGCCCTCTGCCTCCTTGTTCGATGGGTGACCGGTCCATTAGGTGTAACCGTGGTTGGACGTGGTGGAAGAGGTCGATTTGCCGTCGAAGGGCGCTGGTCCGTGCTATTGTCATCGCGGTGCCGTGCTAGGTGGTTCCTCCGTGTGCGGTCGATTGCCATCCACGCTCATACGGTGGGGAGTGGTTTGCCATTGATGATGAGGTTGATGCAATGGTGAGAAGTCTTGGTGGGCAGACGAGGATGAAACATTGTGCCAAGTAGCCGAGGGTTTGCCGTCATGATAAGTACTCGGTGGGGGTCATAGTGAAAAATCGACCGAGGATCATACTAGAACCTCGGTCGGGGATCATACTGGAAACTTGGCCAGGGATCGTACTGAGTACTGGGGTCATAGAAAGTATTCGGTCCCGGGTCGTAATGGAAACTCGACTGGGGATCGTAGTTGAAACTCGGCTGGGGATCGTACTGAGTACTCGACCCTGCACCTTGCCACACCTCCAATGGATTAGGCACCTTCCACGCCTCAATCGGCTTGATCTCGGGCACGTGAAGTCAATCCATTGTAGCCTTGTTTGGCCTTCTATGGACCGGCGGGGGCGGGATGGGGACAACATGTGTCACGCGAGGAGAAGGCACAGGGGGAATTGGCGGGTATCTATGATGGTCACGGGCGCGCGCTCTCATACAGACAAGGTGACTGTTCGCTATCCTACAAATGAGCCCCACCTCTCGTCCCGCCAAAGATCCGTAGTACGAGCGAGTGAATACACTCGATTCCATCAACCTAGACCACAGAAAGTAACAAAGTTAGTCAACTAAATAGTAACGATATGCATGACTACAAAATTGATGCTCAAACAAAATAAATGAATTAATATAACGAAATTACTTACCAAAGCTCCATCCGCCGCACCTTCGGGCGTCATGTAACGTACAGATTGTCTTTGATATGTTTCCATGTATGGGTCATGGTACCTCATCTGCCACAGCTGGTGCCGTCACAATGTCCTGATCTTGCTTATTATTCCACAACTTGATCAATTCTTCAAACTCCTTGGGCCAATTAGTAGGTTCTTGCTGACCATCTTTCCCGTGGTACCCCCTCTGGCTCTCGGGGACTTCTGATGGTATGCATTGCTCGCGTCTGAATTGTCGTAAGTGCCACTCCACTATATGGTGACAGATTAGTGGGACTCGGCTACACCATTGTCCGGGATGCAACGGGAACTTGTGGATGTGATGATAAATTATGCGGTCGGGATACAGATCGAACTTAAGCTACAAAGGTGCAGAACAAATAAACCATCAATAAACATACTAAAGCAAGTTCCAAAAAGAAAAGGAAGTAATTGTGTATCATATGATGGTTACCTCTGCTTCCAAAGGTGATCCAGCCTCCTACGATACTCCTCCAGCTTATGCTCGACTAGCGAGTATAGGCGGAGTTCTACCGTACCCAGGGTAAAATTCGGGGTACCGCATACCTTGAGTAAGAAAACGCTATACAGAACTTGAATTGACTGATCTTTCGAACATGATACTATACTCTTCTAACCCTTAAAGATCAACATCTAGGTCTTAATTCTCTCATTCTTATATCCCAAGATCAATTTAAATAGAAACAATAATCGAAGGTTATGATTCGTCCAAATATAGGCAAAGAAATCAATGCATCATCTTAGGGTTTTAGTTTATGATTTAGATAATTAGAACCTAGGGTTCACTCATTAAGTGTTAGGATATAGTATCATGCCCAAAAATCCTACTAATTCGAGGTCTAGATAGCGTTTTCATATTCAAGGTATGCGGTACCCTGGATTTCACCCGAGGTACCGTAGAAGGCACCATATATGGGTCAGACGCGTATGCTCCAGTTACTCCTAGGGAGATATATGTATATAGACCATGAATTGAACTAAGTTTGAGACATGATATTATACCATATTCTCTAATGGATAAACCCTTTCATCGTTAATTTCATATATGACCTCGAACGAGAGAGATGATTAAAAAATATAAAATCAAATACAAAAGTTTGTCACGGCCGAGAGAGTTGAGTAAGAATATAAAAGGAAATACTAACAACAAATCAATTTAAAGACAACCAACAAAAGTATAAGAAATATGGAGAGAGATGGAATATGTAGAAAATAAATTTTAAAAAAAAAAGTAAAAAAAAAAAATCAATAAAAAGTTTTCATATGTCGTCTCTTTAATTACATTAAAGTTTAAAAGGTTGACATATGTTACTTTTAATAGATTGGCCTTCAATTTTGGAACAATTACCAGAAAACCCTCTCTTCATATATAGTACACTGACAAAAAAAAAATTTATATATCAACACTATAGAACTCACAGCTTAATGTTTAACAATAATTAACTGGATCTTGTTCGGGTATATAAGAATGGAAGCTGCAATGCCCCTTCTCAGTTCTCACCATCTGCGCCCACATTTTATTATCTCATCCCGATCCAAAAATGGAGAACAGAAGGTCGCCATCATCGGTAGCACTGGCGGTAGGGTTATTGGCAATGATGTCGGCCGGCTTCCTCGTCGGGCAATCCACGGCGGCTTCTTTCACCATTTGCTACAGGAACTGCTTCCTTCTGTGCGCCATTACCGGTAACTCTCTCGGCTCTTGCGCCGGAGACTGCTTGAAAGACTGCCTCCTCCAGCCGCCGTCCTCACTGCCGCCGAAACCTTCTTCTGTTTCGAAAATGGGAGAAGAGATGAAGAAACCCGCATCCCATCGCCAAAACTTGTACTTCTGCAAGCTCGGCTGTGCATTCTCCCTCTGCTCCAACTTCAGCTCCCGCGCTACTGACCCTAGTAAGCTCGCTCGTCATTTCCTTTTAACTTAATTAATTTTGTCTCTCTTTATGCTAGTTGATTAGTTAATTCACTCTTTAATTAGTTCATTATGTTATTACAAGTAGCTTCTAACGCAGCACAAAATGGTTTGTATTTGTATACTTTGTAACGTGGTTTTTCATCAGGAGAAGAGAAAGTGGCGGCTTGTGTGGATTCTTGCTCGACCAAGTGTACCGTCCGAGGTTAATTTCTCCGACGTCGTCATTTGAATGAGTGGTTGGTTAATGTTTCGAGAATTTGAAGGTTGTTGATTGTTTCGAGGGGTTAGATATGTTTCTTCAAACAAGATTGATCGATCTATGTATTAATTAAAGATTGTAGTTCTCTGTATTTCAATTACATGTTAGCTTCCAGTCTCTAGAAACCTGATATCGAACAATCATTTTTTCTTGTAATGCTAAATTTGGTGATAGCAAGACAATGCACGATTTTCTTTCTGTTATTGAACTATGCATTTTAACTTCATGTCATGTGTCTAGCGTTCAAAGAAAACGAAATTACGAGTAGCGCGATCTAATTAAAGTTAGCATCATGGACTCTAGAATGTCAACATGCTAAATGGGTTGTAGATAGGGATGATGGTTGGTGGCTTACAGATGCCAAAATAAAAATAGTTATTTAATGGGGAGAAATTAATCATCAAGTTGACAAAGAATAGGGAGAGTAAGTAATAACAAATGAACAATCTTCTGTAGTCCGTGAAGTAGAGAGGACAAATGTTCGGCGCACCCGTGAATACATATGCAACGAGACAAAAGGAAATTTGCGTTCATGTGGAGTGATTGTAAACGCGCATGTTCTACTAGAAAAAAAAAAAACTAGCAGTATTGTTAAAATTATAGTTTAATATCATTTCATATTGTCTATAGCTTGGTAGCTAGAAGGATTTTTCGGTAAGACCATCAATATGTTACGAATGGATGAGGTAGGGATGACAATTTTAACTCGCTTCGTCGGCTATTATCTGATCTGATATGCAATGAGGTAGGTATTACTGACCAGCAGTAACGTGGGGCGGGGTATGGTTATCTACTTCCGACCCGTCATGCCTAATTCTAAACTCATTCTATATTAATTTCTTATGATATCTATTCATATTTCTTCTATTTTGACTTTTCTTCAACTAGTTAGCTATGATCTTTCCACTAGTTATACTCAACTAAAGTGTTTACCCCTTCGTTTTATCATGAAAAGTTAAATTTTGGGTGTATTTTTTTTCAGATAACATGTAAAAGTAGGTCGACCCGCCACGCCCCGTACGCGCACATGTATTACCTGCCCCGACCCGCGCTTGGTGAGGGGTGGGTATGGGTACTGGGATACCCTCCCCGCCCCACGGCTCAAGATAGAGTGCATAACCATGGGTTATGCACCCATCAATAACCAAATCTGGACCCTTCATTTAGAAAATCCAGATCTAAGGATGGAGAATTAAAGGCTATTTTTATTTTCACTAGCTTTCTTAATTGACTCATATCTTTTTCGTTTTAACTCGGATTTTAATTTTTTTTTGCACAGATGGAACGAGTTCAACGTGCTCTACAAAATGAGATCAATTTTCAATATTTTTTTAGGAAAAAAAAAAAATTTGGCCTCTCGGTACCAACTGCATACCATATGGTATCTTCTTCGTTTTTAATTCGTTTTTGAAAACGTTTGCACAGCAGGGATGAGTTCATCATGATCTACTGGATCTACAAATTTCTGGGTGAACAAATTACAGGACCAAAAAATACCACACAATACCACCCTGGTACGGGGTGGTATTGTATGGTATCTTCTTCATTTTTAATTCTTTTTTGAAAACGTTTGCACAGAAGGGACGAGTTCATCATGATCTATTGGCACTACAAAAAATAGGAGGTTTGAGGACGACAAAAGTCGTCCCCGGAAATAGGAAAAATCGTCCCTATAGTTTTGGGGGACAACTTAGTCGTTCCCAATACGTGGTTCCCTATACTCTTGTCCTCTATTCTTTTGGGGACGACAAATATCTAGGTCGTCCCTATTACTAGGGACGACAGTCGTCCCTATTACTCGCAGTCGTCGTCTCGTTTTTTTTTATGAAAGCGTCCCTATAGTTATAACTGTAACGACAATAAGTCGTCCCCTGAGCATCATTTTCAGGGACAAACTATTGTCCCACATAATAGATTTCATGATTGTGTTGGGCTTATATGGGGATAATATATCGTCCCCATTTCTTTCTATAGGGTCGAAATGTCGTTCCTTTATATATCAAATCTATGTCTAAAATTGTCTCCTTAACACTTATGAGGCTTTTGCCAAATGGTATTTGGGGACGATATGATGTCTCATTTTCTCTTTATAGGATCAATAAGCCATCTCAATTGAACTTATCCATAATTGGATAATAATAATAATAATAATACATTGCAATTGTTGTATCTACGGAAAAAAATTCTAATTTGTTTGTACTTTTAATTTACAAACAGAGTAAATAGAAAAAGAAAAAAAATTACACAAAAATCACAATAGAAAACATGTTTGCCGCTGCTTGTACTATCATTCTCAATCGTCCGCGTCACCGAAACGCCGCACAGATACCACTCCAGCGTAGCATCACCCGAGCAGCATCACCCGTAGCATCACTCCAGCGTAGATCTAATGCTAACGGTGTATTAAAGTCCTAAAACAAGGAGGAAATGAAATAATCTAAATCCTACCACTGCTGGGCGTCCATTATTGAAGAGGAGAACTTAGCGCGGGTGGACAAGGAATAAGGAGTGTCGATGTCATTGCCAAGTGAGAAACGCAGAGGCTGAACAGAAAGGAAGGGATAGATGACGATACGGCCGAGAAAAGGAGAAGATTGAAATCTGGAATAAGAGCTAGGGTTTATGTTGTTATTTAATTAAACTTATATGGACGTTTGAGATTGATGTTTATATAAATAAACGGTTGAGATATCTTGAAGCCTTGAAGTGTTTATAGATTTACGTTTGCAAGGAACAATTCGTATGCAAATAGGGAATTGGACTCAATTGAGGAATCTTATTAATTAAGTATTTAAGTGTTTAACTTTGGTTCAAATCCGCCAGTACTAAATAAAGATTGGCTTTCTACCAAAAAAAAATAATAATAAAGATTGGCTGATAATGGTGAATCACACGCAATCTTTTTTCCAAATCAATCTTATGCGTTTCTACTTTTCCGAAACTCTCTTCTATGGGGACAACTAAAGCTTTCTACAAATTAATTAAAAGTTGTTTTTTTATTTTACGGGGACAATTTTACACACTTGTCCCTTATATTACTTAAGATCATAATTCCTAAGACAAATTATAATAGTCGTCCCTACCTCTTGTCCCCAATTCTTCTTAATTTTGTAGTGTGGATCTACAAATTTCTAGGTGAACAAATTACAGGACCAAAAAATACCATACAATATCATACAATACCACCCTGGTACGGGGTGGTATTGTGTGGTATACAATGTTAAAAGTCGTAAATTACAATTAATATACTTCTACTGTCATGTATTCAACCATCCTACAGTATTGATTTGTTCATACCACCATGGTACGTTTTTCAAAACATAGGTATGCTTTTATTTCAATACCAGTCAATACCATATGGTATAGGCTGGTAAAAAATGGCTCAATTTTGTTTGTTCGAAAAATATATTAAAGTGGATATCATTTTGAAGAGCACAATTAATCTGATCTAACTGTGCAAAAAAATTTAAATTTCGACTTAAAATGAGCGAGAAATCGTCCGTCAAAGATTAAAGAGGGAAAAATTAAAGGCTTTCCATGAGAGAGAGGATGATGATGTCATGCTGATGTGGACGGGTTACTCATGGTTACTCACCATAAGGTTACTGACTTGATCCATTCCCCCGCCCCACCCGTTTGCCATCACTAGGGTGGGGGGAATTTCATTGGTGATGTGGCAAAAGAAAAATAAAAGTGACTCAGCAACTTATGTGGTGTTTGATCAAAGGTGATTTGGCTTTTTTTTAACTCTGTTAGCAAAATAGATGACAAAAATAAAAGTATGCACATTTAATTAACTTACATGATATCCAGTGTCCTATATTCACTTTGGTGGTATCCTTCCCTCAATTCTCAAAGTTTAATGCCATGTAGTGTATTTCTCTCGTCGATGGAACTTTAGAAGAGTTTTGTGCCCAAGTTGACCCACTGATCCTTGCTTTCTTCTCGGCCATGACAATTACAAAAAACAGTATCAATCACCGTTGATATAATGAAGGATCAGGTAAGACATCATCAGGACGAGTAAGCTTATGATTTTGCTCAATAGGAAAGTAAGGATGGGAAGCTTGTACACCCGCATCTTCCAAGATATCAAGTTCATAAACAACAGTAAAAATCACCCGCTGATATAATGAAGGATCAGGTAAGACATCATTGGGATCACGAGCAAGCTGATGATTCTGAGTTAGGACGCGAGCAATCTCAATACTTTGATACCATGTCCAGAACCAATTGATCCCTATAATTCGAGTTGTTGGAAGAAGGTTAATTGTGGATCTTATAACACTCTAACACACCCCCTCAATTGAAAGCCAACTCATGGGTTTGAAGTTTGCACAGGCGATCAACATACATTGTGCTTTAATCGACTGTTAATATTGGGGGTCGTGGAGTTTCAAACACACAACCACTTGGTCAAAAAAGCTCTGATACCATGTGAAATTGTGCAAAAATAATAAATGGAGACTTTAATTAACCTGGTTGTGTGAGGCTTACATCTACAAGAAAATCTTATGATCTTATTGGTTTATTGGCTTGGAAGAGCAAAGCTATTTTATGCACCCTGTTACATCATCATCATCTAGGGTTACACGATGGGAACAAGAGATGGAGCAAGCCCTTTGCATGAGCTTAGTGACTGCATGGGCTGCATGCGAAGTCTCTTAGGAAGACTCGGATCGTGAGTCGATTTCAATGGGCACATCATCAGAGGGGCCACGGCCCAATATGATCAATGCACTTCTTGAAACAAAAATCCCGATCTTTTTCGCCCACTCTGGAGTCCTTCATCACCAAGTCTACCAACATCGGGTGCTCACTCTACAGTATGTGATGCATGTGTTTGAAGAATAATTAGAAGAATCAAGAAAAAAGGAAACTGATCAATACATTAATTTTGTATCGCTACCTGAGGTCCCTCCTTTTTTGGTGTCCTTTTCTACCTTCGCCTTCTTCCAAACATCGCCGTCGACGGCCGTTCATTGATCCCTCGACTCCTCCTTGGCTCGCTTCGGGGCCTCCGGCTCTGTATTGGTTTCAACTAGGGGTCCGTGAACCGGACCAAACTCATGAGAACCGCAGTCCATTAGTGAAAGATATCTTAGGACTAAGGACCAAATCATTATTCCATTCGGTCCCATTTGATATGATTTGGTCCGGTCCAAATGTCAACTGCGTTTATTTTTCTTCATTAATTATAAAATTCATATGACCAAGGATCAAACCGCATTATACTTGGTTCAGTGTGCTTCAGTCCAAACATTGGTTAAGTACAGACCGGACCATTTGACACGCTTTTACCAACACAACTAAACTACAACAAAGTATAATCGTAATCTAGGCATGCAGTATGGTGTTTCCGGTTCTAAATGTCACCCCGGGTCCTAGATGTACTGGTTACTCGGTGAAATTCTATTATCTAGCGGTCGAAATTGAGTGAAGTTTATTATAAGTAAAGATAAAAAGAAAGCAAGTAAATTTTTCTTGGTTTCAAGTATGAGAAGGTCACCCAGGTATGTGCCCCCTAGTCTGTAGTTAAGTCTGGTTGTAATTCTCCAAGTTCATTTCAATTGACAGTTATACTGCGGAAAGTTTTTGACAAGTCTGGAATCTCGACTAAAGAACTACAAACCCTCTCGGTTCCAATGCCTGGCGGGTGAGTGACCTCCACCAGACTAATCTAACTGAGGCTCTACGACACAAAACTTCCTCTACTAGAATTTCAATTCTAGTACAGAGTAGTGAATCTACTTTGCGACTAAAGCAATCAATTCACTACTTCCAATTAAGGTTGCTCATTTAACCTATGCAAAGATTATCGTGCTAGGTTAAAGCAGGAATCACAGGAATTTGATAAAGACTCATGCAATTATGAATAATGCCTTAATTGAATATATGATAGTCAATCATCCATGAAAATGGGTTCATACAATCATTCTTAACATACACGACTAGGGTTCTTGATAGACCGTTAGTTACACATGTTTTTACCCCTGCTCTTACTCCGTTTGAGGTATTGATTCTCGTGTTTTAGGCCGATTTCACGCTAGGTTGTGCTTGTGTATGATATTTCAGGTCCTAGTACGTGAATGGAGGCTTGGGAGCGAGTTTGAGGTCGATTGGACAAGGATCGGACGCATGGCGAGGTTCTGAGGAAGTCGCACGGGCACACCCACAACCCGCACGGCCGTGCAAGTGACCAGTTTGGCGGTGCGGGATTGTGCGTGGCCACGCACGGGCGCAAGTGAAATCCGCACGGCCGTGCAAGGTGCAATCCTGGCCGTGCGAGTTGGCTGAGGTTCGACTAATTGATACGCCGCGTTTTGAGGTGCACGGCCAGAATGGTGATGTGCACGGCCGTGCACCCTGGCCGTGCGAGTCGGGGAAGTCTGGTTTTTAAGCGGATTCTGAGCCAAACAGAAAGGGATTCGAGTTTTTGAGAGACAGAGCGGTTCCTAGAGAGAGAAAGTGACGAACAAGAGCCTCCAAGTGCCTTAGATCGATCTTCAACACCATTGGAGCTTGGTTTGAGCTTGGAGAAGTGCCGATTCAACGTCCAGGAGCAGAAATCCATCTTCACAGTATGATTTCCGCGTCTGATTCTGCTTTTGCTTCTCTCTCCATGGAGTAGTTCTCCCATTCATCTGGGTATGGAGAACCCTAGTTCTGTATGTTAGGTTTGATTGTATGAACCCAAGTATTGATTCTATGATATTGATTATATTCGATTGAGGTTTGAATGATTGAATGACTTGAATCCTGATCAAATTCCTGTTGTTTCTGCTTTAACCTAGAATGATAATATCTGCCTAGGTTGATAGAGTATCCTTAATCGAAGGTAGTGAATTGGTGACTTTAGTCGAGGAGCCAGTTCACTATTCTGTACCGAATTCCATTCGGTAGTGGAGGTTTTGTTCATAGGGCCTCAATCTGTTTACTCCGGTGTAGGTTAGTCGCCAGCTAGAGACTCAGATTGAGAGGGTCTGAAGACCTTTAGTCGAGACTTCAGACTGTTTGAGAACCTTCCGCAGTATAACTATCATAGAAACTGAACTTGGTAATTACAATCCGGCTTAACTGCAGTCTAGGGGGAACCATATTCGGGTGACCTCTCTTAACCTGAATACAACCGTTTAGTTGCTTTGCTTGCTTGTTAGTTTAGAACTTCACTAAAGTTTCATTGCTAGATAATACGAATTCACTGAGTAGTCATCACATCTAGGACCCGGGTTGACATTAAAACCCAAACCCGCTATACTACGCTTTAGGAAGTGGTTACACTTGGCCATTTTCTAGAGTGACAGTAACAGCGAGTCAAGTTTTTGGCGCCGTTGCCGGGGACGGCTAGGTTGTTGAAGAAAAGTGATTTCTGTTACTTTAGCATTTTCATTTTTTTTGCATTGAGTTTTTGCTTTTTCCCACTTGTGCCTTCACGGGTTTGCATTGCTTGAGTGTGTGCAGCTAGTGCATGACCCGTAGCCAGTCGGGAGGTTTACTGCCGTTGGATCCAGAGATTGAACGCACCTGCAACCAACTTCGGAGACAACAGCGATCTAGACTGGCTACGGTGGAGTACAGAGACGGCCAATTGAGCAGCGAATCCGAGGACGAGCGCGAGATGGAAGGCGAAGACATCCCACAACCGGGGAATGCCCGACAAGCTCCCCCGGTGAATCAGCATCCACCACCACCACCGGGTCCCACCTTGGAGTACTTCTATACTCCACGGATTGCTGACATCCGCCCGGTCATCCTCTATCCGCCCATTCCTGCAAACAACTTCGAGATCAAGCCATGCTGGATTCAGCTCATCACATCATCTATCCAGTTCCATGGTTTGAAGGATGAGGAAGCCCAGGCACACCTTTCCCGTTTTCTGCAGCTGACGAACGGGTTCAAACTGAATGGTGTTCCGGATGATGCAATCCGCCTTCACCTCTTCCCCCATTCTCTGGCGGGGAATGCTAAGAGGTGGTTGGAGACCCAGCCCCCTTTGTCCATCACTTCTTGGGACGATCTGGCGGATAAGTTCGTGCACAGATATTATCCGGCATCGAAGACTAATGAGATTCAGCGGGAGATCACTCACTTCCGCCAAGAGCCAGATGAGTCCCTTCGTGATGCATGGGAGCGGTACATGGGATACTTCTGGCAGTGTCCCCATCATGGCTTCAGCGATGCTTTCACAGTGGGGAACTTCTACAGTGCCCTCACCCCAGACAGCCAGAGGGTGATCGAGTCTCTATGCCCAGGAGGGGATATTCTCACTAAGACTCCGCCCGAGCTGAACCAGATGATCAGTACCTTGGCTGCCCGCGATCATTCCTGGGGGCAGGGCAGCAGAGGCAGGCATTCCCGGAACCGTGGTGTGCATGCCATGGAGGCCAGATCCGGGTTAGAGCAGCAGGTGGCTGAGTTGGTGCAGACATTGAAGCAGCCCAACAGTCTCCTACCGGGCCGAGGTGTAGCTCCGCCTCCAGTCGCTCAGTGTCAGTGGTGTGAGAGTCCGAACCATCTGGTGGAGGACTGCCAGGCTATGAGGGAGTCTTCTACTCCCCAAGAACAGTTGGCCTTCAATGAGGGGTGGCGCCAGCATCCCAACTTTGCCTGGAGCAGCAACACCAACAAACCACCTGGTTTCCCAGCACCAACAGGTGGTTTTCAGCAGAGGCAGCCCTTCCAGGCTAGGCAGGGGCCACCACCACAGCAGCAGCCCCAGCGCCAGTTTGCTCCGCCTCCAGCAGCCGAAGCTCCAGATAATCAGATGGCTGAACTGAAGAATATTTTGGCGACTTTCATGACCACCAGCCAGGCAAATTTCACGAGGATGGATCAGACCATAGCTTCACTGGAGGCAGGCCAGAGAAACCAGGGTGCCATTCTGCAAGATTTGCAGAACCAGGTTGGCTCCATAGCTCGCCAGATTACTACTCAGGCCTCGGGGACTCTACCTGCCACCACCATCCCTAATCCACGGGACCCGCACGAGCAGCTGGGTGCCGTTTTCACCAGGAGCGGCAGGGCTACATCAGCTGATCCTGCCCCGACCAGGCAGGAGGAACCATTACCTGCTTCAGCACTTCCAGCCGGTGATGCAGAAGTGCGGGTGGAAAAGGAAGCCCCTGCTCCCAAGCCACAACCAGTGGTTAAGGAGCACGTACCCCAGCTTCCCTTCCCCACTCGCCTACACAAAGACAAGCTGGAGACTGAGTTTGCCAAGTTCATGGCAATGTTGAAGTAGCTCAACATCAGCGTGCCTTTTGTGGAGGCACTGTCGAAGATGCCCAAGTACGCAAAGTTCATGAAAGATCTCTGCACCAACAAGAAGAAACTTGGGGATCTCTCGACAGTGCTGCTGAGTGAGGAGTGTTCTGCCATCTTGCAGAACAAGCTGCCTGAAAAGCGCAATGATCCAGGGAGTTTTACTATCCCTCTTACTATTGGCAGCATGCATGTAGGAAAGTCCTTGGCGGACCTAGGCGCTAGCATTAATGTCATGCCATATAAACTGTTCAAAAAGCTAGACCTAGGTGAACTTAGCCCTACTAGGATGAGCATTCAGCTAGCTGATCGTTCCGTTGTGCATCCTAGGGGTATCATAGAGGATCTGCTGGTTAATGTTGGTGCATTCACATATCCTGTTGATTTTGTTATTCTGGATATAAATGATGATGTGGATGTGCCTTTGATTCTAGGTAGACCATTTCTTGCCACCGCCAAGGCACTGATTGATGTGCATGATGGTAAACTGATCCTGCGTGCTGGAAATGAACAGGCTATTTTTCCTGTGACTGAGTTTGATCATTGTGCTATGATTTCTGTATCGCCTGTGCATGCTATTTCTGATCAGGTACACGAGCCTGTCGTGTACCCTTCTGCACCTCTCATTTTGCAGGACCCGCCTACCATTCCTTCGCCGCCACTCCATCCAGTCTCGCCTCCGAACAAAAAGCTCAAGGAGTGGCGGCCGAAGCCGCAGGTGGCTAAGCCTGCACGGAAGAAGAGTGGAGACCACTATGAGCTGGTCCCACCCCCTGCACCACGACCACCCTGGCCATCCGAGTACTCGCTCGCCTGCATCTTGTCGGATGGCCAGGTCGAGCTGACCACTGCTGGTGGTTGCAACCGTCGGGTGCACGGTCACCACCTGAAGCTGTACCTCAAGAGCGATGTGGATCCGCTCTTGGAGGCACATGTTCCTGCACCTCCCTGAGTATCCACCATGGGCGTCCAGCTAAAAGACGGTAAAGAAGCGCTTGTGGGGAGGCAACCCCACCACGGTTTGACTTTCTTTCTTATGTTTCGAGTCGGATTGCGATTTGGTTTTGTTTTGGTTTGTTTCCTTTGTTCTGGATGATGTCTTATTGGGCTGACATGGGACCTAACATATTCTGGTTGAGCTCTTCTGTTCCCCTTGAGCTGTGCTGTGTTCCCGACTGGTCCATTTCCAGTCTTCTGCAGTCTGTGCATACCGGTAACATCGTTCCCCTTTCCTTCCCTCTTCTCCATTGAGGGCAATGTCGATCTTAAGTGTGGGGGGTGTTTATCTTTTGACTGCATTAGATCTGTTTGTGAGCTTGGAGCCTAGTCCACTGTCCAAATTTTAAATTTGAGGGCTCCAAGTACGTGTTCCTTGCAATTAGGGGTGGCTATTTGGACCGGGACCGGATGAAAAACCGGAAACCGGACCGTATAACCCGGACCGAGACCGGACCGGGACCGGATAGTAAACAATCCAATCCAATCTTTGGGCTTAGATTTGAGGTAAAAAACCGGATAAAGACCGGATAAGAGAGCTCAACATCCAAAACTTAAGGGTAATTTGCATAAACGGTCACAAACCTTTGCACTTAGTACAAAACTTAACCAACTCCTCACCCTTTTAGGCCTTAGGCCACTCAAATTCCCACAATCTCAATATAAAACCAAGACCGAATTGGGACCGGACCGGGTCAAGACCGGACTGGATCAAGACCGGACTGTATCCAATCCAATCTTCGGTCCTTATATTTTCAAAAAAACCGGACTGGACCGGATCAATTTGGGCCAATTTAACCGGACCGGACCGTATAGCCACCCCTACTTGCAATTACCTGCTCAGTATGCTTTGAATTGACAGTCTCTGTAGTGGTTTGCAACCTAGGGAGGTAGTGTAGCACTATGGAGGATGTTGATGCATTTAAGAAGTCTCATTTCTTCTTCATAGTGTGTTGGTTGATTGAGTGAATTAGTGATTTTAGGACCCTTGAATTGCGTGGTGTTGTGGACTCTCTGCCTGTCATGGACTCTTGTATCATGTTTTGAATATAACAGGTGCTCGAAATGTGCTTTAAAATAACGTCTCCCGTGCGAATAGGGCGAAAGTGTGTAAGGGGAGACGGGAATCCGTTCCCAATTTCCACCTACTACCTCCATCCCCCTTACATGTCTTTCCCCCGCACGAGGCTCGAGATAACTGCTCCTGGCATGGCCGGTAAGAGCCGGGCTCCCGCAAAACCTTTGCTAGGTGGGAGCTCCCGTTTTCTGCAAAATCAGGTTGGAACCCTTGAAAGAAAAAAGAGAAAAACAGAAAAACAAGCAAAAAGAAGAAAGAAAAGGGGTTCCAACCATCTCCAAAAAGAAAATCGAGCACCTTGAAAAATGTGAGTCCATGATCTTTTGTTTTTTAGAGTCTCCTCATCCACGATTCATTTGTCCTCTGTTCACTATTTGTCATGATGCTGACTCGAGACTAGTGCTCTCGCCGAAGAAGCTATGAGATGACTTGTGCGTCGGTTGACCTCGTAAGTTGCTAAATGATCTAGGAAGTCCTCTACCTACGATCGAGGTTGTTTGTTGCTATAGAGGTCTGGAGAGTTGCATTGGTTTGAGTTAGGTTTGCTTGGGGACAAGCAAACGGTTAAGTGTGGGGGAGTTTGATAGACCGTTAGTTACACATGTTTTTACCCCTGCTCTTACTCCGTTTGAGGTATTGATTCTCGTGTTTTAGGCCGATTTCACGCTAGGTTGTGCTTGTGTATGATATTTCAGGTCCTAGTACGTGAATGGAGGCTTGGGAGCGAGTTTGAGGTCGATTGGACAAGGATCGGACGCATGGCGAGGTTCTGAGGAAGTCGCACGGGCACACCCACAACCCGCACGGCCGTGCAAGTGACCAGTTTGGCCGTGCGGGATTGTGCGTGGCCACGCACGGGCACAAGTGAAATCCGCACGGCCGTGCAAGGTGCAATCCTGGTCGTGCGAGTTGGTTGAGGTTCGACTAATTGATACGCCGCGTTTTGAGGTGCACGGCCGTGCACCCTGGCCGTGCGAGTCGGCGAAGTCTGGTTTTTAAGCGGATTCCGAGCCAAACAGAAAGGGATTCGAGTTTTTGAGAGACAGAGCGGTTCCTAGAGAGAGAAAGTGACGAACAAGAGCCTCCAAGTGCCTTAGATCGATCTTCAACACCATTGGAGCTTGGTTTGAGCTTGGAGAAGTGCCGATTTAACGTCCAGGAGCAGAAATCCATCTTCACAGTATGATTTCCGCGTCTGATTCTGCTTTTGCTTCTCTCTCCATGGAGTAGTTCTCCCATTCATCTGGGTATGGAGAACCCTAGTTCTGTATGTTAGGTTTGATTGTATGAACCCAAGTATTGATTCTATGATATTGATTATATTCGATTGAGGTTTGAATGATTGAATGACTTGAATCCTGATCAAATTCCTGTTGTTTCTGCTTTAACCTAGAATGATAATATCTGCCTAGGTTGATAGAGTATCCTTAATCGAAGGTAGTGAATTGGTGACTTTAGTCGAGGAGCCAGTTCACTATTCTGTACCGAATTCCATTCGGTAGTGGAGGTTTTGTTCATAGGGCCTCAATCTGTTTACTCCGGTGTAGGTTAGTCGCCACCTAGAGACTCAGATTGAGAGGGTCTGAAGACCTTTAGTCGAGACTTCAGACTGTTTGAGAACCTTCCGCAGTATAACTATCATAGAAACTGAACTTGGTAATTACAATCCGGCTTAACTGCAGTCTAGGGGGAACCATATCCGGGTGACCTCTCTTAACCTGAATACAACCGTTTAGTTGCTTTGCTTGCTTGTTAGTTTAGAACTTCACTAAAGTTTCATTGTTAGATAATACGAATTCACTGAGTAGTCATCACATCTAGGACCCGGGTTGACATTAAAACCCAAACCCGCTATACTACGCTTTAGGAAGTGGTTACACTTGGCCATTTTCTAGAGTGACAATAACAGCGAGTCAGTTCTTCATACACAGATGAGAAGAGAGCTCACTCCATGAAGAGTAGAGAAAAAAAACAAAGGCGGAAGTAGAAACATCATGTGAACGATGGAATTCTTCTCCAGGTTATGAATCAGCAGTCCGAGGGTGAAGAATCAAGCTTCAATGATCTTAGACGACTCCAATCACTTCACAAGGTTGTTCTTCGTCACTTTCTCTCTCTTGTTATTTCAGAACTTGGAAAATCATATCCCCCTCACAAAACTCGAGTTTAGCTTATATATCGGCTGCACAGTCATTTGCACGGGCAGGCGGACGATCGCACAAATAGGTGTTTCACCTGTGCAAACTTAAAATGCAGCATTTCCATAAGTGCTGATGAAAAGGTCCGCACGGCCTTGGCATGGGGTTGTACGTTCATGCATCACCTGTGCGCGCTGGAGGGAACTTCGCTGGAAACTCTGCACGGCCTAAATCTCCCTCGCAAAGCCCGTACCGTCGCATGATGAGTTGCACGGCTGTGCAAGCCCCTCTCTTCTCGGTTCAAGTTCCGAACTTCGTCTAAAGGTCCCCAAACTCGCTCCTACACTCGTATATACGATCTAGAACCTGAAACATCACAAACTTACACAACCTAGCATAAAATTAGCCACACTAATGATAAAAGAAGCTTAAATGATGACAAAATGGAAGGGAAAACATGTACAGATATAGTGTTATCACCATTCTACACCCCTAGTTTCAACGGGCTCAAACTCAGCACTAAGAAGCCCCTTTAAGATCTAAACATTATACTTGAACTCTGCAACTATGAGCATATCATCCACATAAAGAACCAGATAAATCATAAGGACTTTTGTTGTAGCGCAGCTCAAGCATGTAGTTGTCAAACCTCTTATACCACTGCCTCTGAGATTGCTTAAGCCCATATAAGGACTTCTTCAACTTACAAACATAAGTCTGCATGAAACCTCTTGCAACTACCCGAGCTTTAAATATAATGCCCTTTTCATATGCCATTCCTTTCTTATTCTTGTAGATTCACTTGTATGTAACAATCTTCCTTCTCTGTGGTTGTTTGACCAAGTCCCAAGTCTGATTCATGTCATGGGATTCCATCTCATCACCCAGTGCAGCAACCCACTGAGCAGCTTTGCCATACAAAATGGCTTCTCTATAGGACTGTGGTTCATTGCATCCACTTCTTCAGCCACCTGAAAAGCATACACCACCACATCCTCAAAGCCATACCTCTATGGAAGTACTCCTACATTCGCTATCTTCGATCTACTAGAAGATATAGAATTTTGAGCTCATGCAATGGACTCTGAAGTTTCTGGCTCATCAAAAACATCCTCATGTTGATCTTCTCCGCCTTGGTGCTCAAACTCACTCTCTTTGAGAGTTTGCAGTTTCACCCGTTTATCAACATTCATGTTATCTCCAACAATAGTAACCTTCAAAATGGGGTTAAACATGGATTTCTAATCAAATATCACAATCCTACTAAGTATAACTCTGTACTCAGAAGGTGACCAGACTCAATATCCCTTAACTCCATCTCGGAAACCCATAAATACACCCTTTTTTGCTCTTGGATTCAACTTACTCTCATCCACATAATAGTAAATAGGAAAACCAAAAACTTTCAGTAAAGAGTAATCAACAGGCTTACCAGACCACACATCATAAGGAGTTTTATGCTCGATACTTGTATGAGGTCCATAGTTGATGAGGTAGCACGCCATGTTCACTACTTCTGCCCAGAACCTTCTCCCCAATCCAGCATTAGAGAGCATGAACTTTGCTGCTCTCCCGCAGTGTCTGGTTCATCCTTTCTGCAATGCCATTCTGCTTCGAGGATACCAATGACAACCTCATGTTGAAAGTAGGAATTCCTCTTTATCATCACAAGAGATGGACACTTTTTGGACTCACCTTTGGAGATTGTGGGATTAGGCGAATAAGAAACCAAACGCGACAATCAATACTAATTGATCTGCCGATTAAAGAGCCATTTTAGCCGCTAAATGGGTAGTTCTGTTAGTCCCTACGAATATAGTGAAAATAAACACTAATAGGAAGAAAACAGCCTCCAGCTCCGAAGGCTCCGCCAAGGAATTCACCCGGAGCTGTGGAGCATTCAATATCCGAATAAGAATCCTTGCAAACCCAAACAGAAAAAGCGGGACTAGGACTATAAATGCAATAAACAGTTAAAAGGATACAAAGCTCCATCAGAGTCCACAATGAACCTACAAAACAAGAACATAAATAGACAATCCAGGGGGATCTTGTGGCAGTCGTTATGGAAGATAATTTTGAAGGAAAAGAAAGAAATAATAATGAATAATAATAAATAAAAATAATAAGGGAGTACCTATATGAAACGTCTGCCAAGAAGCGTAACCGCCACCCCGTTCGAGATTGTAACCATCAAGACCACAATCAGATCTATGGGGGAGGTGATCAGCCAGCAGCGCAATCTCATAACAATTGCTAACGTCCCTAGCACCGGATTGGAGTAGACCAGCCCAAAACTTCATGAAACTGTGGAAAGCCATGTTGTTAGCAGCCACATGGTGGAAGTGAGCCCCAATGCGCAAGCCTCTGCTCGGGAAAATAGTAACCTGAACCGTCAACAACGGTGACAATCTTGTGCCGTCCTCGGACCATACCGCGAGATGGTTCATCTCTGACACCAACAGATGAAGTTCCCTTACGTCCCTGGGGTGATTCCCGGTCAACCGATCGTAATTGACGCCGGACGTTACCTCAGCGATAGTGAGCAGAACAAAGTCGGAGGAGGAGAAGAAGAGATTTCTTCGCAAGCAATTTGTAAGGGAAGATTGAATTGTCTTGGATGTTAACTAGGAGAAGATGCATTAACTCTCTCAATTATCTATTTGTCATTTGTTTGTTTATTTAGAATCTCCTTAAACAATGAAGATGAACTACTAATAGCCCAACCATTTATTTCTACTTCAAATTGAATTAAAATGAGGTCAATTGTTCCAAATCTTTGCCATGGCTCACTTATGTTTTAGTCCATTGAGGACAATGTCATGTTTAAAGTGTGGGGTGGAAGTGAGTTGTTATGCTTTGATTTATTATGCTTTAAAGTGTTATATGGTTATATATTCATTTTTGAAAATTTATCCCATGCTAGTAGTATGCTTTAAATACTGTAGATGCATTATCCAACTATTGGCTTCAGAAGTTGATATATTAAGCATAAGTTAATATGTGATTATTATTGTTTTTTTAATTTTTTCTTCCACCCTTGCTATCCCCTATAAGCATGTTCACTGCTCATCTTACTTTGAATCAATGAACTTGAGATTTTCTCGATCTAGGGAGGATATGTAGTGACTATGAAGGAGGTGATAGTTAATGAGATACTTTTGCCATCCTCTATAAGCATGTTCGCTGCTCATTTTACTTTGAATCAATGAGTATAGAGATTTCATTTGATCTAGCGGGATAGTGTAGTGACTATGAAAGAGGTGATAGTCAATACGATACTATGATAATGATAATATGTTTTGAATGCCATGCTATTTAATTCTTTATAAATGTTTGATTATGCATTGTGTCTCCATTTTCAAATTTTTTATACATTGAGTGAACGGTACCTTTTATCAAATGCAAAAACTACCTATGTATACATGATTTTATTTTATGATTTGTCATGCTATGTTATGGAATAAAGTGTGGGTAAGCCCAACTAGTGAGTCATGTTATGAATGCAAAGATACATAAATTGTTCTTACTCAATTAATAAGAGTCTAATGCTCTAGTAAAGCTCCCTACACACAAAAAGTAAAAAAATAAAAAAGAAGAAAAGTAAAGAAAATAAAAAAAGTATACATTTGTTAAAAGGAAAAAGTGCTTAAGGGTATGTCGAAAAGATGATAGAAGCATTTCAAGTTCTAAATAAATTTTCAAAAGTTTCACTCTATGTGTGTTTGACACTCATGTATGCTTTGTAGTTTATGATTGGGCTGAATATTGTATTATGCATATTGATGTGGTTAGAGTTCTCTCGTGGTATTGTTGACATTGTAAGTTCACTTATGATCTACTACCTAAGATCGATGGTTGAGTGATGATTTCTAGTTTTTATTGAGTTGTATGATCATGAGTAGTGTTTGTTTGGGGACAAGCAAAGTTCAAGTATGAAGTATTTTTTATGGCACTCAAATTATAGTGTTTATCACTTACCATATTTTATACAATTTTTCTTCTATCGATGCATCTTTAGTATATTTTATTATATTTTGTATGGATTTCATAACTATTTGATCAATGTGACCATAAGGCCATCTCCAACAAGGAGGGGAAGTGCAAAAGTCTAGCTCTTTCCTCTCTTCAACAACCAACCAAAGGAGCCAAAATGCCAAAAGGCAATGAATTGTGGGCGTTTTTAGCCCAATCGATGACATAAAAATGAAAAACTCCGCCCCCTCTTTTTCTTCCTGTTAGATGCGTCGGGGAGGGGAAGTGTCGCCCACTCGCGCGCGGGCTACCTATGGATGGAGCCTGAAATAGACGCGCAGTCCGCACGGATGCTCGGCATTTATGCCCATTGAAATATAAAAAAAATTAATTACACTTTCAGCCCCCCAAATTCTCTACAACGGCTAGTTTGGCCTCCAACAACTATATTTTTCAATTTTTCCTATAAATACACCACATTTCCTCACTACTACTTCACTTCACCACTTTCAAATTTTTATCTCCTTCTCCATCTTCTTCAAATCAATCAAAACATTCTCTTCTCCCCAAAGTCTTGATTATGTCTCAAAATAGTCATCCTCCAAATTAGAACAAAGTTGAAGATGAAGTTTTGTGCAATGCTTGGCTTGAGATTTCAGAAGATGGTGTTGTCGGTCGTTATCAAACCACGACCAAATTTTGGAGGCGAGTGAGATTCGTATTTTCTTCTAAAGGATGGGGGTTTCATGTATTGACGTGGGCTTACATTCTCGATGGAAGAACATCATTCACCAATATGGGTCGTGGAATGCGGCATCGAAGAGAGCGGAGAGAACCTAAGTAATGTGGTTAGTAATCAAGCCCTTATATTTATTATCATGCTTTTGATTTCTTATTTACGCATGTAGTTTACACTTAATAATATACTTGAGTCCATTTTTAGGTTGGACGTGCAAATAAACTTTTTGTAGCTGACACCAGAAAAGAGTTCAAGTTGCATCGTAGTTGGGATATATTCCAACATGCTCCTAAGTTTATACAACAATTTTACACCCCCTTAACTCCTATTCTACCAATGGATGGATCTTTATTGACCATGCCATCCGTCGATAGTGATAACCCTGACATTCCAGCGAGTGGGAGTCCTTTTGTGATCAACCGTCCTGAAAGTCGAGATAAGAAGAAGAAGAAGAAGAAGAAGAAGAAGAAGAAGAAGAAGAAGAAGAAGAAGAAGAAGAAGAAGAAGAAGAAGAAGAAGAAGAAGAAGAGGAAGAACTCCTTATTCTTCCTCATGAAGTTGGGAGAACGTCAGAAAAATCTTGATGGAAAATTCAAATACCCATGCAAGGTTAACTCTCTTATTCTTCCTCAGAAAGTTGGAAAAACGTCGGAAAAACCTTGATGAAAAATTCAAACACCCATGCAAGGTTAGCACTCGCTAGGGAGAAGAGCAAACTTGTGAGAGATGCAAGAGACAAGAGAGGGAGGCAAGAGACAGAGCGAGGGAGGCAAGGGAGAAAAACAAACATGAGATGAAGATTATGAGTATGGATCTTTCTCAAAACAGTCCTCGGATTAGAGCTTGGTATCAAGGCAAAAAGATGATATTGTGGCTTCATATGAATTTACTCCAAATGGTGACTCTTATTATGGCCTCAACCTGTAATCGTTTACGTGTATTGCTTTATATTAAGTGTGTTGCTTTATTGTAAGTGTATTGCCTTATTATAAGTGTATTGCTATATTTTAAGTGTGTCGCTTTACTTTAAGTCCAATGCTTTATTTTAAGTGCCTGTTTTAATGTTAATTGTATTGTTATATATTAAGTATTTTGCGGTTATTAACACAATTTTTAGTTGCAACTCCTCAATTAGTGATGAAACTACTTTTTATTTATAGGGAAAATGTAGGGAAGTACATATGGGAACACATAGGAAATACATATAGGAATACATCGACACATGACGCTATTACTCTCCTCCATGTTTTGACCACAAATGATCAATCAAATCATTCCTCAATGCGTGATGTCCTTGTCGATCACGAATCCTTCCATGTCTTGCTATGTACTCCATGAGAGTTAAAATGTTATGCTCAAGTGGATCCCATGTGATATTTGGATTAGTCTCATATTCAATGTTTTCCACTGGCCCATCCCCATACTGGAATCGTTGATCTTCCACTATCATGTTGCGCAAAATGATACAAGTTAACATAATCTCACCAAGTGATTGCACGTCTCAAAGACGACTTGACCCTCTAACAATTGCCCATCTCTGTTGTAGTATGCCAAATGCTCTTTCAACATCTTTGTGGTACGCTTCATGATACTTCGCAAACAACTTCTTTTTCTGATTAGTTGGATTTGTCAGAACAGAAGCGTGACAATCGATAATCCAAACCAACACGAACGAACACAAATTTAACGTGGTACACTAACACAATGTGTGCTAGCTAATCCACGGGCAGAGGGGACAAATTTCACTAATTTGAGGAGAGTACAGGTTACAAACCCAAATTCCAAACTGACAAACCAAACAAACTAACCCGGCTGACCTTACTACAGACTAGGGTGATGAAGAGTATTTATAGAACTCTTCTCCTAATCCCAAACAGAAAACCAAACACCTTTTCCAAACCTACAAGGAAAAGGTCAAAACAAAGCCCAAACACAAACCCAAACAGCATAGGACCAAAACACAAAACAAACCCCAAATAAAATTCAAGTCATATTCTAACAATTTCCACCTTGACTTGAATTCTCTACCAAATACCAGATGTACCAGACGCAACCAAAGTTGCCAAATGTACCCAGATGCAACCAAAGTTGCCAGATGTACCCAACCCCTCCATATCAGCTGTACCAGAATCTCCCCTGCCTCCAAATGCCCCTAAGGGCGGTCAACAACTCAAACCATTCGCAAATCCAACCCATGTTGAGACTTGCCATTCAGAACCAACTTAGTGCACTTATCACCAACAGAACATGTCAAACAGAACCTTGTAGATTATACAAGGAACCCCGTTTGACACCTTTCAAAATCACCTTAGAACCTTTATAGACAGGCAACACTCCACCTTCACCTTTGAAACTGAAACCCTTGTTGTCGAGTTGACTCAAAGATATCAGATTCTTAGTCATCTCTGGAATATGTCTAACATTGTTCAAGGTGCGAACAGAGCCATCATGTGTCCTCATCCTAACGCAGCCTCTTCCAACAATCTTACAGATAACACCATTGGCCATAGAAACATGTCCTCCATCTATATGCTCATAAGTTGAAAAACACTCCCTGCTTGGACACATGTGATAATCAGCTGCAGTATCTAAATACCACACATCCTGATGATGTACATGTTAATTCACTGCTAAGGCTAAACCATCTTCAGAATCAGAGTTAGTTTCTTCCGCCACAACAACAGATGATTCCTTCTTCTCCTGATATTTCTTTAGTTTAGGACAATCAAATTTCCAATGTCCTTTCTCCTTGCAGTAATGACAGATATCATCATTCAAAACCAGCAGAATTCGAATTTGTATTCGCCTTCCTATTACCAAATTGTTGTCTGCTACCACCGGTAGCAGCCAACCCAGATGCCTGATTTTCCGAACCTGAACCAGATGCCTTATGTCGAACCTCCCTAGTATGTAGAGCATATCTGACATCTTCCAAAGACAAACTATCTTTCCCAGGAATAAAAGAATCCACAAAATTCTCATATGACTGTGGCAAAGATACTAACAAAATTAAGGCAGCATCCTCATCATCTATTTTAACGTCAATATTCCGCAGATCTAACAAGATGGTATTGAGTTTATCTAGATGATTCCTAAGAGGTGTACCTTCCTCCATACGCAAACTGAACAAACGTTGCTTCATATGCAACTTGTTGGTTAACGACTTTGTCATGTATAGACTTTCAAGCTTCAACCACAAGCCCGCAATAGTCTTCTCAGTATCAACCTCAGTGATGATGTCATCAGACAAACAAAGCAAGATTGTAGAGTGAGCTTTCTCCTCCAAAGTAATCCACTCTTCTTCATCTATACTTTCCTTCTTCGATTTTCCAGACAACGGAGCCCACAAACCCTATTGTTTCAACAAGGCTTGCATCTTGATCTGCCACAAACTGAAACTGTTTCTTCCTGTAAACTTCTCAATCTTCATACTGATAGCATCCATTCTTACTATCAAACAAACTCCAAACAAACTCCACAAAGCAAAACTTCAGTCCAGCGCCAAATTCCCAAAACCGCAACCAGGCTCTAATACCACTTGTCCAGAAGCGTGGCAATCGATAATCCAAACCAACACGAAGGAACACAAATTTAACGTGGTTCACTAACACAATGTGGGCTAGCTAATCCACGGACAGAGGGGACAAATTTCACTAATTTGAGGAGAGTACAGGTTACAAACCCAAATTCCAAACTGACAAACCAAACAAACTAACCCGACTGACCTTACTACAGACTAGGGTGATGAAGAGTATTTATAGAACTCTTCTCCTAATCCCAAACAGAAAACCAAACACCTTTTCCAAACCTACAAGGAAAAGGCCAAAACAAAGCCCAAACACAAACCCAAACAGAATAGGACCAAAACACAAAACAAACCCAAATAAAATTCAAGTCATATTCTAACAGGATTGCTAATAGTCTTCACAAATGTATCACATTCAGGATAGATTCCATCAGTCAAGTAATAACATTGATCGTAAATATTACCATTTACCTCATAATTGACCTTGGGAACCAGTCCTTGTACTGCTTGATCGAATAGTGGGGATACTCCATGAGTATCGATATTGTCCGATCCAGGTGTTCCAAAGAATGCATGTCATATCCATGTGTCATATGATGCAACAACTTTAAGGACAATGGTCGGTTTCTCCTTGTGCCTAGTGTATCGACCTGCCCAAGCAGTTGGACAGTTCTTCTTGTGCCCAGTGTATTGACCAATCATTCATGGAAGCCACGTTCTTCGGCATGATTAAGGAGGTGTTGAGTATCATCCACTATTGGTGCACGCAAGTATCGAGCACCATAAATGTTGGTGATAGCCGAGCAGAACTTTCTCAGACACTCTAGCATGGTGCTCTCACCCATTCGACATGTATCGTCCAAACTCCAAAGTGTGTCGAGCATCCATATGCAAGCATGCGGAAAGCACTAGTGTGGGGAGAATGAGTCACGAACTGAACAATCTTTCCCTTGCTTGAAGTAGTCATTGTGGTGGACGACGTCATTCATGACCCGGTTGAATAAGGAAGGATGCATCTGGTATCGCCTTGTGAAGGCCTTAGCATCATAGGTTGGATTTGAGTTGAAATAACCTTCCATCAAACGCTTGTGGCCGTCTTCTTTGTTATGTCTCACTGTTTTTCGTGATGATGAACTATGTCGAGATGACATTGCTTGATGTTGGCTCATTTGGTTTTCGTACATCATGAACGTATCTATACGTTCATGCTCAACTTGACACTCATACTCCCATGACATATTATCAACCTCTCTTTGCCTCTCATCGGCTTCCTTTTCCTCTCATAAGCTAGTCTTCCAGGGGAATCCATGAAGGAAAATGAGTTTTGGGCGAATAGAGAGATAAACAAAGGCTAGATGTTTTTTTTTTCAAGAAAGAAGGTTGAATGATAGATGAGTAGAATGGCCAAGTTTGAGGGTTCATTTATAGAAACATGAAAGGATTCCTTCTTCAACAAAGGCCAAAACTGAATGAATAGTTGATTGCACAACTCATTCTGATTAAAGCTGAATGAACAGTTGAGGGCACAACTCATTCTGATTAAAGTTGAATGAACAGTTGATGGCACGACTCATTTTGATTAAAGCTGAATGAATAGTTCATGACACAACTCAATCTGACAAACATGTGATGAATCTATTCTTATCTGAACCAAATATTGTGTTTTCGTCATTGATGGAGTCATATTTTACGATAATTTTTTTGGTCCAAATTACAAAAATTACATCCAAATGTTCGTATTAATTAATTACTACTACCTATATAAAAATAATCTACAATCTATCTAATTATAACTATGAAATCTACACTAATCTAAGTAATAAAAAAAAATACATTGTTTGGCACTTTAACTCTACCACTTCATTGTTGGAGCAAATTTTACTTTTGGGAGCCAAAGTGCCAAATGATTCTAGCACTCTGACACTTTGGCTCCCTCCTTATTGGAGATGGTCTAATAGACCTAGGCTGTGTTTTAGTATTTTTATGCCTTTTTGCAATGCTGTCAAAGCCGAGCCGGAGTATGACCCGATAACGTGAACGGTTCGGTCATTAGTGGTCCAGCCGGCATTAGACCTTTTAAAAACCGTTTGAGAACCGGTAGTCCATTTCGTAAGCAAACTAGCTGCCCCTATCAGCAAATCTCAAAATCTACGCTAATCACGTCAAGATCAGACAAACGACTACTAGATCCACCACTAATCAAATACCTAGTAAACCAATCGCCACCGACAGCCCAATAATACCCACACTGGAGAAATGCTAACATAGAAATCCCCAGAACCAACGGAAAGAGTGAAGAAGAAGGGAGATGAATTACCCCGCTGTAGGATGGCGCGCTGCTTGCGGCGACGGGACGGAAGCGCTGGGGCGATGGTTGACAGCGGCAGGGTGGCGCCGCTCTCCCTCTGTTGTCTGTTCTACTTCTAGGTCGAAGATGAAGAAATAAAATGAAAGTTAAGATTTTGTTTGGCTGCCCCATTCCACGATTGGCCTTTTTTTAGGGTAAACCAAACGGCCGAACCGCGCGATCGGCTTGAGCGGCTCGAGCGGTTAACCGCTTCGGCCGCTCGTCGGCCGCTGTATAAAACCGTGGCGGTTAAATAGCTGATCCGAGCCGGTTTTACGGCCGGGTGGCGGCTTTGGCGGTCCGGCCGGCCGGCTCGGTTCGGCTTTGACAACACTGCCTTTTTTGTACTATTTTGTGCTTTTTAAGGTCAAATACAATTTAGAATGATTTTGATCAACATTTGGATCAAGTTGGAGGATCAAAGGTGTAATTACTAGAAGATCAAGGATGGTTCCTAAATAAAATGAAGCCCAGTGGAGGGAAGCCTTCATGAGGTCTTCATATGAGCGGAAGATGAGTCTACTGGAGAATTTTCAGCCTAATCCTGCAAGAAAATCCATTACGGGCATTTGACGGGTCCATCCTTCACTGGTCTATACCCAACAAGTCGCGCTGAAAATCCATGGAGAGATTACTTGTGGGCCAAACAACCCAAATAGAGAGGGAAAACAATGGTGGTGGTAATCCATGCTCGATCGCCGCATGGTCAAGCCCATGAAAGCTTCTAGAATATTCCTTTTTATCCCAAGTTAAGAAGTCCGAGTCTCAGTGGTACCATGGCACCTTTGACCGAGTTTTAGGAGGAAAAGGCCTAAAACCCCTTATTCCATACCCTAAGTAGTTAATGTTTTATCCTTACTTTATAGTTTGATTGATTGGTTAATGACATGAAATTAAAATCATACATTAGTTAGTTGTAGTTCCTTTTGCATGTGGCCAAAGATCGATTATGAATGCTTTAGTGAAAGTGATAAATTTACATGATAAAAGATGAATTGATGCATACCATTATTGAGATTGGGATATATGATCATCTATAATGAACTTTCTTATCAATTGTGTGTCCTTTTATTTACCTTATTATTAATTTTATGTTTTAATTTATATATGTTTGTCTCGAGAACTATCAAACATAGGGAACCTCAACCCATCGATTTATATTATTGGCGTGTCTTTGTTGAGCATAAGTGATTGATTATGAGTAGTTATTATTTGAAGTTCTTGTGAAATACGACCCTAGACATATTTAGGAATTTTATTACTTTATTACATTAATAACATTACATACATGCACATTAGTTCCTCCAAAGGTTAGACATTTCATTTGGAGTTTCACAAGGAACTGTCTGGCAACATGAGATCATGTTAGTGCCCGTAGTCAGCGAAGAAGTGATGCTTGCCCTTTTTGTAACCTTAGAGAAACCCAGGTTCATATTTTTAGTGAATGTGGATGGTCGACCATAATCTGGAGGCCTACAAAGTTGGGACGATGGTTTGAGATGAGGGAGGGTCAAGACTGTATGCAGTGGTGGAAGAAGGTGGGGGGGGGGGGGCGAGACTTTAGAATTCGAGACAAAGGATTGATGTGTTTTGTTATGATTTTTGTGGAGGGAGAGGAATGTTTAGTTGTTCAATGAGATTAAGCTGGCTGAGGATGACATAGCCCATCGTTCTGCTTCTTTCCTGGATGATTACCATCAACACTAAACTTTACTCGAGCCTATGAGCGAGTGAGTGACCAATCTGTGCAACAACAATGGTGTCGACCAATGCCGGACATAATGAAAGTTAATACCAACTTTGGGATGATACGGAAGGAATTGGCCTTGGAGTCGTTATCAACAATGAAAATGAGAATTTCCTTTTGGTAGCAGCAAAGAAAATGAGGGGAAGTCGAAGTCCAGAGGAGAGCGAAAGCACGAACAACTGAATTGGGGATGTAGTTAGTAAAACAACATTCGTTGGGCAAACCAACTCTGGAGTGAGATTACTTATCGTTGATTTCGAAACTCACAAAGACTGATAAGGTCTATACCGAAATAGAAGTAACTTGTAGAACATTTGCAAATTGATCCAGGAAAACGAAGTTCCAATAAAGTTGTACACATTATGGCTCATATTGATACTAGATGACTAAATGTTATGAAGCGGAAGTTTGATTTGATCGACTATCACCACCAATGTGTTTGTGTAATAACTGAGACCGGATGATGTAACCGTTTCTACCAATGGATAAAGCTGGGTTTAGATTCTACAAAGAGAAGAAGAAAAAAGAATATCCCCAGCTCTCCAGAGACCAATCGTAGACTGATGCTCCTATTTTTGCCGCATTTACCCCGGAACGACACTCTTCTGTCACCGTTTTATGTCATTAAATCTTACGGAAGCAGTGGACTTCAGCTCTTCTTCCTTGCGTTCCCCTTTGTCTTTCTTTTCCGAATTAGATTTATATATGTACGTTGTGACGCAATCCCATAAATATATAATCCCCGCCTCTCTCTTCCTCTGCATCTCTGTACTTTTGAGCCTTTCCTTCTTTCCCTATCTGGGAATCTAGGGTTTCCGCGATTCCTTACCCCTCTGCAGATCCATTCCCCTCTTCAAAACCCCAACTTTCTCTTCTTCCCTCCTTCAATTCCGTCTTTTGATTCTCTCGAATACCGTTTTGTTTTCTTTTCCCCTAATTTTCTGCCTTGTGGGTTTGTGGGGTTTTCGTTTTGTTTGGTCACTGAAGCAAACCGTTACTGTCTTCCCCGGTTCCCCCTTTCTCCATCGCTCGTCTAAGCTCCAAGGGCTTTGATTGCGCCTAACCCTGTGCTATTCGTTAATTATTTGTTCTTAATTTTGGTCGGCGCGGGCGTTTGCTCCAATTTCGTATTGGGTTTCCGGTGAAGTGCAGCGCTCGATTTCGATTCTTTTGAATTTAGGAAGAAAGCGTTCTGTTTTTTTTTTTTTTTTGAATGGCTAAGATGGGCGAGGAAGAGGTTGACTATGAAAGCGATCTAGAGGAGGAGAAGCGTCCCCTGGGATTGCGGAGGCGCGAGGCTGCCAGTGATGACGAGGAAGTTGATGGCGAATTGGAGAAGAAGCGTCTTGGGCTGGATCGGAGGGCGCCCATTCATTCCGATGATGAATCTGATGATCAAGGTGGGGCTGCGGATTATGATGAAGAAGACGAAGAAGAGGAGCCATTAGATGGAGGAGAAGAAGAAGTTTATGGTGAAGATGAAGAGGACGGTTATGTGGTTGGGAATGAGAGGGACCATGGTGAGGAGATAGAAGGTTTTCAGGGACAGAAAGAGGAAAACACAATTCCAGTAAGAGGAGAAGCTGGTGAAGTAGAGGGTGGAGACAGAGATATGGAGGGTGGGAATTTGGAAGATGGGATGGAAGATAGGGAGGATGAGGATATAATTGGCGAGGAAGGGGATGAAGAGGGGAAGAAAGAGAATGAACCTTTCGCTGTACCAACTGCTGGGGCTTTTTACATGCACGATGATCGGTTTAGGGAAAGTTCTGGTGGTCGAAACAGGTATCTAACTACAACCTCCTTTCGTATTTGAAATAAAAAAAGCTGGCTGTTTATGATCTCTAAGGATTTGGAGTTCCCTTTGGCCCTAGATACATGTGCAAAATCTTCCATATGATGTGCCTAGAGTCCGTCCTTGTTATGGCTTTTGGATATGGGGTGTTATTGTCATAAGGTGAAGTAGTTGGGAAGTGATCAGAAGCGGTACAAAATTGTTGGGTACTGTAAATGCAGCCAGTAATTATTCAAAAATGCGAATTAGTTCTTGCCACTGTTCCTAGGTCTAACTGACACATCGAGGTGCTCAACAAGGTAGCTTAAGGCACTGGGGACAAGGTTCCTGCAGAGGAGTCCTTGAAGATAAGACGTTAATGTTCTTCTTAAAATGGCAAATGGCTGATTGTCATGCTTCTGTCCTTGTTCATCGGCTGGTTCTTGTTATTTGTTCTTTAGTCTTACCTTTTTCCTCTTACCGCCCCAACTTAAAGTATTTGCGAACAGTATGTATTTGGGTCTGGTGATAATTAATCAGTAGGTAAACTTTTGCTTACATAGTTGGTTAGAAAAATTTGTGTTGACAATCTACTGGCAACTGGTAAGGTACTTGCATTCAATTGGTACGAAAGCTGTTCTGGTGAGAAATATAACTCTTGCTTGTTGTCTCGTTTCCTTTTTGAAATGAACATATATAGTTGGTTCTGATGACGTTAATTCAATCATGATAAAAAGAATTGGCTGAGAGTTCAACGTATTTTTGTCCCCATTTCCTGGTGTAGGCGAACCTATGGTGGGCAGAAGCTGTGGGAGTCCAAAGATGACAAAAGGTGGGGGCATGACAAATTCGAAGAGATGTCTTCACTGGAAAGACATCATGACCAGGTGATTATTCTGTAACGTGGTTTATTTTGATGAGTCAGCGTACTCGCTTTGTTCTATGTTCTTGTTCCTTTTTGCATTATGTCTAGATTTCTCTCTTCTGGAAAATGACCTGAGAAGTATTTTAGGGTAGAAGAAACTCTAGAGGCAGTTATCGTGGTCGTGGTGGTAAGAGTCGTGGTCCAGAACAAGGGTATGGAAGAAGAAGCAGCTCTGGTGCATTCAGCAATGGGAACAACCAGAGCCAGGGACCTAAAAGTGTGAGAGGGAGAGGCCCCAGAAAGTATGAACCTAACTGGAAGAACAGTAGTCCAGCACCTTCTTTGCAAAATAAGCGGGCTGTTGAGAAGACATCACATGGTTTGGGTAGAGCAGCAACAGCAACAGTCATGTCAAATCCAGAATCAGACCAAGTGCCACCAGCAACAAAACATTCAAGCTTAAATTCTGCTTCTCCTCCATTTTATCCTTCCGGGTCTTCAAGTAAAGATGCTACTGTGACACAGAAAAATAATATGCAATCTGGAAGTGCAAGTCGGAATAATGTGCAGCAGACTGGTCCACTAGCACGTGGGAAAAATGTATCCGACACTGTTGCCATGGACAAACTTTACATTGATGACCGTGCTCCATTGAGTTCTGGGAAGGCTTTCAACAATATTAAGATGCCACTGGTTTCTTCTTCAATGGTCAACAACTCCTCACAAACGTCTCAAACCAGGGCTCATGGAAGAGCTGTACCTGTTTCTGGACAGGTGGGTTATCAATCGACTGTCCCTCAGAACCAAGTCAATAGAACCTCTCAAGCAGCTCAACACCATGCAGTTCAGCGAGGTGTTTCCCAAAGCCGGGTTCAGTCCTCTGCTCAAGCACCTAGTCAGCAGTCATCACAGCGTTCTGGTGGAGGATCTCGAGCTTCTTCTCCACCCAGTTCAGCTATGTCAGAAAATTCTTATGAACATGGTGAAGCTGAAAGTACTTCAGAGTCTAGTAAATCTAGGACAGCATTGGTTGGGCAGGGGAAAGGTCCGTTCATGTATGGGGGAGCTCAAGTTGTGGCAACCTCTGGAGCTATGGGTGTTGTCCCTGGTGATCAGAACTTCCCTGCAAGACCTGCTTTCTTTCCTGGTACTGTCTTTTGCATCTATAGCTATTTATATATTATAGTTTTTTTCTCAATGTGAGATTTGTATTGAATTACTGGCTTATGTAGCTGAGCCTTATGTAGCCTTATGCTTTTGTTTGTTGTGTCTTTAATTTCATTTTGTTATAAGATTCCTGTTCTGTGGTAGCCGGTAGGTCTGCCTTGTGCTCCTACATGCTTTGGTGCTTTTGACATGAACACTCCCTCTTTGGACTCACCAGACTCGGGAGAATAGTTTTCTTTACTAGAGGCTTTTTTTTGTGTTCTTTGTCTTCCTTTTAGTTTTGAATTAGAGAAACCTATGAGTAATTGCAGTATATGGTTGATTTGGAATGTGTATATAATACTTGTTTCACTGTTGATTTGGCCTGCAGTGATGCAAATTGGTGGCCAGCATCCTGGTGGCATGGGTGTTCCTGCTCTTGGCATGGCTTTTCCTGGATATGTTGCTCAGAATCAACATGGTTTGGGGAATTCAGAAATGACATGGTACTTTTGTTTTTTAGTTCTGCTCTTCAAGTGGTTGATAACAACTTGTCATGTCTTCTTATAGTGTTCCTGCTGATGGTGTTCAAAATTCTTATTATTTGTGCAGGTTGCCAGTTTTGACTGGTGCTGCAGGAGCCTTAGGTGCTGCGTACTGTCCTTCCTATCTTACTGTTGATGGCTCTTCTTATCATGCACTGCCAGCCGGGCAGGCATCCTCTACGAGCTCTTCTAGGTTAGCTTCGATAATGCAGGGTTTCTTTTAGCAGATTCATCTTGACTATTGTAAATTGCTCTTGACAAGGTTGCCCTTGCTGGGTAATAGTTTTAGGTTTCTTTTATTGGAAGTATTCTGTCATGTTTGTATCATCCTAAACACTTTTTCTCTGCTGGAGACATTCATTGAAGTATATAGTTTTTCATGTTAAGAAGAATTAATTGCTGCTGACCATTTATAGAGGATGCTGTTGTACTTTAACCATTTGGCAGAATCACACTTGTCCGTATCAGAAGCTGTATAGAATCTGTAAAACCTTTTTGTTGGATTTCTTACATTTGGTGTTCCACCCCTTTCCAATATTAGCATGTTCAGAGACCTGTATAGTGGTAGCAGATTGGATCATTGTCATGAACAGTCTCTATATTCCATGCTTACAATAATTGAACTTATGCATGAACGCTATGTTCAAATAGTTTGGTGCTATCTTTCGTAAGTTCCTGTATCAATTCAATGCAAAAAGTAGCTGCAACTGGTTTACTTATGGTAATTTTAGTTTTTCTAATTTTGTTCTTTTGTCTTTGCAGCAAAGAGACCAACGCGAGCAAATCAAACAATGAATTGAAACCTTCACAAAGACCTGGTAGGAAAAGTG
This sequence comes from Linum tenue, assembly GCA_946122785.1. Lineage (NCBI taxonomy): Eukaryota > Viridiplantae > Streptophyta > Magnoliopsida > Malpighiales > Linaceae > Linum > Linum tenue. Next base: position 49,609,118 of record CAMGYJ010000005.1, on the reverse strand, counting down.
ACCTTTTACCTGTTACCTTGTCTTTGATCCTGTTAGTTGTCCAATCTCATTAAAGTAAATGGTAACTGATCAATGTTGGTTGTTTGCAGATTCCGCGGGTGACGAATATGGGCAACGACAGAAGCCTCGCAGGTAAGTTGATTGCGTAATGTACTCCTTCATTTCTCTCTGGTGTCTCGTGTTGAGGTTTAAAATGTACTTCTCTTTCTTTCTACAGATACTCAGAAATGGATTTTAAGCAGCCAAGCACAAGTACCTAGATGTGGTGGGGATGCATGTCTGGAATAGGAATTAGAGGAAGGTTAGATTTTGCTGAAAAGTAGAGCTTCAGCCCGGATCTTGTGTCATCTGTGTTTTCAAACCATTGAAAACCTCAAATTTTGGTGCTTCTTTATTGGCCTCTATGAAACTCAAGCATTTTTCGTCACTTGATGCAGGCTGTGCGTGTTTACATCAGGCCCTTTGTGTTCTCCAGCATGGAGTGCTTTGTGCGACAGACCATCCCAAAGAAATGTTAGGTAAATCCCCTTGTGGTCAGGCTTTACAGATTCCGTTAGCAACAAAACATTCTGCCAAGCAAGGTTTGACCTGCTGCATGAAATGCAGTTATATGTAACGACAAACATCTGCTCGTGCTGGAACACAAGTTATGTGGCTTGACGGGTGGCAGTTTCTTGTTTTAACGTACGGTATGTATGGCTCTGAATCTGAACATCCTTTTGATGAGAAGTCATACCATGTGGTTTAATTGTGGGTTTGTGGCTTGGTGTGGTTTCAGGTTTTCTTGTGACTTGGTTTTCAAACTGAAGCATATGAGAAGTGTGTAATATCAGGAGAGGGTTTCTCCCAGAGACGGTTAAGTAGGGCGTATAAAGCTATTTCCAGATAGAGTTGTGCAGAAAAGCTGTTTGCTTTGGTCTGCCTCGTGGTTGATCAGTGACAGATAAGAGATTGGTTTTCTTCCTTGAGCTTATGTTCTTTCCATTTTTTCCCTCTTCGGTACTGTAAGTTATTTTGCTTCGGTTGAAGACCTCCTGAACATTGTTTGGAGAGAGATGTTTGAGAACTGTTTTCTGAAGTTTGGATGAGATGTGTTATTTATTTTGGTCTGTTGGATGAGGGAACTGTTACAAGCTGTGCTTTTGTTTGGAATAAGAAGTCTATCTACACCTCCTTTTTTGTATCTTTTGAGTGTTAGTTAACCTGTGAACTCCCGGCCCCCGGGTGTTCCTCACCTGGGTGTTGTAACATGGTGTGACATTAACAGTGTGTAAAATCTTGAACTTTCCCCCCTCTTTTCACAACTCTCTTCTTGTTGGATCGGCATGTCGAGATTAACTTGGCTAGTACTTGGTCTTTGATTTTAGAATTTACCCGTTGTACGCGTAAAGCGTATTAATACACTATGATACGTATAGGGCATCCGTAAGAATGTACTCATAAAATGTTGTGATCATTTGATGTTCTTTTAAACATATTCTCACAGATTTGACATTTTTATCAAAGTTGCATTATCGCCTTAAGTAACAGTTTGTTGCAAGGACCACCACGTCACTCCCGTTCCTGACTCCCAAGTCCTAACAATAATTGCCACAATTAATAATCTGAACAAAAATGTAACTTGGTTATGCGATTTCCTAAAAGTTTCCAATATGTTAGTTGTATCTTGTATGCAAAGATTCCGTTTTCCCGCCAAACCAATGGCCAGGATGAACTACAAATGCACCCACCGACACGCAGAAGTAACTACTTATGGCCCACAACTGCTACAGAGGGCGGATCTTCGAATTAAAAACTCCCACGTGGCTCGAGAGCCAGATCACCACGGAAACCACGACACATCTGATAAAACGCCCCCCTCCAAGTCCCAGATGACGCGTGTGACTCGCACGTGCTGTCCGTTTCCTTTCTTTTGTCAACTCCCTTTCCTTTCCCTCTTCATCTCTCTCTTTCAGCCTGTCTTTTTCTCTCCTTCCCACAGCTCCGTTCATTCTTGCTCTGCTGATCCTCAGTACTAAAATTCTGAACTTCCCTTTTTTTAGTGCTCAACGCCGACAAGATTGTTACGTGCGCGATAGGTGATTTGATCGCTGAGATAGTTTACAGGAAGAGAAGAATCCCGCGTTTTCTACTGGTGTGTTGAAGCTTGCATTGTATGGTAACCAAGCTTGAACTGAGCTCTATATCGCATCTGTTATTTAGAGCTTCTTTTTGTAGATTTTAGGGATCCTGATTCCTGAACTAAGCGCGGAATTCGACTCGTTAGGTACTGAGACTGCTTCTTGCCTTTTCCGCTCTTGAAAATTTTAGTTGCTTTGGTTTCTCTCTTATTTCTTGTTTTGGTTCCTGAGAACCCTTTTTGAATTCCTCAATTACACGAAAGGATTAGAATTTGTGGTCAAGAAAAGATCTTTTTGTCTGGGTATAAGCTGATTTCTGATGAACTGTATAAGAATCGTTTGCTTTCTCGTGTCAGGTAAGCTTTGAAGGGCCTCGCATGAAGTCTTGGATGCTGATTGTAAGTTTAGAAGAGGATTGTCAATGCTGTTGAGCTCGGGATCGTTATGGAGGAGAGCACACTGAGAACAGATTTGCATGTGAATACGTCTAGGCAATCACCGTTGAGGCCGAATGGAAACCTTAAGTCCATGGGATCTGCTGGAAGAACAACGCCTAGGAACTCTCCTACTTATAGGAGGTTGAATTCCAGCAGAACTCCAAGGAGGGAAGGGAGAGGAAGTGGAGGAGGTAGATTCCAGTGGTTTCGGAGCAATCGGATTGTATACTGGCTGCTTCTGATTACTCTCTGGACTTACCTAGGGTTCTATGTTCAGTCTAGGTGGGCTCATGGTATTAACAAGGATGAATTTCTAGGGTTTGGAGGTAGAAATCGGATTGCAGAAGCGAAGAATTCTCAGGAGAATAATAATCCAAGGGTGTTGCTGGGCAATGAGTCTTCTCTAGATGTAAATGGTAGTACAATCCATGTGGAAGATGGGAAAGGGATTGAGGTTGTTTTGGCCAAGAAGGAATATGAAGCATCAAATAATCAGAGCGTGGTCCCGAAAAAGAAAGAGAAGAGATCTGTACGCAGGCAACGCGGTAGAGGACGTGGCAGGAAGAAGGCGAAAATTGAGGTTGTAAGAGATGATGTAGAGGTGGAAGAACCAGATGTCCCTAAAAGGAATACTTCCTATGGTTTGCTTGTTGGTCCATTTGGGACAACAGAGGACAAAGTTTTAGAATGGAGTCCCGAGAAGCGAAGTGGAACTTGTGATAGGAAGGGTGCCTTTGCACGTCTTGTATGGTCGAGGAAATTCGTTTTGATTTTCCACGAGCTCTCCATGACTGGAGCTCCACTTTCCATGTTGGAATTAGCATCAGAACTTTTGAGCTGTGGGGCCACTGTTTCGGTTGTAGTTCTCAGCAGGAAAGGTGGGCTGATGCCAGAACTTACCAAGAGAAGGATCAAAGTGCTTGATGATAAAGCAGATTTCAGCTTCAAAACTGCCATGAAGGCTGATCTTGTCATTGCTGGATCAGCAGTTTGTGCATCGTGGATAGGTAAGCTTTTGTATGTTATCTGGTGTTTGTAAGAGTCATTGCTTAATGATTATGCTTGACTATTCTCTTATTGAAGTATTCCTGTTTTACCATTTGTCTGGTTTACTGCTTTTGCTTGAACTGTGCTAGAATTGCCAAAGGCAGCTCTCTTTTCTTCTGGGTTGATGAAGTAAATGAACTCAAATGATGACCTTTTTTCTGCAGATCAATATATTACTCGGTTTCCAGCTGGGGGAAGTCAAATTGTGTGGTGGATTATGGAAAACAGGAGGGAGTACTTTGATCGCTCGAAGATTGTCCTTGACAGAGTCAAAATGCTAGTCTTTCTTTCTGAATCCCAGGCCAGACAATGGCAAACTTGGTGTGAGGGAGAAAGCATCAAGCTCAGATCCCCACCAGCTGTGGTGGAACTTTCTGTCAATGACGAGTTGGCTTTTGTAGCTGGGATCCCATGTTCACTAAATTCTCCATCTTCTAGCCCGGAGAAGATGGTCGAGAAGAAACAGTTACTCCGGGATTCAGTTAGGAGAGAGATGGGATTGAATGATAGTGATATGCTTGTGATGTCTCTCAGCAGCATAAACCCTGGCAAGGGTCAGCTGTTACTTCTTGAATCAGCAAAGCTGTTGATTGAACATGATGATCTACAAAAAGGAAGGAATTCGGATGTAGAGAGAGATCTATCTGACCTGGCCGGGAAACATCATTTAAGATCGTTGTTGCAAGACACACATCTTAGGAGGGTTCTTTCTTACAGTGCAGTAGCACAGGAATCGAAACTTAAAGTTCTTGTGGGCTCTGTTGGATCCAAGAGCAATAAGGTGCCTTACGTTAAGGAACTTTTGGGTTTCTTATCCCGGCATTCAAATTTGTCAAAGTCGGTCTTGTGGACTCCAGCAACAACTAGGGTGGCATCACTTTATTCTGCAGCAGATGTTTATGTCATAAACTCCCAGGTGACCAGTCTTAACTTATGTGATATGTGCCTTCTAATACGACATAACGAGTGCTCGTATAACATTATTACTTTGCTGCTGATCAATGTGCTATGCTTAAGATACCAGTTTATTTACAGTGGCAAGTAAATGATAAATGTCATTTTCAGGGAATCGGAGAGACATTTGGAAGAGTTACGATTGAAGCAATGGCATTCAGTCTTCCGGTAAGGCAGCCGATTTCCTCTTCTTTCAACTCCTTGTTTCTGGCCAGCAAAAGCTACCGTAAACTGATTTGCTTTCCATGGGTTCCTGATGCTGCAACAGGTGTTAGGAACAGAAGCTGGAGGGACGATAGAAATCGTGGAGAACAACGTAACGGGGCTCCTCCACCCGGTGGGGCGTCCAGGGAGTCGTGTTCTTGCCGAGAACCTAAGATTCTTGCTCGAGAATCCGGAAGTGAGGAAAGAAATGGGGATGAAAGGGAGGCAGAAAGTAGAGAGGAAGTACCTGAAGAAGCATATGTACAAGAAGTTCGGTGAGGTGCTGTACAAGTGTATGCAAATCAAATGAAAAACGTTTGGGCCTGTTATAGAGAGAACACATACTATTCTTTCATTGGTTTTTTTTGGGGCAACTGAAGGCCAATCCACTAGCGTGGATTCCTGATACATGCGTGTACTTGCGTTACTGTCTTTGTTGTATCCAAATGTTACCAATTTGTATTCCAATACTGGCGAGGGAGCAGACGGTGGCTGGCAGCAATCCATTATGGCGATATCCAACATTCTGTTCATGGTGGTATATTTCAAGTTTCAAATTAAGCACGATTTAGATTAGAGGATCGAAAGGGGTACCAGGTACCAAATCGAATACAACTCGATTTCATGCATTTATTGAGGAAAAAGGATCGAAATCGATATTTTGATGGAATGTATCTACACATAATATAATAGCACAAGGAGAAAAATTGTTGCTCCATTTCAAATTTCCTGCAATGATAGTGAATGTAGGAAGAACATTTTGGTCTTCACAATTACTTATTTATTTATTTATAAAAAGACATGTACTAGGATTTGAACCATGGTCACTTTAAAGAAAAGTAATGATCATAACCAATCACAGTAAGTATATTAGTTGTATTTTTTTAAATTAAAAATATACATGAACAAAAATTCTGAAAATCATATGACTTTTTCAACGATTAGCTGGTCACTGAATTTCCCGTAAGTACATATTTGGTTTTGATACTTTGATTTTCGTATTTTGATTATTTTAGTTATATTTTAATACCCAATTTAAATTTCTATCTATCTTATCTACACATAATATAATAGCAGTAAGGAAAAAACCCTTCCCCCATTTCAAATTTGCTTCTGTGGAACAGGCCAACTTACCGTACTCGCTCGGACTTAAACGGCCCAGAGATTGTTGCGGCCCACAAAAACAGAATAGGTTTCAGCCACGTGCATCTGTTCGGCCGGACTTAGGATACCTAATTCGTGGGTTCCAAGCCCACGTTCACGCTCCAATCCGCCAAAACATGAATTTCTGGCAAGTTATATACAATTCGAGAATTGATTTCGGCGGGAGCGCGGATTTATTGTGGGAGAACGCGGATCCGATTAAAACTATCCTTTTGCATAGAGTTTGAAAAGAAACTTAGAGCCATTAATCTGGGTGAATGGGTGAAATAAGAGTAGACTCAACGAGAGGCGAGAACATTGCGACCATAGGCTCTAAATGGATGAAGGAGATTGCCGATTAAATGAGGTCGATCGAGATGAAATGAAAGAACTACGAACGAGTAGTGAGATAGGGCTCTGAGATTATAAAGATACTTCGTTTTGGAGGAAACAAGGAGTTCCGGCGTCGGAGAGATATGACGACCAGTACTCGACGTCAAACAGGAAGAGCAAGACACCTTTGAATTGAGGAGAATCATCCACCGTCTCGACTCTCGATGCTTCTGGTTCCTGGATATTATTGTCCTTTCTGTTTTTACATCAACGTAACTATAGACTTGTAGAAGTACTGGGGATGGAAATCCCAAAGACCATTTACTAATAATCTTGGACTTTTTTTGTGGCAATAATTTTGGGCTTTAATTTAGTTTTTACTCGAATTTCAAATTGTTAAATTTTATGATGGGAAAAATGGAACAAAGGATTAATACAATATAAAATGCAATATTGAAATAATACCCTTTTCCATATTATTAAACCTTTATCCATTAATATTTTACGATTTATATATTGTTAATATAAACAAAATAAATGATGTTTGTATACTAATTGTCAATTATATTGATATAAAATAATTATATATATAGTGTAATAATGACGCTCTCATCACGCTCTCAACTTTAAGTTCTTCTGAAATAGATGCTCTCGCGCTCTCGCTCCACGAACTGGTTACCTAAGGCCGGACTGATCGCCCACTCCCCGCCGCGTGTACCCTTCTCATTTGCAAGCCAGCTGCGGATCGACAGGTGATTTACAACAATTATGGTTCTTCGCGGTACCCTTCTCACCCGCCTATACCGACCTTCTACACCGATTATGGTTCTTCGCGGTCAATTTCATGTGAAGTGCGTGCTTCTTCCCGTTCTGGTGACGATTCCTCCACTTCTCAGCCCGATCGAAAGCTGTTTCCATATCCCTCTGTCTTTGCTTCTCTCCCGTCGACGAGCAGATCTGGTCGGGGAAGCGTGAATGAGATTGGGTCGGGAGATCCATCCGCTGTGTTTGCGATTTCCACCCTCCTTCACAGCGATTCTGGGTTCAGTGGATTCATTGTGCTTTCTGGTTTTTGTCATGCCATGATAAAATATAAAGAAATCAAGAACGAACAACACAATTTGGGATATGAACCGTCGTTTCTGTATTCTTAAAAAATGGTGGTAAACATGGACTCAGCTAGGGGTGGGATTCGGTCGGTAAACGGTAAATTGTTTACCGAATTTACCGGTTTCGGTATACCGAAACTGGCCAAACTGGTTACCGATTACCGATACCGGTTTGTAACCTGTTTACCGATTACCGAATTACCGGTAAACGGTTACAAACCGGTATTACCGAAATACCGTGAGAAGCGACTTCGGGCGATTTTTTCGGTCGGTTTACCGAACTGAATTTCTGGAAGTGGGGTGATATTGTAATATTTTGATTTTTTGAGTTTTTTCATCATTTTTGTAATTAATAATTTATTATTAACTCTTATTTACAATATTTTTGAGGCCTATACTTACTTACATTCATGTATGTAATATTTTATATTTGTGAATAATGAGGGGTAAAGCAACAAAACGCAGCGCAGCACTAGGGAGTAGGAAGGGGGATTCGGTATCGGTAATACCCATTTACCGTCGGTATTTACCGATACCGTGTCCGGTAAACCGACTCCCCCAACTTCCCGCTTGGCTGCCGATACCGCCGGTAAACGGTTTACCATTTACCGCCGGTTTACCGTTTACCGCCGGTTACCGGTTCGGTAAAACGGTAAACCGTTTACCGGATTACCGTTTACCACCCCTAGACTCAGCTGTCGAACTGGTTTGGATTAAGATTTTTATCTGGTGTCAGGGAACCATGTGATTATAAATAAGGCTTGGTCAAAATGTGCCAAAACTTGAAATTTGTTTGACCTACCCTATGCCAAACTCCAATTATTCTTTACTTTCAAACTTTCTATTTGAAAATTAAAAACAGTGAAAGAAAAGAGAAGACTACAACTTGCCATTTGCACATCACTGCTTCGGGAACAAAACCATAGAAATTCGAAAGGAAACTGAAAATATTTAAGATTGTTTTAATGTTAAAAATAACCAAATGCATCTTTCTGTTTAGTTTTTACTAACAAATACCAAACCCTTCCCTATAAAATACACTATAATTTAATCATTATGATATCAAATAATTACATAATATATATTTGAAATGATAAAAATTGGACTAATCGGGTTGGTCATGGTTTAACCATTTAATAACTTTAAAATATATTATATTTTAGCCACTAAGATATAAAATAATAGCATAATATATGCTTCAAATTTGAAAAACTAGGCTAATCGAGTTGGATCGTAGGTTAACCATTTAACCCTTTCCGTGAGTTTATGAATGAATTGTTCCATTCGAATTAATAACTTTGACGACAAGATGAGAGTTTTATAAAGAAAATTAATCGGCCAATGGGCCGAGTAAAAGCTAGCAACGATTGTGAGATGCTCATTTCTCGAAGACTCGAGGGATAGACAATTTTTTTTATTCGGTTTTCTAGAATTTGGTTTCTATAAACTTACTCCACCTCCTCATATTTCTAGAAATAATATTGTTTCGCAAGGTAACAGGTACTCAAACTTGGTTCATAAGACTGATTTTTTTATTGCATCATTCATGCATCTTTTTTGCTTAAATTCACTATTTTTATCACATATTTCTAAAAAAAGCTATACAACAATAATCTATACACCCCATTATATTATCAAATTTCATAACTCACCTCCTCCGACCAACTGGCCGGGGTCCACGCTAGTTTGTAGTAAGGATCTAATTTTCAAAATGTCTTATTGTTTGACGAGGTTATCTTGATTACTCTGATTTAGGATTGGACATGACCACCACACACCCTCAAATCTATTGGGGAGACAAAACCAAATCTTTTTTTTTTGTAGTAACTGGGGCTATAAGGCGCCCCAACCTTAATCATTAATAACCAACCGGGGTGTCTGGACCCCTACCAAATCAAAGAACAGCCAATAGTTTAGAGTTGAACTAGGTGCCGTAAAAACGTGCACTCCTGGGGGTAGACTATGACCCAAGGAAGCCAAATAATCTGCTACCATATTCCCCTCTCTGTACACATGCATGACCTTTACCTCCCACTCAAGAGCGAGTAGCTGTCGAGCTTCACGAATCAAACCTGCAAGATGATGTCTGTCACCCGCTGCACGGATGAGCTCAAGCACCGCCATCGAGTCCGTTTGCACCACTAGCTTTCGGATGCCCAGCTCCCAAGCTATATGAAGGCCATGTACCAAACCTGCAAGCTCCGCCCTTGTAATGGAGCTATCTCCCATGTTTACGGAGAAAGCCCTGATGAATCTCCCGTCTTCACCCCGCACCACGCCTCCGGCCGCTGCATTCCCTCCCAGAACGGAGCCGTCTGTATTCACACAAGCCCATTCCGGCGGTGGAGGTTGCCACGCTATGAGTCTCTGAGTGTACTCCCTTCCTTGGCCAAAGAGTTGCGACACCTTGGTTGAGGCCACTCGAATCTGCTGACAGAGAGTATCCACACTAGTACACAACCTATGTGTTTCATCAAGCTGCTACTCAAAGACTCGTTTGTTCCGGTACTTCCAAAGTGCCCAACACATAACCGCAAATTTTGTGGGATCAATGACAAGACTTCTATCTGTAATATAATGCAGGGACCACTTCATCAAGTCCTCCTGGAAGAAGACATCATCAGGCTCGTCTTGCAAGAATTCCGACCAGGCGGCCGTCGAGTAGGAGCAGTCTCGGATAACATGGAGAGTAGAATCCCCTTCAGCTCCGCAAACTGGGCAAATATTGGTCGAGGCGAGGTGCCGCCGCTGTCTCTCGCAGTTTGTTAGCAACCTGCGGTGGGCTACTAGCCAGAAAAACGTCCGAATCCGTTGAGTAGCAGGGATCCTCCAAATAGCTCGCCATAGCGGGTGGTTTCCACTGGGCTGTTCCGCATCATCCGTGATTTCATACGCTGTCTTCAGGGAAAAGCCTCCGTTGGGAGTAAACCGCCACACCGGGATGTCCTCTTCTTGCTCCTGCGGGATAGGGTGTAACTTGATTTCCATGACAATATCCTCGGGCAGAAAATTCTGGATATAGGGGATGTTCCAGTCCCCATTCAAAACCATCTCCGCCACCGACAGAGTGAGAGCCTCTTGCGGGAGGTTGGCTGCCAGCTCAGCAAGAACGGGTCCATCACGTAACCAACGATCCGCCCAAAATCTTACTTGTCTCCCGCAGCGAACGTTCCAAATGGTGGCCTCTGGCAGAAGGTGGAGGACTCTAATGACCCCTCGCCATAGATTTGACAGCCGCCCACTTGTTCTCGGCTGCCAACCATCCTCCGTACGTCTCAAATACTTCGCCCGAACTACTTGTGCCCATAGGCTCTCAGGCTCAGTCTGCAGTCTCCAGGCTATCTTCAACATAAAGGCTTCATTCATACGAGTTGCATTCCTGAGACCGAGCCCGCCTTCCTCCTTGGGGCGACAAATCGTCTCCCAATCTACTAGATGAATCTTCTTCCCTGCTTCCGAGCTTCCCCAGATGAAACCACGATTTTTTTTTTTGTCAATGTACTCTCTCACACATGCCGGTAGCAACGTCGTTTGCATGATGTAGGCCGGCAGCGAGGCCAGAATTGATTGGGCATGGGTGATTCTACCTGCAAGCGACAGTGAGGCAACCTTCCATCCTGCAAGGCGGGAGTCTACTTTATCAATCAAATCCTTGAACGTGGCTTTTGAAACCCGATCATGGATAACAGGCACACCCAGATATCTGCCTAGGTTCTTTGTTTCAGGGATATCCAGAGCTGCGCTAATCTCTGCTCCTCGTGCTGCCAGTACATTCTTTGAGAAGAAGACCCTGGATTTGGGTCTGCTAACCTGCTGTCCCGACGCTGCGCCAAACTCTTCCAAGCACAGAGTTATCGCTGCGACTTGCTCCATGGTAGCCTCCCCGAAAAGGATGAGGTCATCTGCAAAAAAGAGATGTGAGAGTGGGGGACCATGCTGGGACAATCGAATCGGCTTCCACGTTTGATCCGCCACTGCCGCTTTAATCCGATGACTTAGTCTCTCCATACAAAGTGTAAACAAGTACGGGGAGAGTGGGCAACCCTGTCTAAGTCCTCTAGTTGGCTCGAAGCTGTCCGTCACGCCACCGTTCCATTGAATTTGCATGCTCGCTGAGGTGATGCAGTGCATTGCCAAATCTATGAAACCCGGTGGAGTACCCGCTGCTATCAATGTGTCTCGGACAAAAGACCACTTGATGCGATCATATGCTTTCGCCAAGTTGATCTTCAGAACCATCCAGCCCAGCCGGCCTGATTTAGCACGCATTGAGTGTACGACTTCCTGCAAAATACAAATATTGTCAGTTATGTGTCTTCCAGGTACAAAGCTTGTTTGGATCGTGTCCACTAGTCTGGGCATCAGTGGTTTCAGTCTCTCCGCCAGGCACTTAGTTATGATCTTATAAGTGACATTACATAGGCTTATGGGCCTAAATTGCTCAATTAACACGGGTTTTGGGATCTTCGGGATCAGCACTAGAGTGGTGGAGTTAACCGTCTTCACCTGTTCGGGATCGACCCAGCATTTCTGCACAAACTTGACCACCTCGGGCCCCACAATTGACCAGCATTTCTGAAAGAACAAGGGGTTCAGTCCGTCTCTTCCTGGGGCTTTTAAAGGCCTCATTGCCGAGATCGCCTGGTGAATCTCCTCAGCCGTGAAATCCACCGCTGTGTGTGCCCAATCTGCTGTTGCCAACTCCGGGAACGCATGGCTAATGGCAATGACTGGATTGTCATCATCTGTGTATAGACTTTGATAAAAGGTTCTGGCCATATCGAGTAGCAGATTCTCATCCTCCACCCAGACCCCTGCAGCATCCTTCAGTGCAATAATCCTGTTCCTCCTGCGTCTTTGGATAGTCCGCGTATGGAAATAATTAGTGTTCCTATCACCCTGCGCAATCCAATCCATCCTCGACTTTTGGCACCACAACAGTTCCTCTTGCATTAGGACCTCTTCCAGCTCCTGTCGACAACTACGCATTGCCTCCGAGTCTATATCACCTTACCCAGCCGTCTCCAGTCTCTCAATCCTGGCTAGGAGTGCGTTCTTCTTTTTCACAATATGGTCAAAAGTATGGTAATTCCACGATCTCGCTGCTGGTGAGAACTCCATGATGGAGCTGATTAGATCCGTTCCTTTCCCCCATGACTGTTCGGCCATCTCCTTAAAACCATCATGAAGTAACCATGCCGCCAAAAATTTAAACGGCTTTGGTCCTGCTGGCTGAAAGTTGGGGTTTAAGTGAACTAGCAATGGCCGATGATCTGACCTGACTCTCGGCAGGTGGCGAACCGAGCAGTCGGGGAAGACCCTATTCCAAGCAATATTCCCAAGGCAACGATCCAGCCTCTCCTTCATACCTGCACGAAACCACGTAAATGGCGGTCCAGAAAATCCCAAGTCTATAAGGCCCGTGTCCAATAGACAGTCCTGGAAATTACGGGCTTTACTTGCGTCGAACGGTGCACCCCCTGACTTATCCGTAGCCTGAAGGATTGAGTTGAAATCGCCCGCCACTAGCCATGGTTCTTCGTTATCTACTGCGATACCCCTCAACGACTCCCAGAGTTCTCGTCGTTGAATCAGGGCCGGATTGCCATATACAGCCGTGAACACCCAACTTGTAAGGCCGCTCTGTACCCTCACATGAATCATCTGCGATGAACGATCTATCTCATTAATCGTACTCATAGTCGTGTCCGAAAGCAGCCAAATGCCACCCGAGAAACCCACTGCCTCAACTACTAACTGTCCGTCGAACCCCATGTTATCGATGACTTTTTGTGCTCGATCTCCGCTCACACGAGGTTCAACAATGACCACGATGTGCGGTTTGTGCTTTCTTCGGTACTCCTTGAACACTCTCAGGAAGCGATCTCTTCCTCCTCCCCTACAATTCCATACAAATATACGCTTATCCATTCGTACGAGGAAAGGTAGGTGGGTCTGCCCTTCATTAGGTGGAACGAGAAAGAGCCTTTGCTATAAGGCTCTCCTCCTGTGAGGTCACCCCCTCTCCACCACTTAACACATTTCTCGTCTCGATCGGCTTGGCTGCCTCTGCAGGAGACTGACGCTCACGCATATTAATTTCCTGGTTACCAAGCAATTGTGCCTCCTTTCCTTTGTCTGGTGGCTTTGGTGGAGCTGTTTGTGGCATCGGAGATATCTGTGGTTGGGTGGTTCCTGTTAATGTATTTGTTCCTCCCGCACTCATTGGAGTACTAACAGGCTCTCCCTCCTTAGATATTACAACAGTTCGGTTGGGCTCTTGCACCATTCGATTATGTCCTTCACCCCTGGCCTTGCTATTCTCATTTAGTTTATCACTCTCCACCACATGGGTACTCGGCTCATGGCTTGTAGCTACCACTTTCACAGGGTTCTTATCACTCTCCCCCACATGAGCACTATCAACTGCTTGCTTACTCACGGTCGCACTTGTTTTCTCAACCCATGTCTTCTTTGTATTAGTATGCGCCTGTCGCGGATCCGAGCTCCCTTTGAGCGAGGTATGCTCATTCGTCTCCCCGGTTGCCTCCTCATCAGCCAACACTGTAAAACGGGACCCCGACGCAGAGCCCTGTGGTCTGGCATGTTTGGGATTTATCTGCTTATTTCCACCCTCCACTGGTTTCTGGTGGTATGGTCGTCGTTCTCGACGTTTCGCTAGCATCCATTCCCCATAGGGTTCGTCTCGTCGCATCTTGGGCCTCTCCATTTCTTCCATTCTCACTTCAGTTGGTTCACTTGCATGGAGGCTTGGGCAACGATCTTGTGGGCGCCCATACTTTCCACAATGAAAGCATACATTGGTAAGACCTTCGTACTGAATACCATATTCCACTCCTTCCACTTTAAATTACGTCAGCAAAGGCTTCATGAGGTCGACCTCGATGTAGACTCGAGCAAATTTTCCCCTGGCACCAGTTTTTGTTGCCCGATCCATTCTGATCGGCCTCCCTGCTCGACTAGCAATGCGTAGCACGGCTTCCGGATGATAGAGCTCGATAGGTAGGTCCGGCAGTTGTATCCAAACTAGCGTTGAGGAAACCGTCGATGTCCGGGGATCGAAACCCTTCTGCCATTGACGTACCGTAATATAGTTATCACCAATTAACCACGGACCTTCGGTTAGCGCATGTTCGTAATCTGTCTTGCTGGTAAACCGAACAAAGTAGTACCCATAACCCGTGTTCGTGATTTGAATAATGCCGTTCTTAGCCCAGATCATATTCAAACGTTTAGCAATCACCGGGTAAGAGAACGAACGACCCAGTACTTTGACGACAATGGCGGATCTCCACTCTCTTCTATATTTACGCCATTCCGAGGGCATGAAACTCACTGTAGGGCAGAGCGGATTCTCATCCTCCACCTCAGCCTCATACTTGTCATCCTCTTTCATCGCCTCCACCACGTCTTCCGTGTCCGAGTCAGCTACGTACCACTCAACTTCCTGCACTGCTTCACTAAAGAGTTTCTTCCTACCGGAACCCCATGCCATCGGCTGCCGTTGTTGCTGTTCCCTCGGGCTATGGTTACGCTTATCCTCCGTCTCATCTTGCATCTCTTCTTCGTTGGTAATATCCTCTACTATAACTTCCTCCATATCGTTTTTTCCTCCGTCAAAGTTCAATGGCCGAACACGTTTTTTGGGATGTTGCGTCTCCTTGTCCTTTTTTCCATCTGGGGACGACGATAACTCAGGTGGCCTTCTCACTCCAGCTGTCGGGTCTGGGGGCTTATGTTCTCCTCCCGCGCTTGATCGCAGATCTCCGATGAAAAAACCCTAAGTCGTATTTCCCGCCTACGAGAAACGCGGAGCTCTTTTTTTCTTTTTCTTGAGAGAGTGTAAAACACCGTCCTGACAAAACCAAATCTCAAACTAAAGATCATAATTAACATGGCTAATTAATCAATGAATTTTGAGAACAAATTATCAAAATATTCATTGTCGATAAGAGCATTCATTATTACTATTAGCAGCAATGATTAATCCATTAGCCACGAGAGATTAATTATATTTTTTCAAATCGGTGTAAAGAATTCTTTTAGATCGTTGATATTGAAATTTCATTTTAAATTTCATTTTGATATGACTTGTATTTTCAATTATATTATGCAATTTTATTGATATAGATGACAATTAAATTTGCAAGATTGTATCTAATGCAATTATTGGTTGCAAGCCTTGCCATCTTTTAATTATTATATTATTTAAGAGTTTATGTTTGTATATTTATCTTAAAAAAATAAAATGCAATTGTGATGTAAATAAAATGAAATTAATATAAATTTTATTGCATAAAATATGTAGTGGTAATTAAAAAACATATATAATTGGTTTCACAAAGATGCTCTTAATATCTCAAATAAAACCATCGATTAATCCCTTCCACATGAGTGAGAAACGATGAACCGTGACCTACAAGTGAATAGATAGATTTTTTTATAACAATGTTTTTAATAAATTTCTTTGCCACCGTGAGTTCTTAAGGCATGAATTCTACTCTTAGGGGTCGTTGGATGGGTTAATTGTCAATGTAGTATTTGTAGAGTCAAATAACTCATTTATTATTCATGTGATATTTCAGTATTATTTCAATGGTAACTGAAATAAAGAATCTCGTTTGGTTGAACCATGCAAATGTGGTATTCGACATGTGATATTTGATAAAAGCAGAGTGATAAAACGAGTTATTTCGAAATAACACATGAGTATAAGTTATTTCAAATAACTCGTTTTGAGTTATTTGTAAATAACTAACTGTCCAAATAACTCATTTCAGTAAAACGTTACCAAACGAGTTATTTGTGCCCAAATAACTCAATATGAGTTATTTGGGCACAAATAACTCATACAAATACTCCATCCAAACGACCCTTAAGTCTCTAACCAACAGACCCTAATAATCTTGAATCGATATGAGTTATTTGAACTCAAATAACTCATACAAATACTCCATCCAAACGACCTTTAAGTCTCTGACCAACAGACCCTAATAATCTTGAATCGGTAGAATTCACTTGCATCTATCAAGTACGGCCCATAGGCCTCCATAACCTTATACACAAAAGGAGCAAATAAGGTAGTGCTTGTAAAGCCCAATTCACATTTGGGTCCGGGTCTTCCTCAAAACCCAGGCGGTGCCCGCTATCCGATCCGTTTTCCGATCAGACTCTTCCTAGTTCCTACCAATCAGGTTTACTAGGACAACTGATAGGGTTCCAGCTTTCGGAGGAGGATTCCTGTTTTTGCCCTTTCTTTCTCCTCAAGTCGAGTCATCGTTGTTGCCAGCAGCAGCAGCACCTGGCGAAGTGGAAACCATTTTAGCAAGGCGGACGGTTTCAATTTCTTGCTCTGTGCCCTTCTTTTGGCAACTCACTTGTCACTGAAGCAAATTAACAAACACTTGGAACGCAACTCTTCCCTGTTCTCTCCGCCGCCATACAGGCTCTCTTCTTGCCTGGTTGCTTCTTACTCGTCGATTCTGGAGGCCTGGTCGTCGTTGAAAGTGAAAGGTACGTGCAATTTTCCTAGAACTTCGGAGAATTGATTGTGGTGGACTGTTCTTGCTTTTCCCCTGTTTGTTCCCAGACTATCAGGAACAGGTATGTTTAACAATTTGGTAGGGGTAATGGACGGTAGCTTAAGGTAAAAGAGATTACGGTGACGTGATTGAGTTCCTTGTGTTGTGTATGATTAGTTCGTTGCCGGAGAAATGAAGCTTGGACGGGAGGTGTTTTATTGCAGAAAATTAAACTTCCAGTTGGCAGATTCAGCTGAAAATTGCTGCTGGTTTGTGCGCATTACATTTCTTGCAGTTTTTGAGTTTCAGAAGTGTCTTGCTGTTTGCAGACTGTTGGACTGCTGAACATGGGAGTCTGCTTGATGTGCTAGGGCAATAAAGCATGGAGATAATTGAAACCATCTCCTGTCTTCCGGTCCAAGATCCTCCCGAGGATGAATTCTCTGCGGCTGATTTGACCTGGACCAAGTTTGGGACTGCTGATCGTTATGATGAGGTTGCTGTAATTCCTTACAACCGCGTCGATACGTTTATAATTGGGGAATGCTCTAACATAGAATGTCCAACACGTTTCCATATCGAGAGGGGGAGGAAAAGGTCTAAAGGAAGCTTGAAGGAACACAAGAGTGATGACTATTTGGAGTATAAACTGTAAGCTCCCTGCTTCTTCATCTCCCTTATCCACATTATGCACCATGTAAATGGTTGGTTTTCTAAAATGGTTTTCTGAATTGTGGTTTCCTATGCTTTACAGTTACTGGTGCTCATTTGGTCCTGAGAATTATGGGGAGGGTGGAAGCATATTACCTAGCCGAAGATATCGGCTTAATACCCGGAATCGTGCTGCTAGACCTCAATCAATGCGTGGTTGCACATGCCACTTTGTGGTGAAGCGCCTATATGCCCTTCCATCACTTGCACTTATTGTATATAACGACAGGCGACATGTTAACAAATCAGGGTTTCTCTGTCATGGACCGCTTGATAGGGATGCCATTGGCCCTGGTGCAAAGAAAATCCCTTATATTTGTAATGAGATTCAGCAACAAACTATGTCCATGATTTACCTTGGAATCCCCGAGGAAAATGTGTTGGAGAAGCATATCGAGGGTATTCAACGATATTGTGGTGCAGATCCAAAAGTCAACAGCCTTGCTTCTCAGTATGTCCAGAAGATGGGCATGATTATCAAACGTTCAACTCATGAATTGGATTTAGATGATCAAGCAAGTATCCGGATGTGGGTTGAACGCAACAAGAAATCCATATTTTTTTATCAGGACAATTCAGAAACTGATTCTTTCATTTTGGGCATTCAGACCGAGTGGCAGTTGCAGCAGATGATAAGATTTGGTCATCACAGTCTCATTGCTGCTGACTCAACATTTGGCATTAAGAGACTCAAGGTAATCTCTACTTATTTATTCAAAATTGTCACTACTAATGGTTTCACTATGGATGTTTAGAATCTCTGTGGTCTTTTAATGTGGCAGTACCCATTGAGCACACTTCTTGTCTTTGACTCGAGACAACATGCACTTCCTGTCGCTTGGATCATCACACGTAGCTTTGCGAAACATGATGTTGCTAAATGGATGAAGGCTTTACACGAGAGAGCTTCATCTGCAGAGCCTGGATGGAAGATTAATGGATTCTTGATTGATGATGCCGCTGCAGAGGTTGATCCCATAAAGTAGGATAATGTCTCTGAAAAGCTTGTTTTTAACTCTTCATGCTTGATTATATTCTTCTTCTAATTCATCATTTTGTGACTGAATGATCAGGGATGTATTCAGCTGCCCTATCCTTTTCTCACTCTGGCGTGTTCGTAGATCATGGCTGAGAAATATTGTTAAAAAGTGCAGTGGCATTGAAGTCCAACGAGAGATTTTCAAACGTCTTGGGAGGATCGTTTATAGTATTTGGAGCGGGGTTAATGCTTTGACTGCTTTGGAAGAACTAATCCATGATTTCGCTGATCAATCTTTATTCATACAATACTTTGAAGCTTCTTGGGTGCCAAAGATTGGTTAGCTTTCTTTCTTGCAAGTGTTCTGATTTCTTATTGATAAGTACTTTGTTGAAAGTCACAATATATGTTTTCTGGTTTTTTCTCACAACAGAGATGTGGCTATCAATGATGGGCACTCTTCCTATTGCTAGCCAAGAGGCTTCCGGTGCGATTGAAGCTTATCATGTAAAGCTGAAAGCAAAATTATTTGACGACTCACATCTCGGAGCGCTCCAAAGAGTAGATTGGTTAGTCCACAAGTTAACAACTGAATTGCACTCTAGCTACTGGCTAGATAGGTATGCAGATGAAAGTGATTCTTTCAAAAACGTAAAGGAAGAATATGTTGCTTCTACTTCATGGTACAGAGCATCTCAAATCCCTGATTCTGCTGTTTCATTCGATGGCGAAGATCGTCTGTTTGCTAAGGTTGCAAGTCAAAAGGATGGAAACCCAGCACGTGTAGTCTGGAACCCGGGATCAGAATTTGCATTCTGTGATTGTCTTTGGTCATTGCAAGGAAACCTCTGCAAACATGTGATCAAGGTGAACTTCATGTGTGAATCTTCTCCAGATTCTCAGCCTTCCATGTCTTTCCAATCATTTAAGGATGTTTTAGTGGATATATGTAAGATGCCGATGGATGACTCAGTTGCTTTAGATCTTTCCATGGCATGGACTCTCCAGATGGTTGATCAAATAAAGCAACTCGTCGAACTTAAGAGTTCGAACGATATTGGCTCGGTTGTAAACACCTTGCCTCTGCAGTGGGTTTCTAAGAAAGGCAGAACATCTGTTGGCATACCTTCTGCAGCCTGTTCTGGTCGTCCATTGGATTCACAGATTACAAAGACCGTTAAAAAGAGCCGAAAGCGTAAGAGAATTGGGAGATGGAGATAGGTAGGGTTATTTTGTTGGAGGAGAAAATATGTGACCAGTGTGTAGAACAATTCTTGAAGGCAGATTTTGTTGTGAGTTTTTGAAACCTCAAGTGGATAAATACCCATGCTTGCTATATTATCTGCAACTGAGAAGCTGCTGGGATATCATTCATGAGTATGAGAAGAAGATTGGTTGAGCAATTTGTTTCGCAGATGATGGAAAAACTTTCTATTGCGGTAGAAGTGTCGTACTGTGAATCTTTTGGCTTTAGCTTGAGGTGGTGAAAAAATGTTTTAGGTTTACAGTGCACAACGAACTGTACAGGCTAACTTTACCTGATCGTTCAGTTAATTACTCGTAGTAGAGTTATTACTTGGCGGCGGGTTAGCCAGCTAGCTGGAACTCAAAGTTGCTACTACAACTCTGTTGATTGAAGCATAGAATTGATCTGGAAGCCGAGCATCTATAGAGAGAATTTTGTGAATGTGAGAGAGATCAGATTAACTCTGAGTGGGTTTAATGATCTCGTTGATAATGTGAGATTTGATATACTTGTTATAGATGCCAATTACTAGTTTTGCAAAATATACAACACGAGTTCATCATTAAATAAATGTGAACTGTGTTCACAAAAAATGAAAAAAAAAGGGAAAAAAATGGAATATGAACTGTAATGAGTCTGGTGAGGCTAACCGGCTCGATACTGTTAAGAATTCCTGACTGTTGTGTGGGAACTGGTTCATTTTCGAAGTATTTTTTCTTTCCAATATTTTTCCTTTGGGGCTTCCCTCATTCCGTTTATCGCGCATAGTGATGCTAATCGAGCTTTGATGAGTTCAAATATGCAACGTCAAGCAGTTCCGCTTTCTCGGTCCGAGAAGCGCATTGTTGGAACTGGATTGGAACGCCAGGTGGCCCTGAATTGAGTAGCGATATGATAAATGTACAATAACATTGTAAACCTATCCTATACTTGTTGTTTTCAATTATCCATGGGTAATACTTGTCACGTACAAAAATCATAATTATATATAAAACTTTACATTATAACACTAATGAACCTCCTATATCATGAAGTCAACAAAGACAAGTTAATATGATCATAAAACATCCAGTAATCCATAATATAGAGTACAATATTTTTTCAAATCATTATGCTCTTACTCTGATACATCTACAAAGTAATAATTAACCAACTTAACTTTGTTGACAAAGGGAAAAGTGAAAGAGTAAATGGAGAATTGAGGGAAAGGAATTAGGTTTTGATTAGGGTGAGTGACCACTCAATTGTGTATCTACTATTTATTTTCTCGAGTTATCCTCACTATCGTTGATAGGTTACAATTTGAACCACATATTTTGTATATGTGAAGAAATGTTTTTGGTGGGGCAGGTATGAGTATGATGTGGGAAGGCTAAAACCACACATGCCCCATACCTATTAAACTTTTTTGTAATATGTAAATTCACCTTGCGCGTTGACTGAATCTGGGGCGATCAGATATCCATGACCATAAATTTAATTGTTATCCCTAAACCTGATAAAGGATAATACCAGTTTCGTCACCGATAAATGGTTTAATAGGCACAACAGGTTGATAATATTAGTATATTGCACATTTAAATTTTATACTCTTCCTTTTTCCTTGCTGATCATTGTTTCGACAATAATCCTTCCATAGGTTTACCAATGAATCATTGTCAGGAATTTTTATTATTATACCCAAAAACCGTCCACGTGGTTTAGGAATGCTGTGGAGATATTGTATAATGACAGTGTTTGTTGGAATGGATGGAAATTCAGGTCGGCTCTGATTTCTTGACATATGGAGACATGCAAAATACATAGAATGAAAGTGGTCGTCTATTCTTTTGGCCCTTGAAGGGGCAGTGACGTCATCACGATTAAATTCTAAGGCATTGAATTTTTAAACTGTCAACTGGGACTAGAATGGGGAACCTGGCGGCATTTTGAACAATTAGATCTTATCTGAGTTGAAGTCTCCTCCCATTTGTTTGCTTGTATATAATTTGCATCGACCTCAAATCTGCTTCTTCTACTAGCCCATTAATTACACTGAACTGAATTATCCTCCTCCCCGAGTCATGGAACCAATTGACCGGCTGCTGCAACTGGTACTGAAGAACGACTTCTTGGTGCTTCGCGCTACATCCGAATTTTCAGAAATCTTATACCTATCTCTACTCAATGGCGTAGTCAGGTATCTGAACGAGAAGCTGACTTGAACATAAATTATTAAAGAAGGGTATTAAAGTCTTACCGATTATTTTATTTTTTAAAATTTACTATGAATTTTAAATGTAATTTTGCCGATATTTCAACCTTCCTCGACTATCACAAGTCCATTTAGCGCACATATGCATCTCAACATGAGTAATGTTTACAAATGATTTCCTATATATTTAATTAATCTGTCGTACAAATACACTCTGTTTCAGGGGCGGACTCAGGGGTCTTTGGCGACACACTCCTAAATTTTGGAAAAACGATTATCCAACCCCGATGGTAATTTACGCATGGACAAAAAAATTATAATTAATAATTCGGGACACCCTGAAATTTGGAAAACCATTATCCTACTCTCATTTGTAGTTTGCGTATGAGAATATAAGTGGTAGTTTGGGTAATTCAAACCCGGGACACTACTATTATTAATAAATATAATTTTTATTAGGCTACAACTTTTTTGTTGTTCTATTCTAAATATTGTGCAATAGCAAAACCCTATTCTATCTTTAATTATTTTCAAAACCTATCAATTAATCTAATTACTAACTATCCTTAATCTGTATTGATTTTATGGTTGTACGACAAGTGTTGAAAGTGTCTTTTCAGCTTTGAATTACATCAAGAACAAATTTAGAAGTCGAATATGCGTCAGTTTGTGAATAATTGTCTAGTAGGATATACCAAGAAAAATTTGTTGAGCAATGTAGGAACCAAGTGTATTTTACAATTTATGAAAATACACCATGGAATGTTTTTTTAACTTTTACGAGTTGTGTATTTTCTTATTTAAGATGATTTAATTATTATTAACTATGATTTTTTATTTTTATTTTACTTTATTTTTTTGAAAGAGGACACCCCTATGTAAAATTCTTGAGTCCGCCACTGCTCTGTTTCATCCGACTAGGGATGACAATTACCCACCATTGGGTAATTATACTCAAACCCAAATAGACCCATTTTTTTAAGTGAAAAATAGACCCATTGATAATGGATAGGGTATGAGTAAAGCATATATGAGTTTGGGGATTTGTAGATGAGTTTTAGTAAGGTATGAATATTGCTTCCATAGTCTAAATGAATATGAGTTGGATATGGATATCCATTTACTTGAGAGTGTTTTAACTACACATACAAAAATTGGACCTATTTGTAAAACTTAAAAGGTTTAGGTATCAAAATGTAATAACAAAAAATTAGGTACTGAAATGTTATTTTCCATTGATATTTTGAGGACTTATATACAAAAAAAGTAAATTTAGGTACTAAATATGTAAATCTATTAAGCAATGTTGTCAGAATCGAACTGGAGCATGACCCGATAATGCGAACGGCTCGCACTTTAGTGGTCCAACCGGCAATAGACCGTTTAAAAACCGTTAGAGAACCGGTACCTAATAAACGTTATCAATAAAAATAGTGGACATTTCTTGATCAGAGCTCATCTCTTTCCTTCGAAATTGTGAAATGAAAATAAGGATTCAGTTTGAGAGTCCGACGTTTTTGGTTTATTTTAATTTTCAATTTTCTGCATTTTTTTAATTAAATTTAACGGTTGAATGGCAAAAACCGAACGAGCGGTTCGATCGGCTCGAGCGGTTAACCGCCTCTGCCGCTAGCTAGCTACATAAAACCAGAGCGACTTTTAGACTGTTCCGAGCTGGTTTTGTGACCGGGTGGCGGTTTTACCGGTCGGGCCGAGCGGTTCGGCTTTAATAACAGTGCTATTAAGTTTAGGTACCAAACTGTAATTTTCATTTGGGCATGGGTACAAATCCCATTCCATTTATAAAAACCCCAACTCAACCCAAATAAATAGCTATGAATATAAACCCATTAAACTCTACTCATTTACCATCTATTTGGATTTCATACCCAATTCAATTGAATTGAATAGTAAAATACCCATGAGTATGGACAAAATTGACATCCCTACATCTTGCTAATAAAAGTTCAATTGAAAAAGTTGTCAATTGAATCATATGGTACAAGTGGAAATATGACTAAAATAAACTATTGACGGGGAGATATTAACTTATTAAGTACTGTTATAATATTTTGATCTTGTATGATAGATGAAATCATTAGAATGGGAGACGTTCTGGTTATCATGACAATCATTTTTGCCCCCCAAAATCATTCAATCATTTTGACGGGGTAGTATTTAGGAAATTTGAATACTTGGTTTGGTTAAATTTAGCTTTCATTGATTTATATGGTTTGGTTTCAGAGACACAGCTAACAAATTCAAACAATTAACTAATTAGAAAATTAGCTTAATATCTAATATATCATTTATCACTAACATAATACATTGTATAACCACTTAAGAGTAAAACGTCTATCCCTTCTCTATCCATTAATAGGGAGGCAAAAATAACCATTCTCGTGGATACCCGTTTGAATCCGACCTAATCAGGCGGGTAAAATCAGGACCCAATTTTTTTAATGAGTATGAGTAAAACCCAAACCCAAATATTAAGGATGATGGATGAGCTTGGTTTTCTCACTATCCTACCGGAACCCACCCAAATATACACATGTATATTATTTTGTTTAAAAATGTCATTATTTTTCTCAACATATGTGACATTTATCATACATATATAACAATTTTTTATTTTTTTTATCTTTAAGTAATTTTCTTCATTTTAGTTATTTATTATTGTAGTTTTTCACTTATGTTATGTCAATATATGTTTAATTGTTAAATTTTTTGTTGAAGTTATTATCCATGGATAACGGTGGAATTCTAAACCCCGATTAGGTATGGGTATGGTTTTGATGTTTTAGCCGATTCTTATATGTATATGTGTATGGATAAATTCCAAACTATTTCGGGTAAGGTAACAAATGTGCACTATCCGACTCCGACTCAACTCGTTGCCATCGCTAACCAATAAAGCTTGTAATAATTCCTACACTACTATATTTGTTCTTGTAGAATGTAGACAATAACAAATAAGCTCCTAATTTAGATAAAGTGTATACATTGTGTTGGATGAAAACTCAAAAGAGAAGAGTTTTTTGAACCACTGATATATATTAAGAGACAAAAACAATTCAGACACATATACCAAAATCATTGCCCACATATCATTGGTATATATTTTTGTTAAGTGGCTACTTCTAATGATTGTAAGATAAGTTTATTGTAGGAGATTCCTATATTAGTTATGTTAAGATTTATCTATGAGCAAATTGTTATGTTTTATTCACTACAAATATTATAGTCGATGCATTAACATGTTAATTTTGTCACACGTAATGACTATGTTATATTATATTGATTAATACAATTAACCAATTAATCAAAGTACACAAATTAAACTTTTGTTTGATTAATGTAGTTGTTGGATTAATTTGATCAATTTGATTAAAATATAATATTTTATGGTTAATACTTAATAGAGTTTAGAGTTAATTGATTTGGTAAATATTATGATTGCGATTTGAATCCCTCCCATAATTAAAATGAATATATGGTGTGAAATGACGCTATAAAGTATAAACTTTGGAAGTTCTATAAAATAGAATTGAAAACGTAGAAATTATAAAACAACGTATACGACACTAAAGATTGGAAGAAAAAGATAAACTTATCGTTACAACACGTCGAATTTAATTGAAAAATTGGTGTGGTTATTGAATAGGGATCAGTAACAATGGATATTTGTTCGAGTTTGTTTTAATTGCGTATGGTAAAATTTGAACTCGAATTATTTTTAGTAGCAGGTATGAGTAAAACCCAAGCATGAATATCACGGTAATGAGTGTGCATGGTTTTCTCATTATATAACCCGAATCCGTATGATTATATACACATATATATATATATATATATATATTGTCTAGAAATGATCATCAATTTTTCCTCTTATGTAATGTGCATATACGTGTGAATGTTGACATATTGGTTTGAGTTATAAACATAAATTATTACCATGGCTAACTGTGAATACCCAAAACTAAAATCG
This sequence comes from Linum tenue, assembly GCA_946122785.1. NCBI lineage: Eukaryota > Viridiplantae > Streptophyta > Magnoliopsida > Malpighiales > Linaceae > Linum > Linum tenue. The sequence goes on along the minus strand of CAMGYJ010000005.1, from coordinate 49,583,108 downwards.
ATATAAGTGTACTTTTGATTTCTACTATGTAAATATAGGTGTAAGTAAAAGTCGAACTATTTCAAATAGGGTAATAAATATGAACTATCCCCTGTCCCAATCCTTTGCCATCCCTGAATCACTTGGAGCACGAAGGGCAGAAAGCAACAAACTCCACACTTCATGTTCCTACAAGAAAAGGTTCACCGCCGTTGTTTCACGATTCCATCCCCAAATCTATATCCTATGATATCCCCACAGATATCATATTCCATATCGCTAGTATTGGATTATATTAATACTTATGCAGTATGAACAAGTAACCTCTCTGTGTGCTCAACTTTATATAATAAAACAACAACAAAAAAAAAACCCAAAAAAGACGAAAAAAGTGGAAGTTAAATTTCCACTAAACAGCCACCCTGAACATGACCGGAATACTCCGCCGGCGGCGTCTCCAACTTCTCCCACGCCAGCGCCTTCAAGTCCAGCATGTACACCTGACGCGGCTCCCCGTATCTCGCCGACCCCACCACCAACATCTTCCTCCCCTCACCCCAGGCCGCCACGTACTCGGGATTGCCCACGTCATCCGGCAGGACCGCAACGAGCCGCCACGTGTCACCCCTTCTCGCCACCACCTCACCCCGCCGGCACATGTACAAAACGCCGTCTCCGTCATCAACGGCGCAACTCCTGGGACACGCCGCCGTCTCCAGGAAGCCATCCTGCACCGGGCCCCACCGCCACGCGGCGCCGGTATCGAACACCTCGGCCCCTCGCTCGAACCTCCCCTGCATCTCCGTACGGTACCCGCCGATGACGTGGAGCCTGCCACGGTGGAAGACCGCCTTGCACTCGTCCCGCTCGCACGCCATGTCGGGCAGCGGGGCCCACTCGTCACTGCTGACGTCATACGCCAGGCAGGACCTGAGCGCATTCTTCTCCCCGTCGTGTCCTCCCGCCACGAACACCGTCCTCCGATCCGGGTCGGCCGCGCACCCGAAGAACGACCGGGTCGGGCCGGGGATGCGGGTCCCGCGCCGCCACGTGCCGGTGAGGAAGCTGAACACGAGAACCAAGGTAGAAGGCTCCCAGGTTTCCGGGTCCAACCCGCCCAGGAGGACGAGATCCGACCCGACGCTGGCGACCTGGCAGAACATGGGCAAAGACGGAGGAGGGAGGAGCTCGGACCATAGCCCGGTGGCGGGTTCGAAGACGGTGAGCCGGAAGATCGGGCCGGGTCGGTACTTGGCGATGCCGGAGGTTTGGTGGTTCTGGGTCGGGTCGACCCGAGCCTGGATGAAGACGAAGAGGTTCTGGGCGGTGGAGGAGAGCTTTCGGAGGCGGGGGAAGTCCGGGAGGTGGAATTCGGAGTTCCAGGACTTGCAGACGGAGGCGGCGGAGGGGAATTGGGGGAATTTGAGGCGGAGGAGGCAGTCGCGGCTGAGGTCGTCGGGGAGGCCCGGAATCAGCTGCGTTGTCGTCGGCATGGGTTTTGATTAGCGGGGTGAATCGAGTATTGGGAAATTGGGGAATTGGGTTTGTGATGGGATGGGAATTGAGGACGACTGATGATATATAAGAGAGGGAAGGGAAAGGAAGGAGGAGAAGAGATGAGGATGAAAGGGGGTGAAGATGAAGAAGTGACAATGGCGGGCGGGGCGGGAAAGGCGCGGGACATTGATTTGGATGGGGAGAGGCGTCGTTTCGTTCGGCAGGGCAGGGAAGGAACGGAACGGGTCCGCGGGTTTTCTTTCTTTCATTATTTGTGTCTGCCAAGATGCTTTGGATTTGGAATGGAGGAATTGGAATGAGCATATCAATGCTATTCCCAATTACGAAATTCCACCGGCAGCACCCAGCACCGGAAATAGCATCACTTGGATATGGATGGAGCGCACCGGAAAAGAACGCTACTTTATTTATTTAATACCGGGGAAAGTGTTGAAAGGACTAGAATAGGAAAACAAATACAATCAAACATCGTTCGGCCGGATACTGGGTTAGATCCAATTCGGTTATTATACATTATATACCAACGTATAGGATGTGGTCATTGCATAATCAGATGTCAAGTTGAGACTAAAATGCTTTTTGTTTTTTTTTTTCTATTTGGTAATTGATTTTTATCCTTTAGTTTTAATGTGGTTTAAAAAAAAAATTACGTATATCATTGTGAGTTACAAAATGATATCGATTTTTAATATATTATGAAAAATTATTTTTTCAGCACACATAAAACTTTGTACCTTTTTTCACTCAAATTTTAAAAAATTTTGTCCAAAAGGAACAAGTTCATTATTTTCCAAAATATATCAAAGTGGATATTAATTTCAACAACACAATTAATTTTTTTGAAGAAAAAAAAAATGACAACTTAGGGCTCGTTTGGAGAATTAGAGTCTAAATCTCTAGATTCTAAACAATCCAAAGATTTGAACTCTCCGGATTGTTGAAAAAAGATTTGAAAATGTTCACTGTTTGATAACTGTGATTGTTAACATACAATAAAAAAGAAATTATATTTGTTTATAAAATGACATGTTTATCTTTAACCAAAATAATTTAATGGCTAAAAAGTATTGAAAATTTTATCAATTAGGATATTTAGTGGGACAAATTAAAAAAGGAAGAGAAAGAGTGTAACATCTTAGGCAAATCCCACATCGACAAAGCACGGGAGAGATCCAGAGTTCATAAGTAAGAAATGAGCCTTAACTGACAAGGCGCGTTTTGGGATGTAATGGAGGAGTTTTTGTGAGAACTCCGAAGTTAAACGTGCTCAGTGTGGAGTACAACAAGGATGGGTGACCTTATGGGAAGTCGCCTTGAATTGCACCCCAAGTCGAAAACCGTGAGGGTTGAGACCCAAAGCGGACAATATCTTCGTCGGGAAAAGGTTCGGGATGTTTCAAGTGGTATCAGAGCCTCTCCGCGTCCCTCTTGAATGATGATGGGGCAAACCTCAACGAGAGCGTTGAGTCCCAAGGGGGGTGTATGTAACACCTTAGGAAAATCCCTCATCGACAAAGCTCGAGAGAGATCCATGGTTCATAAGTAAGAAACCAACCTGAACTGACAAGACGCGTTTTGGTGTGTAATGGAGGAGTTCTTGTGAGAACTTCGAAGTTAAACGTGCTCAGTGTGGAGTACAACAAGGATGGTTGACCTTATGAGAAGTCGTCTTGAAATGCACCCCAAGTCCAAAACCGTGAGGGTTGAGGCCCAAAGCGGACAATATCTTCGTCGAGAAAAGGTTCGGGATGTTACAAAGAGTAAGAGAGAGAAAATCTCTAAAATCAAGATGTAGAATCTCTCTAATTAGAAGAGATTTGATATCTCTCGATTTTAGAGATTTAAAATCTATAAATCTACAATCCACAATACAAAAAGTGGCAAAAAAAAAAAATATTTTACTAAATTTATGGATTCAATAAATCCATCATCCAAATCTTGTTCTCCAAACGACCCTTTAAAGTGAAAGAGATATAATTTGTTAAATTAAATTGGGTGAAAAGTTAATTGGTGAAGGTTATGCATGGTTATATATAGTAAAGGGGAGGGATTAGATAGCGTCACAACCCCTAAGGGGGTTGTGAGTTTCACTTCCCCCTTCCGAGTCGTCCATCTCCCTTCCTCATGATCTGGCGGTCGATAATCATCAGGGGCAAAATGGAGAGGTGCTCCACTGGATCCATTCCCCGACTCCTCTTATGGTGTCACGCGAAATTCAGTTTTAAAAGGGGAAAGATTTTCGGAGGCTAATCCGCCACCTTCCCCACAAAAAAAACCGTTCGCCTGGCCAGCCTCCATCTCCCCTCCATCAGCTTCCAAAACCAAAAAAAAAACCCTTGCACCGTCGCCGATAAACGTTGTCGTTGGTTTCCTTTCCCCTGCATCATCTTGCTCGTTTCCCCACTGGGTTCGAAGACTTGGTCGTTGAGAGTAGAGGTAATTCCAGTCTATTTCCTCCACTCCTTTCTTCTTGATTCTGGTCGTTTGAAATTCCGCTCAATTGAAGTTTCGAGACTGGCTTGAACTGGTCGTTTCCCAGCGGCCTTCCCTCCTCTTCGATCGTCGTTTCCTAGCGGCCAATCGTACTTTAATCCAACTCATAACAGTTCAATTTTTTTTCTTTCAGTGCATCGTCGGACTTCCTTTCTCCGTCGACACTTTATACGACAATTGAAAACATACCAGGTTAGGTTTCTTTATACCGGTCGTTTCTTTCTTGCGTAGCTTGTGTGTTGTTTGTATAATGCAGTGGTACTTTGAATTGGTACGTTGTGGTAGTGGTATTGGTACCAGTTCTAGTGGTAGAGGTAGAATATTTTGTGGTGGTACATGTACATGTACTCCTAGTGATACGTGTATCAGTAACACTAGTGGTACATGTACCAGTACCACTATTGGTTAGCGTACTAGTAACACTAGTGATAAATACAACTAGTGATACGTGTACCACTAATACGAGTTGTACACGTATCAGAGGCATTCATGATACTATCTTTTTTGAATGTTTCATAGTGTTGGTATTGTAAGTTTTAATAAATATGTCTAACAATGTAGTTTTGTTATTTTGGTACCAGGAATGGCGAGATTAAAGACTCCATGCTACGTGTCGATGACAAAAGAGCATCCGGAAGAAAAAAGAACCTACAGGAAAACAGCCTACAACCTATAAATCTCAGCAGGTTGTCATCCGTGAAAGGGAGTCATCTGACTCTGATTCGGGCCCTAGTAAGAAACGGCCACGAGATGGGTTAATGAAGTTTCCATGCGAGAAGAAGAAGAAGAAACAAAAAGTAGGAACAAGCGCAAGCACAAGCTAGTTGGGGAAGCAGTAGTTCTTTTCCAGAGTTCGAGGAGTATGCTATTGGTTTATGTACGTTTTGGAGTATGAACAAAGTTTGAGCTTTTGTTAGCTTTTAGTTCTCCGTGAAGCACTTTTTTTTAGTTCTCTTGTGAAGCATTTGTTGGCTATGAGTTCTCTTGCGAAGCATTTGTTGAGCATTTTTAAATGTGAACCATTTTTGTTGAAGAAAACCCCTAATGTTGGTGAAGCACTTAATATGGTTTTGTGTTACAACGCTACTTTGCTTGCTTTTCTAATTACACATGGACTAGTAGTGTTTTATGTACGAGTAACTAGTACTGCTAAGTACCAGTGGTACATGTAACAGTAAATAGTACTGGTAAGTACCAGAAACGACGAGTGGTACCAGCACCAGAAACTAGTGGTACCAGTACCAGACTTAATATTTCCGATACAAGTAATTACTAGTGGTACTTGTACTAGTAACTAGTGGTGGTACTTATATCATTAATAGTTACTGGTACATGTACATTTACAGGAGAACACTTTAAAATGGTTATCTAATGTTAGACAACAAAAGTATAAAGACAACAAAACCTCACCCGAATAACGTAATATCTTCCACAAGGGACAAGTTTGATTGTATCATGAATCAACTTTGAATGGAAACATCTAACGAGATAAATGACAAACAATATTGAGGTTTTGTTTTCCCCCTTTTTTTGTTCACGACCTTTTTTCCATTTTTTGGGTCAAGCCTGCTGCCTTTTTTGTACCCTTGTTCACGACCTCTTTTGTTCATGACCTTTGGAGGATCTGAGTACACGACCTCTTATGCATTGTTTGGGTCAAGCCCACTGCCTTTTTTGTTCCCTTGTTTGCTGCACGAACATCCAAACTAGAAAACGAATGGTTCAGGGAAGTATGACCTTTTCTTCTTAACTCCTCCAACAACTCCAGACGAGAAGCCTCTTTCATGAGCAAAACTCTTTTAGAAATGTGTAAATTCATCCTGGTTCTGGAAACACAAGTGATTCCATGTTCAACTATCTGATGGAACGATGGCTGATACCAAACCTGTTGTTAAAGAACATATGCATTAGCAAAGCGAACTATTTAACCTTTTATCGGTATCCTGGTACCACAAGGGAAGTACCACTAACTACCACTAAATGACTACCACTAAGGGAGTACCATTAGATGACTACGTGTCTACCACTAAGTGGGTACCACTAGGAGCCTACCACTACAATAATACTACTACTAGCTAACTTGAACCATAACTACTGGTACATTTTTTCCAAAACATTATTTATACCACTAGTAAAACGGTACAAATACAACGGAAATTGTAACGACACAGGTTAACCCTACCGTCATTGTTGCCGTCGACGCTATTCTCCGCCATGTTGTCGTCAGCAAAAACGCGATCGCGAGAATGCGACACGAAGTCGTCGTTGTTCTCCACATTGAGGCCATATTCTATTGGACGTTGTCCGTGTTTTCGTACCATTCAGGATGATCTTCGTTGGCCGTCTCCTCCACGTCCAGAACGTCGTCAACATCCACCATGCACACATCATCACCATTCTCCATCGGGTCCGTTGGCTCATGTTGGACCAAGCGAGGTCAATAATGAATACTTTTGACGTGGTCAATGCACAAATTAATTCTGATTTCAATAGTGAGAGATTAGGACTAGCTTGATTGAGCAATCCAAAAGGACTTGCCAAGAATCTCTCTTGAAGTGATTAATTTGTTGGCACTAATGAAGAGAACAAGTTTAGAGAAGGTATAGAGAGAGAGAGATGAGTCGAGACACGCGATTTTAATGTGGTTCGGCCAATATGGCTTTACATCCACGTCCAGGAGATAGTTACCACTATCTCACGAGAGACTCTAACTTTTATTAAAATAAAAGACTCTCTAACCTATGAAATTGAAACAACCTTGACACTTCGTGTCAAGAACCAAATAGGTGCAACTCCACACCTATCCAATCAATCAAGCCAACACTCTTAGTTTGACTTGATTGAAGAGTAATACACCTAGTGCAACTCCAAAGCAAGAATCCCCTCTTGCTCTTGCACTAGTCTCAATTACAAATACCCTTTCTACCCTAAAACCCGACCTAGCTTGAATATCTCAACCCCCGAGATATCAAGCTATTCACACCATGAAATATGATCACACAATTTCGCTATTACAAGGGAGAAGAGAACTTTGCAAAAGGTACTCTAATATACAAATGACTCTCCTATTTATAGTGAAAGCAAAACTTCATTTCCTTTTATTTGTAGTCCTTTATATGGCAAGTATCTCCTTGATTTGATATGCTCTTCACTTGATATGGTAGCTTCTTGAAGGCCAAGCAAATGCTTTGAATTCTTTCCTTTTCTTAGGAAATCTTTTCAAGATCTTGATTAAGATATTTCTGCAAGGATTGTTAGTCTAAAATAATAACACATATTCAAGACAACATATCCTAAGATAACAAAATTGCTAATTCAAGCTTTTTGACTCTACAACTCAGCTACGCAGTCGTATATATCCTCGTAGTTGCTTGTCAATGGGACGTTCAAGCGGAACCCAAATATACACGTAGGTTTTGCTCCACCCCATTCTCTGCCATCGTCTTTATGATGTAGCCGTCCATTGTATAGCGGTGGCCGTGTCGCTGTATTTTCCATAGCTAGATGAGGGGTCTGGTTTGACGAGGGAGAAGCCAAAAATGAAAGGGAAAGAGTCCCGATCGAAACTGCCTCTTCCACTCCCCTAATTACGTTGCGAGATTCTCTCCATAGAATTAAGTTTTAATTAAAAATTATTAGAATTAGGTACTTAGTAGAAAGCCATTTCTGTGATCCTGACAGCCGAATGAAGAAGGAGAATGGACGACACTGAGTGAGGAAGCGAGATTGACAACCCCTACGCTATCCGGTCCCGTGAACTAAAATCCATATAGGCCAGAGAAATATCCAGACATTACATTACTAATATCCAGATCTAATCTCATATCCCAGATCCCAGCCGCACAAAATTTCAGATATAATCTCATATCCCATATCCCAGTCACATCAAATCTCATATTCCCCAAATTGAATTCCATATCTCAGTCACACAGAATCCCAGAACCCTCAAATTGAATCACAGATCCCAGACGCACATAACCTCAGATCCTCCAAATCAAATCCTAGATCCCCCAAATCAAACCCCATATTCCCCAAATAGAATCCCAGATCCCTCAAATCGAATCCATGAAACCATACAGTCGAATCAATGAATTAGGAGAAAGGAAAAGCCCTACCTGAACAACCTTCTTCTCCTCGCACCGGTGTCATCGACGTCTTCTTTCTTCTTGTTCGGACGACGTCTTCTTCTTTCAAACACCGCTACCGTGAGGAACTACCATCGTTACCGTCGTCACCAAACACTAGAGTCTTCTCCTCTTGCCATCGTCTTCTTACTTGCGTCGTCGTCTTTTTCCTTGCAGCCCTCCTCGCTGCCGTCGTCTTGCTCGCAATCATTGGCAGAGGTTTTTTTTAGTGAGAGAACGAAAAAAAATTGGAGAGGGAAGAGAAATAAAACATACTAAATGATGGAGAGAGAAGAGGAGATTAAATAAAATGTTTTTTTTTGAATTTCTGGGCTCCACTTTTCAATAGTTGGAGAGTGGGCTTGGGCCAACCAAGCGAGTCAGCCGCTGCTCCTCTCACATTCGAGCACTGCTGCTCCACTACCCTCCGATCATGGCTCGACGGCGTGGCCAACCATCCTACCTTATCAGCATAACTAAGTTGCTTAAGAGCTTGGGTAGGTGGGTGGGGGACGAATGCAATCCGTGCACCCGTAGCTTTCGGATTTCTGTCTCACCTCAGCCTTAGGATTTGTATAGGTTTAAGTATAGGTGTCAAAACATAGCCCGACCCGATTAACCCGCCCAATCAACCCGACCCGCAACCCGACCGCAACCCGAATTGACTAAAAGTCAACAACCCGTAACCCGCCCGACCCGCAACTCGATTGACCCGCAACCCAACTAACCCGCAACCCGACTGACCCGTAACCCGATTAACCCCAACCCGATTGACCCGCAACCCGACTGACCCGCAACCCGATTAACCCGAACCCGATTGACCCGAACCTGACCAACCCGTAACCTGAGCCGACTCAACCCGAATTTCATCTAATCCACTTGAATAATTATAAAAATATACAATACATAGTTTTTCAAAATAAAGTTTTTCATTCTAAACTTTAGTAAAATTATTTTTTCGTTTCGTATAGGAAATTTAAAAAATATGAAACTCACTTGATATTACGTATTTTAAGAAAATTACAAAAATTGAAACATGAAAGTCAGTTGAGATCATGACAATATTAATATAATGGATTTTGCTACGGTGACATGCATGTCACCGTGACATGCACTTTTCGGTCGACCGAATACACCTTGCGGTCGACCGAATGGGCTAATTCACGTATGTTGGGTTCCTGAAGGCGGTCGACCTCTAACAAAATGCGGTCGACCGTTTTGGTGGTCTAAAAGAGCAACAGGTCGACCCAAATATCTCATAGGCCGACCCTTGTGCACCTAACAGGTCGACCGCATCGGGAAGAGGTCGACCGCCTTCAGACCGTATCCGTATTGGATATGGATTCCAACACCAGAAAGGTTCCACAATTGGACAAGGAAACGAATTAGGTCGACCCATTCACGTCCAAATCTCTATAAATACGAATATGAGTCCCCTTAAACGCCACCAAGTCTGAATTAGGTTTTTTTCCGACTTAGAGCCTTTGTGAAGAAGATCGTTCGCGGTTGCTGTTGTACGTGTTGGAAGTGGTCGACCAGGTCTAAGGTGAGGTCGACCTAAAGTAGCATTCACCGTCTTCTTTTTTAATGCGTGATTTCCACCGGCTAACTTGATATATTGTTGGGTGCAGAATCCAATTCGGTCGACCGCGACGTCCACCAGGTCGACCTGACGAGACAATTCTTCGTATTTGAATTTAGGCCATAACACTGGGACTTCTGTACTTGCGAGGTAACCCAATCGGTCGACCTAATGAGTTTCAAGGTCGACCGTATATGTTTTTTTTGGTTATTCAACCTGAATGTCGACTTTGGCTTTGTTTGTATCACTATGTTGTGCTTGAAAAGGTCGACCGCGCCAGATATCTGGTCGACCTGTCATTTTTTCGGTTTAATTTTGAACTTACTATATGTTTGTAATTGTTATTTTCATGCTGGATAGGTCGACCTAGGAATAACCGAGGTCGACCTGACGAGTTGTGGTAGTCACTATTTGTACTTGAATTATGATTTTAATTTTTCTTTAAATTGTTTAGACGATGACGCATGATGAGAAACTGCATCAAGATTTGGGTGAAATCATGAAATTGTTGAAAGCCACACAAGAGAAGCTGGTGGTGTGTCAAACACAAGTCGAGCATTTGTCAGTTCGACTGACAGATATGACTGGGATGATGCATGACGGGTTTGAGAGGCTAGAAGGTGCTATCAAAGATATAAGTGCAGAACGAATGGAGAATGGCGGAAGAAATGGTGAAGGAAAGAAATTTGACTTTGGTAAAGAGGAGGAAGACCATGATGACTCTGAAAATTGCTACCAGAGCATAGACGATTTATTGAAAGAGCACATTTTAAAGGTATCCAAGTATATTCATATGTGATTGAAGATATTAGTATTACTATCATTAGTGCTAATCTGTTTTGTTTATATGTTTGACAGAGTGAAACAAAGAATGGCCGCAAGGGTTCCTCTCCTAATTACAAGAGACCGCGATATGAAAGTGACTCCTACACCACTCCACAGAAGGATCAATTTGTAAGAAAGGGATTATTTAGTGATGATAGCGATGAAGATGAATCTAAGAGTCCTTTCGAAAAGCACGGGTAAGTTTACGTTACATTTTCATCTATAATGTGTGTTTGTGTTCATATGTTACTTTAATTTTAACTATGATTTGTAGGTCATGAAAGTGGAGGGTCTAGAAGGATTCACCAAAAATCTTCAAAATCCAGTTGAAGACTTGTATTATGTTGTTACTAAAGAGAAGGTTGGGGACAAGAATTGGGACAAGTAAGACGTTTTTCTAGTACGTGTGGTCGACCGGTTGTCCAATACGGTCGACCGTGTGTCCAATAAGGTCGACCTTGACTGTGTACAGGTCGACCTGTACGTTGCAAAAAAACAATTGACATTTCTGTTATCTTGTTTTTTGCAGTTTGATGATTGTGGACTTTTTTTCTGAAAACCTGCAACGACATTATTTGAGTTCGGTCATTAGCGAGAAAAGCTGGGTTTGCTCATCAGTAAGTACTATACTACTACGACTTTCGTATGAATTGTGCACTATTTATGTTACGATTTACGATGATTTTGTGTTTTATTGTTGGATGGTAGGTAGTGGATTTGTGTGCAAGGGCACTAACAATGTCTGAAAAACATGATGTGAAAGAGCCAAATGTGTGGTATTTTCCAAATATGTTTTCGGTAAGAGCCGTAATGTCAAATTATTTGTCATAACCTAGTTATTTATACTGTACCATGTCAATTCATCTCAACTAAAACATGGTGCAGAAAATGGTACGCGCTAACATGAAGACCAGAAAAATTCGTAACAAGTTGATGAATGATGGCGTGGACTTTATGCCGAATGTCAGTGCATGCCAGAAGGTTAGTCTAGTCAATGTCCCTATATCATTAAATTTCGAAAGTGCATTTGTTTGTATTCGCTGTTTATAACATATAGTGAGTGTTTCGTTGCTAGATATTTATGCCAGTTCTTGAAGATGAAGCACGTCATTGGTTTCTGTATCTCGTCAATGTCCAGCAAAAAACTGCATTTTTGCTTGACAGTCTATCTTCAACTAGTGAGGCGAATCGTAGGCGTAAATCAGAACTATGCAAGAAATTGGTAAGTGTTTCCTATAATTTTCTGACTACTAAGCGTTACGTAGTATGCTAGAAGTTTAAAATATTCGTTATTTGTGTGTAGTTGTCCACTTTGGATGATATTTTGAAACCAGAGCGCACGAGCAATGTAGTAGTACCAAATTTTGGAAATTTCAATTTTGATGAGCTACCAGTTCAACGACAAAGGAATAGTACTGAGTGTGGTGTGCACGTCATGCAGTGGATGCGCTATGGATCCAAGGATCTTGATAGAGTGGTGAGTATATCGTCAAACAAATAACTAGTATAATTTACACTTTTTTAGTTGTAACGAAATCTTACATGGCATAATGCAGATAGGAGAAGAACACAAATTACCGGCGCGAAAGGAGATTCTATGGTATCTGGCTACACATTTTGAAAACCGTGCACGAGAAAATCTTTTCAAGCATGTAGTAGATGAATGCATGGAACGAGACAAAGAGAGACAGAGTTCCAAGAAAAAAGCAAAGAAATGAAGTCGTTAAGTTACAATGTTGCATTATTTGGACCATACATTTATTTTGTATTTGCGAGATCGTTTCATTATGGATTTTGAATGTTTATCGTTTATTAGATTTGTTATACAATTATGTATGTGACTGAATGTACGATTTCAATCGTCTAGAACAAGTGGTCGACCACATACTCAAAGCGGGCATACCCAAAGGCAGAGCACAGGTCGACCTCGTGAAGCTTAAGGTCGACCTATGATACCGTAGGAAAGTCAAAAACCATGTAAAATAAGTATGGATACTCGTCTGTTTGGCCTTAAGAAAAGTACGGTCGACCATTCTTGTCAAGAGGTCGACCTGTGCTCACATTTATAATCATTGGTCGACCATTTCTGTAAAGAGGTCGACCTGTTTCACATTTACAAACAACGGTCGACCATTTGTGTAAAGAGGTCGACCTGTTTCACATTTACCCAAGACGGTCGACCATTTGTGCAAAGAGGTCGACCATGATGATTCCTGTCCTTGTACAATTAGGATTTGGTGTACTTGTCCTTGTCGAATTATGATTTTATATATCTTGAACCAATTGGATAAGGAATTCGTCCAAATTATCTATAAATAGATGGGAGTCTTCAGACATTAATCGTACCACGAAATCTTACAATTTGTTTGAGTGAAGTTATAATCTCATCGCTCTTATTGTGATCGGGTGTTGGTGGCGGTTTATTTTTATTCCGGTAGACCGTAACAATAAGTGGTCGACCTCGTTGCTAAGGTATGCCTCGTATATACTTGTTAATGGTTCTATGTGGCTAAATTTTTCCCACCATCCGGTCGACCACACACAACTTCCGGTCGACCGTTCTTTCGTAGTTATATGATTAGGTCGACCTTTCAGTAAATTAGGTCGACCTTATGTTCGTTATTTAGTAATAAGGTCGACCGTCCTGTTCATTGAGGTCGACCTGACGAGAGCTAATTGTGTATGTTTTGACATTAAGTTCGTATTCCGATCGTTGCATGTTTGTTATTTAGTAATAAGGTCGACCGTCCTGTTCATTGAGGTCGACCTGACGAGAGCTAATTGTGTATGTTTTGACATTAAGTTCGTATTCCGATCGTTGCAGGATGGATAACAGAGATGATACAGACGATAGAGATGATGATGAGGTTAACTTCGATGAGGAACCTAATGATGCTCGAGAAGGAGCTATGGATAATTCAGATGATACAGATAATACCGATGATGAAGTGTTTGGAGATGATTATGAAACCCAGGGTGCAGAAGAAGAATTTATGGATGATGAAGAAGCTACTGAATATGAACAACAAATTCCTTCCATGGAGTTCGAAACATTAGAAGATGCAGAGAAATTTTACGATTCCTATGCTAAAGCGAAAGGATTTAGCGTTCGACGTAGAGATCTTCGGAGGAGTCGTCGAGGAGTAGCAATTGGGAGGACAATGGTATGTTCGAGAGAGGGGACTAGAGATAAGATGCATATAGATAAAGAAGGTCGGATTCGGCAACATCGTAAGATGACAAGACATTCTTGCAAGGCATCGTATACTGTACGATTTGATCGGAATAAGAAAATGTGGGTTGTTTCTAAGTTTGAGAGGAAGCACTCACATCGTTGCTGCAATGAAGAAGAAACTCAATTCCTTCGGTCTCATCGAAATGTGAGTGAAGGAGACAAGGCTCTGGCGATAGGGATGCGACAGTCAGGAATAAAACAACGCAACATTGTTCAGTTCATGAAGAATAAAGTTGGAGGATATGAGAATCTGGGGTACACTCCAAAGGATTTGGACAATGCTGTTCAGCAATCCCGAACAGTTGACGACGATCTAATAGGAGATGTTAACCGAACATTGGGTTACTTGCAAAGTAAACATACCTCTGATGCGGGCAGCTTCTTCAAGTACACAACCAACGATGAAGGTGAATTAGGCAATCTCTTCTGGTCGGACTCCACATCTAGAGCAGATTACCATTTTTTTGGGGATGTCTTGGCGTTCGATGCATGCTACAAGCGCAACAGGTACAATCGACCATTTGTTATGATGGTTGGTGTAAATCACCACCACCGTAACATCATATATGGTTTTGCCCAGTTGGATAACGAGACAATCCCCAACTATGTTTGGTTGTTGAATACTTTTCTGGAGTGTATGAACTCTAAGATGCCCACTTCAGTGATCACAGACGGAGACAAGTCTATGCGTGGTGCCATTGCTACTGTTCTGGTTGGAGTGCCTCACCGTCTTTGTATTTGGCATATTGAGACAAATGCGACAACAGCCGTTCATAATAAGGAGTTCGTTAGCGCATTCACTTACTTGGCGAAAGCACGAATATCGATTGAGGAGTTTGAGAGGCGTTGGGAGCTTTTGATTAGTCAGCATGGCTTGTCTGCAAATAAGTGGTTGCAGGATTTGTACGCTGACAAATCACTGTGGGCAGAGGCATACTTGAAGGATATTTATTTCGGTGGACTCCAATCAACCTTGCGATGTGAGTCATGTAACCATTGGATAAATGGGTATGTGGGAACTCAATACAGCTTGCAACGTTTTGTTCAGGGCATTGATGAAGCACTGGAGGGGATGCGTTTCACGGAGACGCAGGATGATTATTCTTCTAGGCACACGAGGTTGGTCTGCAAGCATGCCCTGCGCACTTGGGAAATGCAAGCTGAAAGTATCTACACTCATCGTACATTTGCTATCTTCAAGACTGAACTAGAGAAGGAAGCTTCTTATGTATTAGCGGAGAGAAGAAATGAATCAGATGGGACAGAGACATTCATACTGAAGAACTACATGAACCCAGATCGGATAAGGCGGTTAACATTTACCACGTCCACTCAAGATCTCAAATGCGAGTGTGCATTATTTGAATCTAAGGGGTTTCCATGCAGACACATGCTTACAGTAATAAAAAATATGGGATACACCGCACTACCCTCGACTTGGTTCAAGCTTCGATGGACCCAAAATGCGAAGACACTAAATCGTCATCCTGGAGTTGGAGGTGATGTGGGAGAGAGAGTTGGTCGACTCATAAGACATGGAGGATTGGCTCTAAAGTGTAAGCGTTTATGTGACATCGCGTCTGGTAGTGAATCTGCTTTTAATCATGTCTCTAAGACGTTGGACGACCTTACTCAATGGGCAATTGAGTTCGCGAAGGAGAGAGAAGACAACACCACACCGGCAAACCCTCCAGCACCCCTTCGAAGTGTGAAAGATCCAAAAATTGGGAAGACCAAGGGGACATTCAAGTCAGCACGAACTGCATCGGGCAAAAGTTTGAGAAAGTGTTCGAAATGTGGGAAATTTGGTCATTTTCGGCCCAAGTGCCCGAAACAAAGTCCCAAAAAAGGATCTTAAATTTCTTCTATTTTTTTTAGGAGTTGTTTTATTTTTTAATAACTGTGATTGCATTGTATTATCGTCGAATTATCTTACTAATATATGAGTTAATTGATTGTGGGTTGAAATAGTTATAAACGGTCGACCTCATATAAGTTAAGGTTGACCGGACCAAAGGCGGTCGACCTAACACTACCGCCCGGTCGACCGCGCATTTAATACGGCCGACCAAACCGGTTGACCTGACCAGACCACCCACCCAACCCTCCCTCCATCCTCTATTTAAGAAACCCTCCCCCACTCATTCTACACCACAATCAGAACCCTATCCCCCCCACATCCACTCATTCTTCCTCTCCTTTCCCTTCTTCATCTTCTTCTCCCATTTCCAAAAACACCATTTTCCAAAATTTCTTGAAAGCCTTCATCCTCATCACTTAGAAGAAGAACAAGGTAATGCTTTTCACTCTTCTTTGATTTGTGGGTTGATTCTTGTCTTCTACCTCTTGTTTTCAAAAAATCTAAAGATGGAAAAGAGGGGTTTTTGCTTCTGTTCGTCAGAAGCGGTCGACCTGTTCATCATCGTGGTCGACCGCTACTGACTTGTAATCTAGTTTCCTTTCTGTTTTATAGACTGAGGTCGACCTATGATGATTTTGAGGTCGACCTGTGATGTCTTTGTACTATTTCTGGCCGTGTTTTGTAGATCTGTAGCTTGAAAAAGAATGTTTTTTCATTCTGTACGCCAGGTGAGGTCGACCTTCTCATATTAGTGGTCGACCGCATCTGGCTTTCATCCCGCTTTTCCTCTGTTTTATGGATTGAGGTCGACCTATGATGATTTTGAGGTCGACCTGTGATGTCTTTCTTTTATTTCTGGCCGTGTTTTGTAGATCTGGCCGAGGGATTTTCCCTTTTGTACGCCACGTGCGGTCGACCTTCCCATGTTCGTGGTCGACCGCATCTGGCTTTCAATCGCCATATCCTATTGTTTTATAGACTGAGGTCGACCTCTTCAGATATTAGGTCGACCTGTGATGTTTTGCACTCAATTGGTACCATCATTTGGGCCATTTTATGCTCGTTTTAATTTAGCCGAGGTCGACCTATGATGGTTCTGAGGTCGACCTATGAAGGCAAAAGTGCGAGTTAATGTCTCATTGTATTTCAAATTGTTCGAAACTACCATCGGTCGACCTCTTGAGATTGTGAGGTCGACCGGATATGTTTTGATCTCAAATGGTACTATCATTTGGCCTATTTTATCCTCGTTTTAATTTAGCCGAGGTCGACCTATGATGGTTCTGAGGTCGACCTATGAAGGCAAAAGTGCGAGTTAATGTCTCATTGTATTTCAAATTGTTCGAAACTACCATCGGTCGACCTCTTCAGATTGTGAGGTCGACCGGATATGTTTTGATCTCAAATGGTACTATCATTTGGCCTATTTTATCCTCGTTTTAATTTAGCCGAGGTCGACCTATGATGGTTCTGAGGTCGACCTATGAAGGCAAAAGTGCGAGTTAATGTCTCATTGTATTTCAAATTGTTCGAAACTACCATCGGTCGACCTCTTCAGATTGTGAGGTCGACCGGATATGTTTTGATCTCAAATGGTACTATCATTTGGCCTATTTTATCCTCGTTTTAATTTAGCCGAGGTCGACCTATGATGGTTCTGAGGTCGACCTATGAAGGCAAAAGTGCGAGTTAATGTCTCATTGTATTTCAAATTGTTCGAAACTACCATCGGTCGACCTCTTCAGATTGTGAGGTCGACCGGATATGTTTTGATCTCAAATGGTACTATCATTTGGCCTATTTTATCCTCGTTTTAATTTAGCCGAGGTCGACCTATGATGGTTCTGAGGTCGACCTATGAAGGCAAAAGTGCGAGTTAATGTCTCATTGTATTTCAAATTGTACGAAACTACCAATGGTCGACCTCTTCAGATTATGAGGTCGACCGGATCTGTTTTGTACTCAAATGGTACTATCATTTGGCCCATTTTATGCTCGTTTTAATTTAGCCGAGGTCGACCTATGATGGTTCTGAGGTCGACCTATGAAGGCAAAAGTGCGAGTTAATGTCTCATTGTATTTCAAATTGTACGAAACTACCAATGGTCGACCTCTTCAGATTATGAGGTCGACCGGATCTGTTTTGTACTCAAATGGTACTATCATTTGGCCTATTTTATTCTCGTTTTAAATTAGCTGAGGTCGACCTATGCTTCTTCTGAGGTCGACCTGTTCTCGTTTTAAATTAGTTGTGGTCGACCGCTTTATAGAGTGGTCGACCGCGTATTGTTCATTTCGAAATTTGGACTAACGTGTATTCTTGCTTGTTTGATCGCAGGATGTTTGGCGGCAAAAAGAAAAGAAAGGCACAAAAAGCTGCTGCTTCAAGTTCGGAATGGGAAGAGTTCAATTCGAATTTGTTCCAGTCGAAGGAGCAAAGTGATAACTACGAAGAGAAGAGCATGCACAACCGCAGGGTGGTTCCGGGAAGGCCATTGACGGCGGATGCGTATTCTCATTTCGAGAATTATGGGTTTCTGGGACCCTTCGTCGATCAGGAGTGGTTGAAGGTGATATCACTCAATGTACCATACTACCCAAAAATGGTACAATACTTCTACAACAACATCTCCTACGAGCGCAATGCAAATGGATCCATTCACGCATTCAAATCCTATGTGAATGGGGTGGCGATGCGGATCAGCAAGAATGTGTTGGCGCAAGTACTGGAGGCTCCAAACGCGGGGAGGAGAATCAATTCTTACGGTGCTTGGAATGAAACGCATTACACGAGAGCCAAGCAAATCCAGACCGTATGTGGTCTTGATGAAGAGGAAGATGCTCAGGGGCGCAATAGGCCATCGAGTAACCACCTGACAGTTCAAGCCAGAGTTCTTCACCACATGCTTTCCTACAACATTCTGCCAAAGGGTGGACATCGGGAGACAGTCACCTACTTCGACATGGAGCTCCTCACCAGCCTGCTGTTAAACGAGAAGGTGAACTTGCCACACTTGATCTTTACCCACATGCTTACTGCTGCTGAGAGTTCAAACAGGAATCTTCCCTATGGGATGATTCTCACTGTGATATTTGAGCATTTTAATGTGAATTTAAGTGAAGAGGTGGGGTTATCGATCTCAAGGCAGGAGTTCTATACTGTTTCATCTCTGAAAAAGATGGGCTTTGAGCTGCGTAATGGTGAGTATGTCAGAGCAAACATTGCTCATGCTGGTGGTGGTGATGATGATGATGATGATGAGGATGATGATGGTGATCAAGGAGCTCGAGACGAGCCAATGGGGGAGGCACAGACTTCAACTCCACCGATCACCTTACAGCGTGTGTGGGAGCGCATGGATGGCATGTACGAGTACATGGGCCAGATGTCCACCCAGATGACTGGCATGTACGACTACATGGGGCAAATGAACGCCCAGATGAGCTCAATGCAGCTGACCGTGAATGAGATGCGAGATGAGTGGCGATCTTTCAGCGGAAGATACATGCATCCCACCACATCTGACCACCATGCTACCACCACCAATGAAGAAAATGAAGAAAATGTGAATGAGGGAGAGGGGGGAGATGAGTAGTTTTTAGTTTTATTTGTTTAGTTTTATTTTTATGTGTGAACAATTATGCTATGATGGTGTTTTTTGTTTTATTTTTATGTGGTGAACAATTATGCTATTTTATGTGTGTTTTATTTTTAGTTGTTATGCTATGGATTGATGAGTCCTTGTTATAATTGACTAATTATGATGGTTTGAAACATAATTTATACGATTAAATTAACCACACAAATCGACATACATAACCAAAAAAGACACGGGGCATAGGTTGACTTTCTTGTATTCGGTCGACCTCGTACCGGATTAGGTCGACCGAGAAACCAACACTTGATCTCCATTTTACGTCAAATGATTGGACACTTTGATAGAACACTTATCTTCTATCTGGTCGACCTCTTTCCTTATCCGGTCGACCATTTTGTTAATTACTGCCATCAAGTGGTCGACCTATATATTAGGTGGTCGACCATGTTGTTTCTGACGCCAACGAAGTGGCCGACCGAGGTTCTATTCTGGTCGACCAAAAATACCAACTTCAACTAAATGCGGTCGACCAGGTGGTCGATGCGGTCGACCGCAAGGCTTTCTCGTGCTGCCCAAATTAGACTATGCGGTCGACCGCCCTTAGTAATAGGTCGACCGAAAAATGCATGTCACCGTGACATGCATGTCATAGTAGGCATACCCTAATATAATACATAAATTAAAATTTTGGTTAATTTAAATATTCAATAAAATTATCAATTACATATAAATAAAGTAAAGTAATGTATTTGGTAATTTGATATTTTTAAATGAAGAGGGAAATTTTGGTGTATTCAAGTTTTTGGGAAGAGAAAGAAGAGGGAAATTTGGTTCTTTGAATTTTTTAGAAAAGAAACAAGTGGGAATTTTGGTGGTTTTGATATGTGGGAAGAGAAAGAAGTGGGAAAGTTTGATTCTTTTGATTATGAAAGAGAAATAAGGAGGGGAACTTTTGAATGTTCAACTTTTTGTAGAATGAAAGAAGAGGGTAATTTGGTTCTTTCAATTTTATGGAAGAGAAAGATGAGGGAAAATTGAGCTTTCTAATGTATGGAAGTAGAAAGAAGTAGGGAAATTTTAGTATTTTTGTGAAAAGAAAGAAGGAAACAAATTTGGTGTTTTTAATTTTTTGGGTTTTCATAATTTTAGCTTTTGAAATATGAATCTTTGACTTTTATATGGAAGGCATGACTAGTTAAAATTATTCTTATATGCTTTGAAGGCTAATATATATATGTATGTAATTGTTTATGGGCTAATAAATAAATTAACCATTAGTTACAACAATTTATACTAAACTTGATAAGTAATCTTTGACGGTTCGTTATTTAGGATATAAAGTATATGGTTAGGGTATAGGGTATAAAGTACATATGGTTTAGGGTGTATATGGTTAGGGTATAAGATATTGATGGTTTTGACGGTTCTAAGTTTTTTATTAACATATGTTCACTTGAAGTCTTTTGAAGTCTTTAACGGCAGGAGATCTCTTTTGAATTTATGTTTATGGTACGTGGTTAAGATACAAGGTATGTGGTGTAAAGTAGAGGATATATGGTTAAGGTATAACAATTAGCAAATATCACTTTTTATCTATGTTTTGAAAATCAAAGTATGAATTTCACTTTTAAATTAACTATACTAGCAAAATCACAACTCAAAGACATATGGTTAGGGTATAGGGTATAGGTTATGTGGTTAGTGTATAATGTATTGATGGTTTAGGGTATACAATCAACAACATATACTAACTTAATATTGTTGATTGAGGGTAAGGCTAAGTGTATAGGATATATGCTATTGAGTAAGTTATGATTGAAGTCACAATAATTTTACTAAATTTGATAGCTATATTTAATGGTTCAATTTTTAGGATAATTCGAACAATTTTACAAATAACTCGTTAGGCAACAGTTTACTGAAGTTATTTGGCAATGATTTATTTTGAAATAACTCCTTTTATCACTATGCTTTTGCCAAATACCACACGCCAAATACCAGATTTGCATGGTTATACTAAACGAGATACTTTAATCCAATTACTACTGAATTAATACTAAAATATCAAATAAACAATTAATGGTGTCTTTTGGTTGCAAATATTGATATCACCATTACTATTAGCTATAATACTTTACCAATTATGATTAATTACATAACAAGTTTGCAAGTCATACAAATTGATTTAACATTTTGACTAGTTTTTTTTCAAAAAAATAAAGTATATATATACGAGGTAGAAATAAATTGGTTAAAAAGTTGAGAAAATATTTTAAATTAGTGTAATAAAATGTGTAAGTTGGTAATGAGTAATGAGTTAAGCTACTTGATGCGCTGGCCCGAACAACCCGAAACCCGATCCGCCCCCAACCCGCCCAACCCAAAACCCGATGATCCTGCAACCCGATTTTCCCGGAACCCGATGAACCCGAACCTGATGAACCCGCAACCCGTTTGAACCCGAACCCGATTGAACCCAGCCCGAACCCGCCCGATTGACACCTATAGGTTTAAGTATGGATTTGTTCTTGGTTATCGGCAGAATTTCCGTCGTCATGGCTAGAGGCGGCAGTCTCAACGACAAATTGATTAAAACCGATGATGATGATGATGATTGTGATGGCAGCAGAATCGGTGGCTTACCCAATGGCGTGCTCTGCGAGATACTCTCTAAACTCGACGACACAGCGCAGGCTGCGAGGACCAGCGTTCTGTCGAGAAGATGGAGGCACCTTTGGACTTGGGTTTCAAGCCTAGACTTCATTTTCAGATTCGGGTTCAAAACAGGGCCGCACAGAACTATACCTTCGGGTAATTTCTGTGAGGGTACCGAGGCTTTCTGGTTCCTACATCACACCTATGGCATCCGTGAATTTGGGAGGAATTCCTTAGGGTTGATGAACCTGAATCTGGAGGACTATTGTGGATTAACAGCTGTTGCTGCTGCTGCTATTGCCACCGATTTGTATTATAATACTGAATGGACATATCACGACTTTACGAAGTTTCTGCTGTCCAAATGTTCCAAGGAAGGCCGTTCCAGATCAACTGTTGGGGCTTCTTTGTCTAAGAAATATTGTGAAGAATGGAAGTTCCCTGAGTTTGTGAATGTTGTACTATCTAGACACCAGAACCTGTCCGCCGTGAGAAATCTTCGGTTTCGCAGAGGGTTGGGTCCCGAAGGTCGCAGAAGTTATTCTGCTAACTGCTTAAAGGGTTAGCAGATACTAACAGGGTTAGATTTTGGGCCACGTATGCTTGGCCTTCATCCAACGGAGGAGAGAGGCAGCTGGGTGGCGGCTCACTTAAATGAGCTGAAGATGGGCTTCCGTGTAGAAGCCGGCCCAGCGTGCGGCGCAGAAGGCGAGCCGAGCAAGTGGGGTGGTGGGCCCGGCTTCAGTTTGGGCGGGATTTTGGGTTGGAGTGGAAAGAGAACGAAATTTTTGGGCCCCATGTGATATTTATGCATGTTTGTTTGTGTGGATATTTATTTGTTTTCAGTCGATATTATTATGTATTGTGTTGATATTACTTTGCATCATTGTTGAAATGAACTAGTATTCTTTCTTCGCAAACAAATATCCATCATTAAATTAATATTTACCAAACCCCAAAATAACCCAACCACCCGAAACTGATTACACCAATTTAGAGTTTAATTTTTAGGGTTTATGGTTCGGTTTTCAATTTGTGAAGGATTGGAATATTGTTTCTTACATCAAATTAAACACACTAGGAAGTTAAACACACTAGGAAGTCCTAACACGTAAGGCTTGCAACCTTAGTTAGGGCTGCCCGCCGAGGGCCCATGGGCCGAAGGCCCATTAAATAATTATAGTTTTATGGTTTAGGGTTTGTGTTACGGTTTAATTTTAAGGGTTTAGGGTCTAGCTTAGGTTTGAATTGATATTAGTTCATGTTTTCGAAAAATTTATTTGCCTTTTGGATATTCTAATAGGGCTTTTTTGGTAAAGTGATTAGGGTGTTAGTGTTAGGGTTTATGAATTTTGTTTTTAGGGTTAAAGGTTTAATTATTCTTGTGGTCGTTTGCAATGAATGGATATTAGTTTACGTGGTTCGGATATTAGCTTTTGGTTGAATTGATATTAGTTCGTGCTTTCGAATATTTGTCTGGGAAGTTTGGATATTCTAATGGGCACTTTTGATAACTATTTCGATGTGATCTTTTGCTTATTTAAGCATCTAGCACTTTTGGTAACTATTCGGATTAGTCTACAACTATCATATATTAGTAAGTATGTGGTGGATATTAGTCTGTCATAGTGATAATATCCATTTTGGGATCGCATGATATTCTTCTGGGTGGTGTGGATAATTGCCTGGGTAGTGTGGATATTCGTTTTAGTTTTAGTATTTAGGGTTCATTAGTTCATGTTTTCGGATATTTTTTTGGGACGTTTGGATATTCTAATGGGACACTTTTGGTAACTATTCCGATGTGATCCTTTGTTTATTTAAGCATATGAAATAATAATAGTTTTATGGTTTAGAGTTTAGTGATTAGGGTGTTAGTGTTAGAGTTTTTGTGGAACCTTAGAATATTCTCGGCTTTGGCAAACAATAATAGTTTTATTTTTTAGTGTTTAGTGATTAGGGTTTTAGAGTTTAGAGTTTTGGGTTTAGGGTTTAGGGTTAGGGTACAAATAGAAGATATCAATTGGTGTGTTGTGGATACTTGTCTTTCCTAGTTGTAATACTTTTTACTAACTACAAGATATTTATTTAAATTTTTTTGATATTTGTCCGGGTTGTGTGGATATTTATTTGAACCTGAGGAAATATTCCCTTAGTTCATGTGTTTGGATATTTGTGTGGAACCTTTGAATATTCTCTGCTTGGGCAAACAATAATAGTTTTATTTTTTAGTGTTTAGTGATTAGGGTTTTAGAGTTTAGAGTTTAGGGTTAGGGTACAAATGTAAGATATTAGTTAGTGTGTTGTGGATACTTGTCTTTCCTAGTGTTAATACTTTTTACTGACCACATGATATTTATTTAAAATATTTTGATATTTGTCCGAGTTGTGTGGATATTTATTGGAACCCGAGGAAATATTCCCTTAGTTCATGTGTTTGGATATTTGTGTGGAACCTTTGAATATTCTCGGCTTGGGCAAACAATAATAGTTTTATTTTTTAGTGTTTAGTGATTAGGGTTTTAGAGTTTAGAGTTTATGGTTTAGGGTATAGGGTACAAATGTAAGATATTAGTTAATATGTTGTGGATACTTGTCGTTCCTAGTTGTAATACTTTTTACTAAAATATTGTGGTGTTTGTCCGGGTTGTGTGGGTAGTTATTTGAACCTGAGAAAATATTCCTTTAGTTCATGTGTTTGGGTATTTGTGTGGATATTAGATATTAGTTTTGCAATGAATGGATATTATAAGGGTGTCTTTGTGGACGTGTATGACAAGGTTTGTGGCTTTTACATGGATTGGTTTGTGTCGATGTTCCTTGATGTCCTTGTTGAGTTGTTTTTCATTTCCAATTCAGAGTCGTTGAATTTATACCATCAGAAATTGATTAAACCAATTTAGTGTTTAGAGCTTAGGGTTAGTGTTTCAGGTTTAGAGTACGAGTTTTGGTTTAGTGTTTAGGGTTCGGGTTTATGGTTTAGGGTAAGAGTTTTAAGTTTGGAGTTTTGGTTTAGTGTTTTGGGTGGTTCGATATTTGTCTCTAGTGATTAGGGTGGAGTTTAGTGATTAGGGTGTTAGTGTTAGAGTTTTTGTGGAACCTTAAAATATTCTCGGCTTCGGCAAACAATAATAGTTTTATTTTTTAGTGTTTAGTGATTAGGGTTTTAGAGTTTAGAGTTTAGAGTTTTGGGTTTAGGGTTTAGGGTTAGGGTACAAATAGAAGATATTAGTTGGTGTGTTATGGATACTTGTCTTTCCTAGTTGTAATACTTTTTACTAACCACAAGATATTTATTTAAAATATTTTGATATTTGTCCGGGTTGTGTGGATATTTATTTGAACCTGAGGAAATATTCCCTTAGTTCATGTGTTTGGATATTTGTGTGGAACCTTTGAATATTCTCGGCTTGGGCAAACAATAATAGTTTTATTTTTTAGTGTTTAGTGATTAGGGTTTAGGGTTAGGGTACAAATGTAAGATATTAGTTAGTGTGTTGTGGATACTTGTCTTTCCTATTTTTAATACTTTTTAATGACCACAGGATATTTATTTAAAATATTTTGATATTTTTCCGAGTTGTGTGGATATTTATTGGAACCTGAGGACATATTCCCTTAGTTCATGTGTTTGGATATTTGTGTGGAACCTTTGAATATTCTCGGCTTGGGCAAACAATAATAGTTTTATTTTTTAGTGCTAGTGATTAGGGTTTTAGAGTTTAGAGATTATGGTTTAGGGTATAGGGTACAAATGTAAGATATTAGTTAGTGTGTTATGGATACTTGTCGTTCCTATTTGTAATACTTTTTACTAACCACAGGATTTTTATTTAAAATATTGTGGTATTTGTCCGGGTTGTGTGGGTATTTATTTGAACCTGAGAAAATATTCCTTTAGTTCATGTGTTTGGATATTTGTGTGGATATTAGATATTAGTTTTGCAATGAATGGATATTATAAGGGTGTCTGTGTGGACGTGTATGACAAGGTTTGTGGCTTTTACATGGATTGGTTTGTGTCGATGTTCCTTGATGTCCTTGTTGAGTTGTTTTTCATTTCCAATTCAGAGTCGTTGAATTTATACCATAAGAAATTGATTAAACCAATTTAGTGTTTAGAGCTTAGAGTTAGTGTTTCAGGTTTAGAGTACGAGTTTTGGTTTAGTGTTTAGGGTGGTTCGATATTTGTCTCCAGTGATAGGATATTATTATGGATAGTGAAAGTAAGGTCTTTTTCAACCTATGATAATTGTTAATTAAGAGACTGGCTGGATATGTGGTCACATATTAGTCTGTGATAGTGAGAATATTAATTTCGGGATGATTAGATATTAGTATGAGACGGTGATATATTAGTCTGGGTAGTATGAATATTTGTAATGAAGAACATATATTAGTGCGACAGTCGGATATTAGTTTGAGTTGTTTGGATATATGTTTTATGGAGATGTGTTTTAGACGAGCAAATAATATTCCAGAATAAAAAACTCGAATTCTTAATAAAAAGAGTCGTTTGATAGACAAATCGCGATAAAACTAGTATTTAATGTCATTACAACTTGGCAATCCAAGAATTTCAAATCCCAAAAAGCACAACCACATAAGAAATGAGAAAGCAATAGTTCAACTGTTGTCTTGCTGACGCTTGATAATTTTTTTTGAGCGCTTTGTCCCGAACCCTCCACATTTGGATCATGCTCTCAACCATTGACTCCATTGCCGCAAGCTACATATGTTGTAAAATATTTAGTTTACTATATGCAACCATGTCACTTAAGAAGCAAAGACAACATCTATGTACCTGATTTAGGTCAAGGTTGTCAAAATCTTTGTTTTCCCAGCATGATGCGTCTGGATTGAGCCAGTGATGTGTCTCCGCCTCCCCTTCTCTTGGAGGAGCTGGCATCGAACACCTTTTAGATTTTGTCATCTTGGACAATTCCTGAAAATAGCTAATATCATTGAACTAATATCCATACAGGGCATAAAAATATCCAGACCTAGCATACAAATATCTATGCATCACATAACCAATATCCCGACAATCAACCACCATACAATATCCACATTAAACTAAATGGTATCCCATACCAGCTAAACAATTTTTCAGGTAAAAAAATATCAAATTAACGAGCAAAATCCAGAAACAATTCCTGAAAAGAGTAAATATCATTGAACTAATATCCATACAGGGCATAAAAATATCCAGACCTAGCATACAAATATCTATGCATCACATAACCAATATCCTGACAATCAACCACCATACAATATCCACATTAAACTAAATGGTATCCCATGCCAACTAAACAATTTTTTAGGTAAAAAAATATCAAATTAACGAGCAAAATCCAGAAACAAATCCTGAAAAGAGATAATATCATTGAAATAATATCCATACAGGGCATAAAAATATCCAGACCTAGCATACAAATATCTATGCATCACATAACCAATATCCGGACAATCAACCACCAAACAATATCCACATTAAAAAAAATCCCAGGTAAACAATTTTCCAGGTAAACAATTTTCCAGGTAAAAAAAATCAAATTAACGAGCAAAATCCAGAAACCCCAAACAATATCGACATCAAAAAACGAATCCCCCAAATCGAAAGAAATCCCAGCCACAAAAAAATCCCAGATCCCCCAAATCAAAAGAAATCCAAATCCCCCAAATCGAAAGAAATCCAAATCCCCCAAATCAAAAGAATCTCTGATCCCCCAAATCGAATCTCAAATCCCCCGACAAGAATCCCAAATCCCTAACAATGAATCTCAGATCCAAAAAACGAAGCAAAAAAAAAACTCAGATCCAGTCGAATCTATGAAACCCTAAATCAAATATATGTAATCCAGCAACAGAAAATCCCAGATCCCCCAAATCGAAAGAAATCCAAATCCCCCAAATCAAAAGAATCCCAGATCCCCCAAATTGAATCTCAAATCCCCCGACAAGAATCCCAGATCCCTAACAATGAATCTCAGATCCAAAAAACGAAGCAAACAAAAAAAAACTCAGATCCAGTCGAATCTATAAAACCCTAAATCAAATATATGTAATCCAGCCACAGAAAATCCCAGATCCCCCAAATCGAAAGAAATCCAAATCCCCCAAATCAAAAGAATCCCAGATCCCCCAAATCGAATCTCAAATCCCCCGACAAGAATCCCAGATCCCTAACAATGAATCTCAGATCCAAAAAACGAAGCAAAAAAAAAAAAAAAAACTCAGATCCGGTCGAATCTATGAAACCCTAAATCAAATATATGTAAACTAGCCACAGAAAATCCCAGATCCCCCAAATCGAAAGAAATCCAAATCCCCCAAATCAAAAGAATCCCAGATTCCCCAAATCGTATCTCAAATCCCCGGACAAGAATCCCAGATCCCTAACAATGAATCTCAGATCCAAAACACCTACATCAAAGGAAGATGCTTACCTCAAAAACTTTCTTCTCTTCGCAGCTGGTGTAGTCGTCTTCCTCGCGCTACTAGCGTCAATGTCTTCCTTCTTGCTCGGCCGACTTCGTCTTTCTTCAAGCACCGCTACCGGCGTTGCCAAGCACCGCCGTCTTCTTCCTGCCCGTAGCCCTCGTCGCCGTCGCCGGCGTCGTGTTTCTCACACCCATCGTTGTCGAGAGGTATTTTGAATTATTTGGGAGAGTGAGAGAGGAAGAAGAAGAAGAACAGAAGAGAGCATTCGACAGTTTTGGAGAGTGGGAGAGAAAGGAAAATGAAATGATGGAGAGAGAAAAGAAAATTAAACATAAATGAAAAGGTTGGGTTTTTTTGAATTGTAAAAAAAAAAAAGGAAGAGGCTTGGTTCAGCCGAGCCACAAGCTGCTCTTCTCCCCCTCCACCGTCCGATCGCGGCTCGCCTACGTGGCCTTAAATCTGACCGTGTTAGTATATACTAACAGCTTATGCTGTTAGCAGAATAACCATATTGCCCGAAGGTGCGATCTATGTTGCCAGCAATGTCAATCAATGGCTCTCCAAGGCAATTGGTCCCGAGATTGAGACCCTTGAAATTGACATTTGGGGATTTCGATTACCACTCCGGCTGCCTCCTCAGGCGGAGCTCAGGAAGCTTAGGGTGCTGAAGTTGGGTATGGGATTCCGAATCGTGGATGATTTCCCTCTTTGCCTTCCTAGCCTCAGGACGTTGCAGCTTCGTCACATCCACTGGGGCGCCTTAGATGCCCTTGCTTCAGCTGGTGCTGCCATGATGTCCAGGCTCATATCTAGCTAGCTGCCCGGTTCTCGAAACTTTACTTGTGGAGTGGGATTTGGAGTGCCATCATGGTGCTCAGGCATTCCATATCTGTTCTAACTCACTCAAGTGCTTGACCATATCCACTGGTCTCTGTGTTCTTGCTAGATCGGCTGCCCCAGCGAGATCTGTTGCTTTCACCACCCTGCACGTCAGAGCGCCGAGCCTCGTTCACCTCAGTTTCGAATTCGCTGGTGAAATTGCTGAATACAAAATCATCAGTAGGAGTAATAACAATGATCACGGTGGAATTGATTTCTTTTACCCCACAGTTGGTAGCTGTCCCACCAGTGATCGTCAGAACATTGCCATGATGCCCATTGCTGATCTCCTGCTGCCCAATAAAAAGTTGGGAATGAGGCCTGCAATCGAGAATAATGCTGCTGTTAAGGTAGGGAGTGATTTTTTCAGCCGCACTTGTCCTGAATTTTTTATTTAATTTGTGGTGTATATTTTGGAGACCCGGCTAACTAAATTTGATCATCTCTGCATGTGTTTTTACAGCTGGATTGCTCAAGTGGTCATTGTGTCCGAAGGGGAGAGCTTCAAAAGTTGACTCATTTGATCGTCCGGCTTGGTCCCCATGATGAAGACTTCCCGTGTGATTTACTTGAGCATCTTCCTAATTTGGTATCACTGCATGTAGTGGCGGATTCTCAGGAAACTTGTTCCGGGTGGGACAAGAGCAGCAGCGGAAGAACAAGTCACAGGGCGATGATGATACGGGCGCCACCAGAAGATCACGAGATACCAAGTTGCTTGTCGTCGGTGCTGAAGGTGGTTGAAATCAGAGGTCTGAATGGATTTGATGACGAGGTTCAGCTTGCGCTTGCATACTTGCTGAAGAATGGCAGGGTGTTGAGGGACTTGAATCTCTATTATGGTATGACTGCTGATCCCATGCTGTTGTGTAGCAGCTCCACCATCCAGAAAAACTTGCAAAACCTCTCATCCAACAACTGTCAAGTTACGGTTGCTGCACTTACGATGATAATATAATATGAAAGTTGCACCTGATGACCTTTGCGTAGTGAGTTTGAGAAAGGAATTGATGGTCCAAATTCTTCCTATGGAAATCAGAACCAGCCTGCCTTAGTAGGATGATAGGATCACTTAAAGGTGGAGGCCGTCCTCCTGAACCTCGATGATGTAGAGTTCCATGGCTCAGGCAGATTATTGCAGAAAGGGTGAAATATGATTGATTTCCACCCACAATTTGCGAAAGCGTGGTAAGAAATCACAGAAGCTTGACTTTTCTTGGTGAGTAAGGTATTGTGGACTGCGGAGTTCATACAGCTTTGGCGCATATCACCATGGTGATTGATGGACCCATCACCCATGTATAGACCGCTAAATTATTATAACAACAAATCATCAGTATTTATCATAAAAGCTAAAGAAATTATGTTTTTCCAAAATGCATCAGTTTTACAAATTATACGCAAAACAACACTAATATAAATTTTTTCTTAAATACACGATTTTGGGCTAGATCGCTATAGTGTTCATTGATTTTGGTTCAAATCATTGCTAATGAAAGAAATTTAGATGAATAGCTGCCAAGCTCCAGCAATATAGCTTCAAAATTGCAGGAGACTTCAAAGAATTTTACTTGACTTACATGATACATCGTAACTTCAAACGGCAGTAACTTTGCACTTAGTTATCCGATCGACGCAATTTTGTACTATGTAGTCAAACGGATTGTTTTGTGATTCATTAAACTTTGTACGCTTGCGATTTTGTGCTCTATTTTTGAATTGAGACAAACTCTTTTTATTCTGCAAAACTTTTTAAGGATTGCAACTTTTCATGGTACAATTTTCCCTCTCTTCTTTTTGGACTTTGGGGTTTTGAGCATAACTTGATATTTATTTTTCGAACTTTCGGCATTTTGAAGTTTTTCCACTAATAAAAGTTGTAGTTCTTACAAAATTATGCAAAATAAAAAGAATTTGAGCCCCAATTAGACGACAAAGCACAAACTATTGCTCATTTAAAGTTTATCGAGATCACAAAATAGCCTATTTGAAATAGCGAACGACCTTACTTGGAGAAGGCATACCATACCGCCTTTAATCGCACGCCAAAATTGCAATTTTTGAAGTTCCGACCTATGAAATGCAAAAATCGTCGGAGCCTCCCGTGATTTTGAAGCTAGATTGTTGAGATTTGCAGCGATTTAGATAAATCATTTGTGGCAGTGATTTGGGTAAATCGTTGTGAACCCTAATATTGCTGAAAAAATGTATAATGGAAAAAAAATTAACAACTTATTTATTTTGAAAAAACAAGGCTCCCTCGTGCGGCCGTTTCCCTTTACTGCAGAAATCCAGGCCCAATTATGTATTTATGGGGAAGCGATGGGCTCCCAGCCCATCTTAGCAACAATAGTGGGAGGGGTTATGGGAAATACCAGCGACGCCAAAGGTAAAAATGTTCTTATGGCGATTTGTGCAGAATATCCTCCCGACGGGGAAGAACATTGAATCGAGGAAAAGGAGGCGCCGGTGGAATGCCCATTTTGTAACCTAGTGGAAACTCAAGAGCACATCTTCCTGGAATGCGCGTGGGTGAGAAGAATTTGGTCACCTAGAGAGTTTCTACGACTGTTCGAACGAGGGGAAAATCTATCCTGCAAATCCTGGTTCTGCGAAGTATCAAAGGAAATCGAGGAGGAGAAGATGGCCCAATTCACGATGATTCTATAGAATATGTGGAATGAAAGGAACAACCATCTTTCCAACAAGAAGAAGGCTGAGGAATGGGAAATTGTCGGCAGAGCGGGCTGGATTAAGATCAATGTTGATGCCGCAATCTTTGCTGGGGAAGGAATTGGTGCGGGGGTAGTAGTGCGGGATTGGACTGGGATCTGTCTGCTTGCCCCAGTTCGTCGAGATCGGCGACAGTGGCGCCCAAAAATTGCCGAGCTGATGGCAATTGGGTTCACTCTGGAAATGGCAGAAATGAAGGGATTCTCAGAGGTGGAAGTGGAGTCTGATTGCCTGGAAGCAATCTCGAAGTTACAATGCAAAGTGGAATCGCTGATGGAAAAGGGTGGGCTCAGTTTTGAAATTCGAGCCTAGTCTCAGTTGCTGGGACAGATCAGATGGAAATTTGAAAATAGAGAGTGCAATACAGCAGTCCATACTATGGCTCATACACCCTATAGTTGGGATAATCATGAAATCTGGGAGGATAGGTCGCCTGTATTTTTAATCCCACTTCTTGATGCGGATTGTAATCCTTTTGATGGTTGACTAATATAAAATCCTAGGTGTTCTATAAAAAAAATTACATTTTAGAAAGTTACATAAATATATTAACTACAATTTTTTCTCTTTCTCTCACTTCCACAATCTTAAACCACATTTGGTCACCGATATTACTAAATTGTGTCATGTTTAGTCACTAGAAAATAATAATATCAAATTTGGTCACCCAAATTACTAAAACAGGTCATGTTTAGTCACTCTCCGTTAGTCTCCGTCCAACTCCGTTAATGGAGTCCGTTATGTGTGGACGTGGCTGACGAAAGCGTCTAATCAACACCATTTTGAGCCGGAAATGGTCAAACCCGACCCGCCTCATCATACACCCAACCCAAAACATTAACCCAACCCGACCCAGAACCAATAATCTCGCTTAACCCCTCCTCCTCCTCCTCCATCGTCGACCTAAACCCACTTTTCCATTTCCCCGACTTGAGCCCTTACCTCGAATATCTCCTCTCGGCCATCAGAATCCTTTTCACTTTCCCTCCTCTAGCTTCCTCTCTCTTCTCCTTCAAGCTCTTCTTCTCCTTCCTGTCTCCCCTCCTCTCCTCATCCAAGCTCCCGATCCAGTCTCTGTCTTCTCTCTCATTTGACCGCCCTGCCTTCTTCACCCAAACCACCAGGTTTATCTTTTTTTGTTCTGCCATTTCAACCTTCTTCGTCGCCTTCGTCGCCTTCGTCTATCCATCTCTCCAAATTGTCCCACTTTTTTGTTGTTGTGAAAAACGGGTTCCCCAAATTGTCCCATAAATCTCTTGTTTCCTCGTGTTCCATTAGTTTCCCAGTGGTTGGTCTTTGTCTCTCTCTTCGTTGGTTTCCGGCCGTATTCATTTTCGCTTTGTGTGTATGTTGAATAATCTGCCCAGGTTAG
This sequence comes from Linum tenue, assembly GCA_946122785.1. Lineage (NCBI taxonomy): Eukaryota > Viridiplantae > Streptophyta > Magnoliopsida > Malpighiales > Linaceae > Linum > Linum tenue. Next base: position 49,549,809 of record CAMGYJ010000005.1, on the reverse strand, counting down.
TCGATTGCTCTCTCTCTCTGCCCATACTGTATTTTGCTTGATTGGAGTTGTGTGTGGCTCTCTGTTCCTTTCATTGTTCAGACTTCAGATTGAACTTGTAGTTCGATTCTCTCGTTGATTTCATTTGGGGTTCTGGAAATCCTGTGACTACTTCTGAGAATTAGGTCTTAGTTGATTGATTTCCTTCCCTTCACTTTCATGGTCCTTAGGCATGGAACTCCGGATCTTCGGTTTCGATTCGTAGAAACTACGACATTCTTTATTGTAAGCACTTTGGGGCATTTCTGATTTTTGGGTAGCTATATCACCTATGCTTTAGCAGTATCTCGTGGTGTGTTTAGGCATTCTTTATTCGGTCAGGCAGCCTATGGTACACCAAGAGGAAGGATGAGAGATCCCAGAAAGCATGCATTTTTCTGGATTTTGTCAAGGTTGGAGTAGTACCCCTCTTAGATGAGCTCTTTTGGTATTACACTTGTGATGAATTTGGTTGGAGTGGTTTGTACGTTGGTTTTGTGGTCATTTGAATGATTTGCACTCTTATTCTTATCTCGAGCTCGTAGGTGGAGGTATGGCGGTCGAATGCGAGAGAAGACGGAGACTGGATCAGGAGCTTGGATGAGGAGAGGAGGGGAGACAGGGAGGAGGAGAAGAGACATGAAGCTAGAGGAGGGAAAGTGACGAGGATTCTGATGGTGGAGAGGAGAGAGTCGAGGTAGGTGCTCGGGTCAGGGAAATGGAGAAGTGGGTTTAGGTCGACGATGGAGGAAGAAGAGGAGGGGTTGAGCGAGATTATTGGTTCTGGGTCAGGTTGGGTGTATGATGTGGAGGGTTTAGTGACGTGACGGGTCGGGTCTGACCATTTCCGGCTCAAAATGGTGTTGATTAGGCGCTTCCCATTAGCCACGCCAACACATAACGGACTCAACTAACGGAGTTGGACGGAGACTAACGGAGAGTGACTAAACATGACACGTTCTAGTAATTCGAGTTACCAAATTTGATATTAATATTTTCTAGTGACTAAACATGACACGATTTAGTAATCCCGGTGACCAAATGTGGTATTAATCCCAATACGAAAAGAAAAAAACAATACTAATGTGAAAAAACACTACCAATACAAATACACTCAAACCATTATGAAAAACGTACATGACAACTATAGGTGTCAAAACAGAACCCGACTCGAGTAACTTGCCCAATCAACCCGACCGCAACCCGAAATGACTAAAAGTCAATAACCTGTAACCCAATTGACCCGCAACCTGAATAACCCGCAATCCGAACCCGATTAACATGAAAAATTACTATATTATATAATATATATAGTCTTTTAAAGTAAAGTTTTTGTTCTAAACTTAAGTACAACCGTTATTTCATTTCACAAAAAGAAGTTCACTTGAAGTTATGTCTTTTTTTTAAATTACAAAAATGAAAACATGAAGATCAGTTGAACATTAATTTCTTTAACAAAATTACCAAAAAGTAAATAAGAAATATAAAGTCATCACAATGCCAATATTGATAATGAATAATTGAAAATTAAGACACTCTATAACATTAATATAGTATTCGCGTATTAAAATTTTGGTTAATTTAAATATTCGATAAAATTATCAATTAAATATAAATAAAGAAAACGTATTGCATTTGGTGTTTTCAATTTCTTAGAAGAGAAGAAGAAGGAAAGTTGAGTGCTTTTAATTTAAGAGAGAGAAAGAAAGAGGAAATTTTTTGTGTCTTCAATTTTTTGTCAAAGGAAAGAATAAATGTTTTTGGTGCATTCAAATCTGGTACTTCAAAATTTAGTCTTTAAAATATGAATCTTTATTTTTTTATGTGGAGGGCATGACTAATTGATTATGAAAATGCTAATTTACTATATTATATTTGAGAACCTATCATGAGTTTCTCTTCTTCAATATAATATTACTCAACTATCTTAAATTTAGATTCATATGCGTAATTACTTATCAATTTTATTATTACAATGCTTACATATGATGATTTAGGAGTTTAACATTTAGTGACTAAGACATTGTCAATAGTAAACATTACTATAGCATTATAGAGCATGACTAATTACTTATAGTAGATTTTAATACATATCATGTGTTATCTTATCTCAATCACGTCATTCGAACAATCTCAAATGCAAGTTGCAATACACATAACCTAGCACCAATCATATAAACTAATTTAACAACTTATGGTAAATAATATACTTAGCTAGCTATATGACCTAATTTGACAACTTTAGGGTATGGAGTTTTTTTTTGTCAAAAGATATCATATATTGATCGAAAAAATAGGCAGTTACACCATGGAAACCAGCCAGGTCTGGAAATCAAAAAAGCGACTCATAGTCGGATACAAAGAGAGGGCTTTCCTAGCTACCAAATGAGCTACCCTATTGTTTTCCCGACCTACAAAACGCACACTAAACCCAGATTGAGTACGAAAATAATGAGTAATTTCTTCCAGAACAGCACCCAACCGGCTATCTCTTGTGTCGGCTTGATTAATTTTGTCAATAATCACCTTCGCATCGCCCTCAAATCGGACTTCCAACAAACCTTGCTCCACACACCAAATAACTGCGTCCCTAAACACCAGCAATTCCACCACTATAGGATCATCCATTTGAGGAAACTGGACCCCTCTAGCCAGTAGGAGTGTCCGCGCTGGGTCGAAAAGAACCATCCCACCAGCCGAATGAGACCCACCCTTAGTAGCCCCGTCCCACATGCAAACCAAATGGGAACCACCCACTTGAGAGGGAGTATGCATTATCGGGATTTGAACTCTAGGCACCTGGTCCGCTGGTAGACCTGCCCATTCCTCATACTGTTGGTGGAACTGTCGCAAGAGCGCCGGGATCCCAAATTGTTTGCCCTCAAATACTACCCAATTCCGAGATCGCCAGATCCTCCACAGGACGGCAACAACAGCCATGACCACTGACGATTGATGGATCAACCCCAACAGACGCTTGAGAAACAAAGGAAAAGTATGCCGAGGCAAACCCTCCCCCAAGTATTCCAGCCCAGAATAGTCCTAGAGAGCTCGCGCCACCGGGCAATAAAGGAATAAATGTTCCATTGTCTCTGGGCCACCCCAACAAACTGGACACCGAGGGTATGGAGTTATATAATTTGATGTCTAAGATATATTTCTATAGGCTTTAATAACTAATTGACTAAGTGGCTATAATATATTTGAAAATTTATCATAACAAACAAATTGATCTTGTTATCGTACACATAACCTAGCACCCGCGATATGTACTAATTTAACAACTTATGATAAACAACATACTTATGCGTTCACATTTCTTATATGTACTTTGATCTATTTCAATGAATTAGAACTATCGGTTAGTATTATTTTACATTAAATAAATTTTATTGTTCGGGTTAGAGTAAAAAAGAGATTGGGGGTCACCTATTAGAGGTTAAGGTATAATTTCAATTTCCATGGCTCAAACTCGATTAAATGGTAGTTTAAATAATAAAACTTGGCGACGTACGATATCGCAGACGTATAGCTTATGGCTGAGACTGGCATATATTAGCAATTTAGCTAGCAGGGAGAAGCTAGGGCTAGGGTGCTAACTCTATAGGAGATTAGCACCATCCTAACCAACATCTAAACTGTTCAATCAATTTTAGATCTAATGGCTACAAATATAGAAAGGGTATAATAGGGATAGAAAAAATTGCATATTAAATTTTGAATTTAATTCTGTTGTTCGTGTGATAGAGGACGGATTTTGTGGGATCCTTTCAATTGACGGTTTGAATCACTGCTCCATATTTTTATTTGGTGATGGTGAATGGCAAGGATGTTTGCGGGGCGACGACGTCTGCAACATAATCACTGCAGAATCACAACAAATCATAGAAACACTAAACCATAAGAATCACTACTAATAAGTACAAACTATTTGCAGAATCACTACTAATGCTAGATCTGAAGAACACTACAAGGTCTTGTAAAAATTGGAAAAACACCAAAATAATGCCAATAAAAAAACACTACCACTATAGATATGAAGAAAACTGCTACTATATACAAAAATAGAGAACGCCACTTACAGAATCACTACTAATTATAAAACCCTACTATATACATAATCACTACTAATTATATATCTATAAACATTACTAGGTCCTGCAAAAAATTGGAGAACACTACCACATATAAATTTGGAGAACACCTAATTAATATTTCAATTCCAAACTTACAAAACGCTACGAAGTAGAGCTGGAAACCACTACGAAGGCTGATGAAACACTACAAGTCTAAAAATCGCTACTACTGTAAATATGACCAAACAGTAGGTGAGACATATACCAGATCTGAAATCCTAAACCTACTTGATGTCATCCAATACACAACTTCAATCCACCATAATCGAGATGGTGCAGGCAAGGCCGATTTAGTCGACGACGTCGCTAGTGAGGGTGAGGGAGGCGAAGGCGCCACAGGCGAGGCCAATGCAGACGACAACGCAGATGAGGGCAGCGGAGGCGAAGGCGGCGCCGACAACATCGATGCAGAGGACGGCGATGCAAGCGAGGTCGTTGCAGACGACGACGTTGCAAGAGAGGGAGGCTGAAGACGGCTACGACGACGGAAGGGCGGAGATGGCGAGGGCGGATACTAGAGAAATTGGATTTGGATCGTCAAATAGTGAAAGAGAGAGAAGAGACTAGAAAAGAAAATTTGGGGAAGAAAAGGAAATTGGGAGTTAATTCCATGAATATTGTTTTTTTTTTTTAATTTACCACGAATATAGTGGTTTTAAAACTATTTACAAGAATATTGTGTTTTTAGGAAGAAAGTCGGCGACGGCGCCCGAGACTTAGAAATTCAAGTTTTAAACGCTGTTGATAGCGACAGCGCCACAGTCCCGAGCTTTGGCGCCTTCTGAAATTTCAAAAATTTTAAGAGGCGCCAAAGCCCGAGACCGAGGCGCTGTCGCTGTCAAGTTTAATTTTTTTTTACCCCCTTCCTCCCCCCTTCCCCTCTCGCACCACACCAGACCAGACCCATCCCACCTCCCCTCTCCACTCCTCTCTCCATCCCAGCGCCAAGAACAAGCGGCGACGCCGAGAACCAGAGCGGCGACGCCGAGAAAAAGGCAGCAGCGCCACAGTCCAAGGCGGCGGCGCGCGGCACAAGGCGAAGTCGCCACCTCTCTAGCGGCGGCGCAATGTCGGACGACGAGCAGGCCCCCGGCGGCGGCAGAGGAAGAGGCCGAGGCCGGCGAGGTCGGCGTGGCGGCGGTGGCGGTGACGGCGGCGGCGGCGGCGGCGGCGAACGTTACCGGAGTGAGTATTGCCGGCGGCGGCCGGCTTCTCGCCGGCGGCGACTTTTTCCGGCGACTTTTTTTTTTTTTTGTCTAACATTTTTTTTTCTTCAGTTCCTAGGCTTATCGATCCTTGTTCGATGAGACCACCACCTACGACAATCGATACTGCTCCGAATGATCCGGAACTTCTTTGGGGGCATGGTCACCATCGGATTGACGCAGTTTGGGCAAATGAGGTAAGTTTTTTAAATTAAATTATTTCTATAGTTTTTTTTATTAGCGGTATAATAGAAATAGAATAGAATAGAATTAAATTAAATTAAGAATAGAATTAGATTAAATTAAGAATATTATATTAGAATAAGTTTAGTTTAGATATATAAAAATTAAGAATAGAATTAGATTAAATTAAGAATATTATATTGAAGGAATTGAATTAATATAGTTTTGTGCATTAATTAATTATAGGCTGGTGATCGACCATACCACATTCGTCATACTGGCAATTTAGTTCGATACAATCCACTGTACCTGCCGTATCTCGTCGATGCCGGCTTGTCTAGTGTTCTGCCACTAGCCCCTCTTACCGGTGATCCGGGTTTGATTACTGCGCTCGTAGAGCGTTGGAGACCCGAGACATCGACATTTCACATGCCGTTCGGTGAGGTGACGATCACTCTAGAGGACGTTGCGACACTCACTGGATTAGCGATCGACGGTGATGCCGTCATAGTAGACATACCAGACGAGGACTGGTCGGCTATGTGTCTTCGACTGTTAGGACAGGCTCCTACTGATCTTGGTGGCGGCGTCATCCGGATTACTTGGCTCAGGGATACTTTCGATGAGCTACCGCTTTCTGCATCACCAGAGACGACAGAGCAGTATGCTAGAGCGTATGCGCTGTCTCTGATGGGAGGTGTCTTGTTCTCCGATCGGTCTGGAGGTTCAGTTCACCTGCAGTATCTACTTTTGGTAGAGGATTGGCGCAGAGCGGGGAGGTTTGCTTGGGGAGCAGCTGTGCTATCCTACTTGTACCGTGAGATGGGTAGATCGGCGCTGCAGATGACGGCATCTTCTTCACTGGGTGGTGACTTTGGTGGATGGGCCGCCTTGCTGATGCTCTGGACGTGGGAGCGGTTTCCTCATACATCACCACTACATGCGGTGACGGGTGCGCAGATTACTCAGGACGCAGTGCCACGTGGCATTCGGTGGCTTCCGGCCCAGACCCGTCAGCATGGAGATCAGTTCTACTTGTACAAGCTGTGGTTTGACGAGTGCCCGACATTCGTGGTTAGTATATAACATTTAGTTTTATAGAATAGTTTTAATTGATTTATTATAGATTTAGGAGTAATTATGTGACCAATCCTTGTGTGCAGTGGCGTCCGTACTTTCATAGAGGTCAGGACCTGGTTGAGTCGAAGGAACTCTTACCCAATCTATACAAGGTCCATAAGCCCAAAATACTCGCTGAAATATCGAATGACCTGGTTGAGTCGAAGGAACTCTTACCCAATCAATCACCGATGTTGGCATTTTTCTCTTGACCACCCGCAAGAATGTCTGCAAAAAATCATAGGATTCTTCCCAATTTCCATGCAACTTCTCCAATGCTCTTTGTTTCCCATACCAAGCCTTCTTGTAAGTAACTTGCATATTAAACTTATCTTTCAACTCGGCTTGCACAGTTAGAACACTCAGATTTGGTTGGGCACGTACCAAATGTTTGACGGCCTCAGATATCACGTCGACATCAAGATGGCGATGATCCGTCGGTTGAGTCGTACTGCTACAAGTATGCACCAACTCGACCTTTCTCACGCTCCAATCGCCTCCCACATCTCGACATCCAAACCGCACCATCCAAGGACATTTGTCCTCCTTGTGCATCAAACATCTGATCTTCCAGATTGAAGGTGACGACTCCACCACGTTATACTGAAAGTTGCGTTGTAGTGCATAGTGCTTCATCGCCACCTGTGCAGCTTGTTTCGAGTGAAATATCTGCCCCTTGTAGAATTCTCCATCAAAACCACCAACAGTAGACCCTGGAATTACGCCATATGAATCAGCATATGATAATTCCTCGTCCTCTTCATTACCCTGCAAGTAAAAATATGGAGGATAATTAGGTAGTTCTCCTCCCTCCCCGTCGTCGTCGTCCTCCTCCTCCTCCTCGTCTTCCTCCTCCTCCTCATCTTCCTCCTCTTCGTCATCATCGTCATCAAAGGCAGGATCGGATGGCACGCTCCATGTATCATCACCGTCATCATCGTCTTCCTCTCCATCCCGATCCTCACTGAGCTCAGCATGTATCTCAGCACCCAAACAATAAGAATTTTGTGCCATAAAATTCCAAAGCACATTTAAACTATCATCATCGACAATAGGCATTGCATGATGAAATAAAACACCATTTTGCCATTCTGGAAGACAGTAGGTGAAACCTGTAATCACAACACTATCTTGTACTGTTTCGTCTCTAATCCGTATTCTCCGAATTAGATGATCACAAAGTTTCTGATAGTTCACCCTGGATGGAATAGTAATCTGGAAACTTAAACCACCAACAAAATGGACACCCAAATTGTCTTCTACTTTCTCTGATCGCCACCGAACAGCTAGTTCAAATCTCCTAAAACCACTACATTAAAAACAAACTCTAATTACTAATTGGACAAAATCATTATGATGAATACATGAAAAAAAAAATTACGACTCTTACCTGTTATCAGCCATCTTCCCAGCAACCAGACAGCAACACCAGAGCTTCTCTCAGAACTTCTTTCAGTTTTTTGGTGATGAAGAACCGAAGGAAAGGTGCAGTATATATAATGGAATGGGTGGTGCTGGAGTGGGAAAAAATGGCAGCGACGAAGCCACAGTCTGGGGCGCCGACGCTTTTTCTATCTCAAAAGCGCCAAAGCCCCAGTCCGGGGCGCCGGCGCCGAGTTGTTTTTTTTAAAAAGCACCTAGCGCCGGCGCCCCGGACTGGAGCTTCGGCGCTTTCAACATATCAAAAAACACAATATTCCTGTAAATAGTTTTAAAACCACTATATTCGTGGTAAATTAAAAAAAAAAACAATATTCCTGAAAATAACCCGGAAATTGGTTGGAATGGAGGAGCAGTTATTGGGTTTGACCCATTACAAATATCACACGCTTATTCCCAAGGGTGTGATCACATACATACCTTTCCAAAATACTCCTTTATCAAAACCACCCTTAGATTGACTTAAATATGAACGAATGGAGATGTGAAGGGTTACTACGGTGCTAACCTATTAGGTGGTTAGCATCCCATTCCCATCTCATCCCTAACAGGAACTATATATGAATTTTGTATTTATTAACTATTAATTACAATTAATACCAGAAAAAATTGGCGGCTATTTGTGAAAACAAATGAATTGGCGGCTATTTGTAGTCCCTCAAAAGCAAAAACAAACGAATTGGAGCCAAAATTTAAAGGGTTAACATTGGGAGCCAAATCTAGGTGATGGAGGACAGTGTCCTTTTTGGAGCCAAACGAAAATGTAGAGTCCTTTTTAGTTTTTAGAGGCAAAACGAAAAAGTGTAGAATTTTCAATTGGCTTAATTGCAAGTTTGGTCACTCGAATTGCTTAAAAATTTCACGTTTGTCACTCAAATTGATTTATTCCATTTATAGTCACTCGAATTAGTTGAACAGACCAAGTTTGGTCACTCTCCGTTAACCTCCGTTAGACTCCGTTAGTGACGACCGTTAAGTGATGACGTGGCTAACAGAAAGACACCGTCAGCATATTTTAACATTAAAAAACGACAACCCGACCCGCCAGCTCAGCCTTACCCGCCCTGTCAGCCACTCTTGCCCAACCAGCGAACCAACCCAATTAATTGACACTAAACCCAAACCCGAGACCCGCCGCCGTGGTTGTTGGTCTCCGCGATGTCGGTGGTGGGTGTAGTCTCCCTGGGAAACGCCGGCTTGTCGGAGCTCCGAGGCAACCACATGAAGTATTCCAAGTTCGCCGCCCAACCATCCGCTTCTACCTCGCCGTCGTCGTCCTGGTCCTCCCTCCCCAGCAGAACCGGGATGCTTGTGGCCTACACTCCGGCATTCCTCGCCGCCTTGTCCTCCCTGCTCCTCCTCCACCATGGCGGTGACGGAGCTTCGTCTTCTAGGCTCTTCCTGGTCGAATCCGCCCTCGCCGTACATTTCTTCAAAAGGGTTTTCGAGGTACGTACTTTCTCCCAGTTCCAATTCAATCCAGCTCCAGCCCTTTTCTTCGAATGGAATTTTGATGGTTTTGTGGTCGAAATTGCTTGATTGCAGACACTGTTCGTACACAAGAAAGGAAAAGAAGAAGGAGAAGGGATTTGTTCATTCCCTTGGTTAAATTAATTATTAACCACACCAATTTATTGGAAGGCATGATTTTTTCGTCAACTTAGGGATCTTTTTTCTTTGTGTGTTCTTATGGATAGGGGAAGAAGATGCAGATAGAGATAGAGATTTCAATCGCCCAACCCCAAAATCTCTTCTTCTCTCTCCCCGTCGGCACCATCTCCACCGCCCCAACAAAATTCCTACCAACCCGGACTTCATCTCCTCCAAGCCTCTCCTTTCTCATTCGTCGCCGCCGCTGCCGAAATGGCGAGTTCATCCCACTGGATCTACAGACCCGCCTCTGTCTCTCTCGATCCGTCGATATGTTGTCGACCGTCGAGCATACATCGCCTCTCTCGATCTGGGCGTCGACGTAGGAGAGGGTTTACTCGACGGGTGGGCAAGCGTTGAATTTGGTCAACAACGACATCGCGGAGACCAACAACGACGGCGGCGGGTCTCGGGTTTGGGTTTAGGGTCAATTAATTGGGTTGGTTCGCTGGTTGGGCAAGAATGGCTGACAAGGGCGGGTAAGGCTGAGCTGGCGGGTCGGGTCTTTGTTTTTTAATGTTAAAATATGCTGATTGTGTCTTTCTGTTAGCCACGTCATCACTTAACGGTCGTCACTAACGGAGTCTAACGGAGGTTAACGGAGAGTGACCAAACTTGGACTGTTCAACTAATTCGAGTGACTATAAATGGAATAAATCAATTTGAGTGGCAAACGTGAAATTTTTAACCAATTCGAGTGACCAAACTTGCAATTAAGCCATTTTCAATTACAAGATTTGAAAATTCTTTTACCAACTGATAACCATAACTACTCATTTTATCACAAAAAATGTAGACAACTAAATAATATATATTAATTAATTCTTGTGATTATAATTATAATTACAATTAATTATACGACAAGTTTGCAAGTCATACAATACAATTGTAATAGTTTGATAGTTTGAAAGATATAACAAATTGATAGTTTGAAAGATATAACAAACTGATTAGTGTATTTTACCAATAATTATTAATTATATAAAAAGTTTGGAAGTCATACAATTGCAATAGTTCGATCATCTTAAAGATGTAACAAATTGATTAGTGTATTTTACCAATCATGATTAATTTTTTGAAAAGTTTGCAAGTAATACAATTGCAACACCTCGATCACGTAAAATAACGTATAATCAACCATTTGACAAATTTACATAAAAGTACAGATAAATAGATTGAAAATTGTTAATAAATTTTTTTAAATTAGTGTAATGGATAATGTGTAAATTTAACGAGTAAGGAGAAATTAAGTCAGATGTGTTGACCCGACCAACTTGTAAACCGACCCGTTTGCAAACCGCCCGACCCGTAACCTGATAAACATCAATCCGAGTAACTCGTAACCCGATTAGCCCGGAACCCGATGAACCCATAACCTGACGAAACGAAAACCCGATGAAACCAAACCCAATAAATTCGAAACCCGACTAACCCGTAACCCGATTGAAGCCAAACCGAACCCGTCCGATTGACACCTATAGTGACAACCACTACCAATACAAATGCACTCAAACAATACGGCTACAAAAAAAGTATCAAACTAGTACCAATACGAATACACTCAAACCAAACTAATACCATAATAAAATTGAAGCAATGCCAAATAAATAAATAAAAACAACCAATACTAGAGAGAGAGGAGTGGGCGTAGGGGGTGGGAAGAGGAGGTGGAGGAGGGACGGTTGGCAGGCCGTGGCAGGGGCGGTAAGGTGGGCATGGTAGGGGAGGGGAGGGTCGTTGGGTAGAGAGAGGAGGGTCGGCGGTGGTGGGAGGAGGAGGGCCTACGTGATGCTTCTTTCATGATAAACAGGATTGTCAGCAAACTGTATTGCTGACATGTGGTCACAATAAACATTAACTGGAGATGGTAGTGTAATCCCTAGTTCTGCAATCAACCTTTTCACCCATTTCACTTCACAAACTAAGTGGGCTAAAACCCTGTACTCTGGCTCAGAGGACGATCGAGAAACTGTGGTCTGTTTCTTCGATTTCCAAGCAAGAAGAGAGTCTCCCAGATAGGTGCAATAACCTGTAATGGACCTTCGTGTGTAAGGGCAAACAACCCAATCAGCATCAGTGAAGCCTTTCAGTAACAAGTCAGTCTTGGATTGAAAATGCAATCCTTGTCCTGGTGATCCCTTGAGGTATCCAAGAACTCTCTAAGAAGCCTGCAAGTGTGGCTCTCAAGGTTGAATTTGGTAATGACTAAGTTGCTAAATTGGATAGCCTATATCTGGCCTTAGGTTACATAATTCGCGGCTCAAGGCCTGGCGCTCCCGCTCCAGCGCGGCGAAACGTGAACTTTCAGCAATTCGTCCAGAATTTGCGAACTAACAATAATGGGAGCGCGAATTAAAATTTCGGGAGCGCGAAATGCCCATGGAAATCCATCATGGATGGCGTTGATATCCCATCGGCTTCCCCATCGGCGTTCTTCCTTCCGCTCTGCCGTCCCCACCCATGAGACCAACTAGACATCGACGACGTCCTCGCTCCTCCACCAAGCGTTGTGACTATGGAATTTCAGCTTCCAGTCCCCAACGATGATTAACCCTTCTTCGCCGACGACGCACTGCCGCTACCGCAAGCACATGACAGACTTCGCTACCCTCTTATTCAATTGAGCTTGCTCCACATTCGGGTCGCCAATTGAGCAAATTAGTGTTGTTGTTGTTGAATATTGAATCAAGCAAGTCAGAGATGACCGTTGCTCAATCACAGCAGCTTCAAAAGGAAATAATATCTTGTCCAGCAAGGTTTCCTTATTTGATTGCAACGGCTAGGAGCCTTCATCTATATATTGCCGAGTCTCACTACTTGAAGAGCACTTTTGTGGTAGCTATTGTGGTAAAGGGCATAGCACTGGGTTTACAAAAGGGAATTGACGAAAGGTTGAGGAACAGGTTCAACTTTCGTCAAGGCTGAAACAGATCGGGGATTGATCTGGATTACTCTTCTTACTTGTTTTGCTTATCTTTTTGTTCTTGTTTTGTGTGTTTAGGTTCTTAAATAAATCGTTAATAAAAGGTCTCCCAGACCATATTCCGGGACGTGGAAGTAAACCATTGCACTTGGGCGAACCACGTTAAAAATGTCTTGTGTTCATTAGTTTTCTGCACTTTACCTTCTGCAATTTCAGTGCTCTGTTTTGAAGACTCTGTTTCTTCCTTTCCTGTTGATGTGCAGCAGAGTTCTGGAGACTTTTGCTCGACAGAACAACGATTGGGCTTAAAGCCCACTCTCTGTCACTTAGCCACATCAACCTGCTCTCTTTCGTTTAATAACTCTTTGGGCCTGTTCTTCTTGTCGGCCCACTGAGCTGTGTCTGCTCAGATAGACAAATCGGAATCCTTTGTCAATTATAGATTCTCGATTGGTCTCTGAAATTGGGAACTTTCTTTGAACCCTAAATTCCCAAAAATCGATCTCAACCCTCTTTATAATTGGTATAAGAGCCGGTCCTTGAAGAAGCTCAATACTGCCAAGGCTAAAGATCCAGGATGGCATCTAGTTCATTCGGCCAGGTTGCTCTGAATCATCCTCCAATATTCACCGGTTCAAATTATATCACGTGGAAAAAGAGGATGAAACAGTTCATGTGGGGCGTCGATGAGGAGCTCTGGCTCATCGTTCAAAATGGACCGATTGAAATGAGTATTGAAGAACAACATTTATGGACAGCAGCGCAGAAGAAAAGTGCGCAGCTGAATCAACGAGCTATGCACGTTCTTCAGTCAGCAATGAACCCAGACGAGGCAGATCAGGTAGAGAATTGCAAAACTGCAAAAGAAATCTGGTCAGCATTGGAAAGCACATACGAAGGTACGTCGAATATCAGAGAATTGCGTATCGATTTGCTAGTTCATGAGTATGAAATTTTCAATATGATGACGAATGAGAGCATTCATGAGATGTATTCCAGGTTTACTGTTCTTATAAACAAACTAAAGGGCCTAGGAAAAACTTTCAAACCAAGGATCTTAACAGAAAAATTCTCAGATCCTTACCTAAAGAATGGCTACCTAAGCGCACTGCCATTGAAGAAGCAAAAAATCTTATTACCTTGCCTATAAATGAGTTGATAGGATCATTGTTAAGCCATGAGCATGTTCTGAAACAAGTCAGTCAAGATGATGAAAAAAGAAATAAGAATTTGGCTTTTAAGTCTAAGACTGGTGATTATGAGCAAGATAGTGATGTGGAAACTGATTTCGATAGGGATTTTGCTCTAGTCAGTAAATGTTTTCATAGAATGATGAAGTATAAGAATGAGCAGAAACATCGACAGGATGATTCTAGGAATAATGTGTTTGATAGAACTAAAAGTTTCTCTCAAGCTAGGCTGCTACCCCAGCAGACCAGAAAAATTGAAACAGGTCAATCAGAAAAAGAACCTCAAGCCTGCTACAAATGTGAAAAGGTGGGGCACACTGCCCTCTAACTCTGAAAGCCAAGGAAAAGGCTATTAAGGCTTCATGGAGTGACTACGACTCTGATCAAGAAGAAAACCTCTCTGAAGAAGAAGCTTTTATGGCAAAAGAAGATTTGGCAGAATCAGAAAGAAGAGAAGAAAATCAAAATGACTACAAATGGTACTTGGATAGTGGGTGTTCACACCACATGTCTGGTAAGAAACTTCTGTTCTCATCTTTAAGTTATATAAATGGAGGTAAAGTTTGGTTTGGGGATAATGGATGTGGAAAAGTCATTGGAACTGGAACTACAGGTGAAAAACCTTTTCCTACTTTCAAAGATGTTCTTCTTGTTGAGGGTTTAAAACACAATCTTCTATCCATTAGCCAGCTCTGCAGCAATGGAAACAATGTTGTGTTTAAAGAGGATAGATGCATAGTTGAAAGGATCAAAGATAAGAAGGTCTTGTTTGTGGGAAAAAGGGCAAATAATATGTATGTCATTGACTTAAGTAACTTAAATGCTTTTAACGAACGCTGTTTTATGACTACTTTTCAGCAAGAACTCTTATGGCATCGTAAAATGGGTCACATCAGTTTGTCTAAACTTGTAAATCTATCTAAATCCAGTCAGGTTAGAGGAATTCTGGTCTTAAAAGAGAAACCTGACTTCTTTTGCGAAACTTGTGTGACTGGGAAGCATACTAGAAAATCTTTCAGACCTAAGGCAGATATAACATCACATAATATGTTTGAATTAGTTCATATGGACTTGTTTGGGCCATGTAATGTTACTAGCCTAGGAGGAAAGATGATGCGACCCCGCTCACCCCGCATGACGTCACTCAAGCTCAAACTAGATGCCTACATGGACCATGGTTCAAGAGACGATTTAAGAGGTTTAAAGAGAGCTTGAAAGCATTCAAGGTGGAAGAAAAGGTGTTTGCAAGCAAGGCCTACGAGTTTGTTGATGTGAAATCAATTGGAAGAATATATAATTCTCGTGGTCCAAAGATGAAGGTCCGAGTACGACGATACAAGGATCAAATGGGATCATTCTTGATGAACGTGGACTTGCTAGAAGGAAAGTCCATCACGTTGCTCGATTTATGGACTAGAATGAAGAGAAGATGGGCTTGGTAGAAGGAAGGAAGATCTCCCATGGTGTGAACACAAGGTGTGAAAGGAATAAAAGTGTGAAAGAAATATCAGGTGTGAACACAAGCCACGTGAGGGAGGATTGCAAGGCTAGAATCTAGGGAGTTGTTGACCAAGTCTTTTCCTTATCTTTTAAGGATTGTGTTTTCCTTTTACTTTTCCTTTAAGGTTTTGTTTTCCTTTTAATTGTAGGATTTGGTTATTTGTTTGCTTTCTTTCTTAGTTTAGGATTGGATTTTCGTTGCCTATATAAGGAGGATGAGCCCCTAATTGTAATTCATTCTATTATCAATCAACTTTCAAGTTTCAAGTTCAAACGAACTGGTTCTTTGTGCAAGCTTCTGTCGAGAGTGTTCCAGAGGTTTCACGTGTCTCTTATTAACTAGAGAACGCGTCTAGTTGTGGCGAGCTTCTATCCTATATCAATTGCCCCTTTCCACGAGTTGGTGTTGTCCGATTGGTTTCATATACCAATTGCCCTTCATCACGGTTGGGATTGTCCGATTGATTCCGCATTATCTTTTATTTTTCGAGTTCAAGAAAGGCGACATCAGAAAATCATAAAAAGATCGTTGAAGCTTCGTACTTTGGTCATATAATCCGAGTTCGAGGGTTCTCTTCGGATTTGGATCATATCAAGTGGTATCAGAGCCTGGTTCAAACACAGCGGAGAAGAAGAAGGTTCTTGGGAATCTTGACGTGTTCTTGAAGCAATCTTGGCGAATTCTTGTGGGCATTCAGCGCAAGAAACACTACCTTGTGCCACAAGAATGGATGATCCAATGAAGGCAATGATGGATCAATTGGCGGAAATTCAGCGAACCCTAGCAGCCAACGCCGCCGACGTTAATGCACGATTCGCCATAGTCGAAGCAAGGCTAGCCGCGTGATGTGATATCGACTAGCGGGATATTTAATTCTCGTGGTCCAAAAATGAAGATTCATATTCGACGGTTTAAGGATCAACTAGGAGCATTCTTGATGGATGAAACGGAGAATGCATTAAGGATCGGGCCTACAATATTTCTTGGAGCCCAAAACGTCCATCCTTGCTGCCCAAGTCGTCCAAATGTGAAAAGGGCAAGGAAAGAGATTTCTTAACCACTAAGGAGCTTCCTTAAGCATTAAAAACGTGTTTGGAGATTACTTAGCTGCTAAGGAGCTTCCTTTGGTCATAAAAACGAGTTATAGTCCTTATTTAAGTAGTATTATGTTTCCTAGTTAGTTTGGGATTTGTTTTCCTATTCCTTTTAGGTTAGATTTATGTTTTTGTGACCTCTATAAATAGAGGGTGTAAGACCTACGAATTTTGTACCCAACATTCAAGTTATCAATTAAGAGTTTTTACTCGTGTTCCTTTGTGAACGTTTGTGCAAGCTTCTATCGAGAGTCTCCAGAGGTTTCACGTGTCTCTTATCAACTAGAGAACGCGTCTAGTTGTGGCGAGCTTCTACCCTATACCAATTGGCCTTTCACACGAGTTGGAATCTGTTTGATCGTGTTCCATCATTATCTTTTGTTCGAGTTCTTGTTCGTTGGAGAAAAGCTTCGAAAACCCATAAAAAGTAGGAAAGCTGCGTACTTTGGTCACATCAAGTGGTATCAAGAGCCCGGTTCAAACTCAGTGGCGATTTGAAGATTACTGGTTCAAACTCAGCGGCGATTTGAAGATTACCGGTTCACACTTAGCGGCAGAGAAAAAAAAAAGAGAATGGAGCAAAATCAACGATTCACGGAGATGATGAAGCAAATGCTCAAGGCGACAGAAGTTATTCTTCAAGGGTTAAAGGGGAATAATGCGGCAGCAACAATAATCCAACCTGAAGCTCATTTGACGATAGGGAGTCCAAATCCAAAGCAAGATCTCGAGCAAAGGGAGAATAAATTTCAAACGAGATGCTTAGTGGATGGTAAGCTACTATCGATTGTCATTGATGGAGAGAGTTGCACTAATCTGGTGAGTGAATATTCAGTGAAGAAATTGGGGTTAAACACATTGCAACATCCGAAACCCTATACTCTTCAATGGCTTAATGAAGATGGATCAATTGAGGTCACCAAGCAAGCCATATTGAAGTTTGAGATTGGAAGATATAAAGATGAAGTCCTTTGTGATGTGGTGCCAATGGAAGAGGCTCATGTTTTGCTTGGAAGACCATGGCAGTTTGATCGAAATGGACAACAAGATAAAGTCACCAAGAAGTACAAGTTGTCGCATAGAGGTCAAAAGTTTGTATTAAAGCCTTTATCTACCAAAGAAATCTATGAGGATCAACTTCAAATGCAACAGAATTTGAAGAAGGAGAAAGAGAAAGAGTTACAAGCCAACGTAGAGAAAGTCAAAGAAGACGTGGAAGAGAAAGAAGAGGTTCTTGTTGATGGGCTTACTATAGTTACTTGTGAAGAGGATTCACAATCTTTGATTTCATCTCAAGAAGATCCAGAACTTGAAGTACAAGAAGTAGAAAAGGAAAAAGAGGTGAAAGAAGATATTCTTGTTGCTGTTGAAGATTTGAGTGTGCAAGAAGTTGATCAATTTAATGAGAAACCAGAATTCAAAGGAGGAGATCAATGCTTGGTAATTATGGAACATTTACCAATAGTTCCCGAGTATGCTCATATTGATTTTGTGATTGGTAATACAATTTCTGAAGAGGCAGCCCGCTTGGAGAATCGACAAGAAATTCAGCGCTATGTAGAGAGCTTTCATCACAATGGTGTCTTTACAACTCGTGGCCGAGTTGTCTTCAAGAAGGGGGGAATAATACGATCCTCACTACCAAGACAATTTTGTTGGAAGACCAAGAAGAATGGAGGTGATCGGAGATCAAGATTCTGTAAAGATTCGAGGTCGAATCTTCTTCAAGAGAGAGGGAATGATGTGATATCGACTAGCGGGATATTTAATTCTCGTGGTCCAAAAATGAAGATTCATATTCGACGGTTTAAGGATCAACTAGGAGCATTCTTGATGGATGAAACGGAGAATGCATTAAGGATCGGGCCTACAATATTTCTTGGAGCCCAAAACGTCCATCCTTGCTGCCCAAGTCGTCCAAATGTGAAAAGGGCAAGGAAAGAGATTTCTTAACCACTAAGTGCCATCTGCATTTCTAAAAATCCGGTGCAACATTCACGTACGAAACACATAGATATAAAATATCATTACATACGTGATCTTGTTAGTGCTGGCATTATAGATCTTCAGTACATTAACACTGAATTCCAACTGGCAGATCTTTTTACCAAACCCTTGTCATCTGATAGATTTACTTTTCTCTGTTATGAGATCGGTCTGCGATCTATTGCCTATATTACCACTGATAAGGGAACCTAGCTTCGGCTAAGTTAACCCTTCTGTTTGTTTGTAATTGCTTTGCGTTTTTCCTTTTTTTCTTGCTATTTCTTTTCAATCTTTTCCTTCCTGTTTATGCATTTCTTCTGGTTTCCTTGATTGATTTGGTATTTATGTTTGCTTGATAGTCTTTCCTTTTCTTTGTCTCTAGGTCTAGTATTTATTTTCCTGGTCAGTCCGTGTGTTTTGGTATATCCTTGTCTTTCTTTCATCCTGTCAGCCATGGTGTACGCTTTTGCCCTGACCTTCTCTGGTCGCTTTTTCCATGATCCTATCCAAGCAAACTATCATCGCCATACTCAGTCTTTTGCAAACCGGCCCATCAACCCTTCAACTGTCCTTAATCTTCCTGATTTTGTTCCTCTTGGGTTAGATGTGATGCCTTTTGTCGTGAACTTAGGCTGGGAATTCTTGCTGACACCTGAGGCTACCTCCACCCTGATTTGTCCTGAGGGTGTAAGGTTCTTCTTCTCTAACCTTCGATATTTTGGCCTTCAATCTCGTACCTTAAGCTCTCTGGTTCATGGTCACATGATCACTCTCCCTCTCCATGATTTGAGGCTTCTTCTCCACATTCCCGCCTATGGAGAGGCTCTTGCTTACCCTGATGAACTCGCTTTATTCCACTTTGACATAGTCACAGAGGCTGTTCATCTCACTGGTCATGAACCAGATCAGGATCTCACTTTTTCATCTGCTCTGTTACCTCCATCCCTGCAAGCTTTCCATTATATACTCACCAGGGTTTTTCTTCCTCACCATATTTTTCTCGATCGTGTCCTTCCTCTAGATTTATGGATCTTATCCCATGCAGTTGCTGCTGTCCCGCTAGACTTCTCTCACTTGCTCTTTGGCGCTCTTTTGCCATTTATTGATCATAACTTTCATGCGCCACTTCCCTTTGCGGCTTTGATCACTCGCCTTATTCTTGCATTGCCTATTGACCTTTCTTCCTATCACACTGAATCTCCTGCCCTATGGCTCACTGCGGATGATGTCCTGGAAGAAATTGGGATTGCCATTGAGGGGGAGGGTCCCCTTGTACACTGGATCAGCAGTGACTCAGAAGCAGAAGAAGAGGCTGAAGAAGAGGCTGAAGAAGAGACCGAAGCACCAGAAAAGGACGTGGCATCCTTTGCAGCTGCTCTTCAAGATCTTTATGGTTCAGACCCTGAATCCTTTAGTGGAAGCTCCTCTCCCTATGTGTGTCTGCTCGCAGCATTCTGGTTGAGAGTTTTTTTAGCGAGTGTTGATGTTCCTTTTGGAGTAACTTTGTTGATTGGCTCAGTAGAGCTTGGTTGTTTAGCTTTTGATCCTGAACTAGTGAAGTATCGTTCTTATTTGCTCAGGGGGAGCTTTTCTTGTGATTGATTCTTAGATGGGTGACTGCTTCTTCTTATATAATCTTTGTTGCTTGATCCTGTGTGGAAAGAATGTTTTATGGTTGCAGGGGATCAGCAATCGACAATCTCTAACTTAGGGGGAGATTGTTGAATATTGAATCAAGCAAGTCAGAGATGACCGTTGCTCAATCACAGCAGCTTCAATAGGAAAGAATATCTTGTCCAGCAAGGTTTCCTTATTTGATTGCAACGGCTAGGAGCCTTCATTTATATATTGCCGAGTCTCACTACTTGAAGAGCACTTTTGTGGTAGCTATTGTGGTAAAGGGCATAGCACTGGGTTTACAAAAGGGAATTGACGAAAGGTTGAGGAACAGGTTCAACTTTCGTCAAGGCTGAAACAGATCGGGGATTGATCTGGATTACTCTTCTTGCTTGTTTTGCTTATCTTTTTGTTCTTGTTTTGTGTGTTTAGGTTATTGAATAAATCGTTAATAAAAGGTCTCCCAGACCATATTCTGGGACGTGGAAGTAAACCATTGCACTTGGGCGAACCACGTTAAAAATGTCTTGTGTTCATTAGTTTTCTGCACTTTACCTTCTGCAATTCCAGTGCTCTGTTTTGAAGTCTCTGTTTCTTCCTTTCCTGTTAATGTGCAGCAGAGTTCTGGAGACTTTTGCTCGACAGAACAACGATTGGGCTTAAAGCCCATTCTCTGTCACTTAGCCACATCAACCTGCTCTCTTTCGTTTAATAACTCTTTGGGCCTGTTCTTCTTGTCGGCCCACTGAGTTGTGTCTGCTCAGATAGACAAATAGGAATCCTTTGTCAATTATAGATTCTCGATTGGTCTCTGAAATTGGGAACTTTCTTTGAACCCTAAATTCCCAAAAATCGATCTCAACCCTCTTTACAGTTGTCGTGGTCTTGTTAGTTAATTTGCTGATCTATTGTGAAATCTGAGAGAGTAATAGGTACTTTTGATCGGTAGAAAAGATAGAGCCAACACATCAGGTCTGCTCTTGTTCTCGGTTGAAGAAGAGAGAAAAAGTGGGGAAAGAGAGGCGAATGATGGATAAGTTGTGCCCTTAAAGAAAAGAAAGAAAGAGATAAGGGAGATTGAAGAAAATAAGTTAGTGGGAGAAAGAAAAGAACATATAATAATTAAATAATTTATAATAGTTAATCTATTAAGGTTTAAGGAGATTAATTATTAGATATCAGCCTTGTCCGTCACTTTACTTTATTAGTTATGTACTATTTTGTCACTAATTATATTGTAAATATAAATAAATATTCAGAAAATAATATAATAATAGCGCTCTCATCACGCTTTTAATATTAAATTCTTGCAACATAGACGCTTTCACGCTCTCGCTTTCGCTCCCGCTCTAGTTCCACGAATTTGTTACCTAAATCTGGCCTAGTGACTGTAAGGTAATGTAGCCTTCCAACTAGTCATTTATAGATGCCTGGATCCTTTAGTAAATCCCCATCTCTTGCATTAAGTTTAACCTTGCAATCAATAGGGATTTTGCAACTCTTGGCATCCATGAAACCAGTGTCTTCAAGCAGATCCATACGATACTTTCTCTCTGATACACTGATTCCAGGTGCATTCTTTGCCATTTCAAGTCTCACAAAATATTTCAAAGCACCTAGGTCCTTGATTTTGAGTTCCTTCTTCAGGTAATGCTTGACAGGCTAGGTCTCCTAATTGTTGTCCTGCTAGAATAATGTGATCAACATATACTAGCAGCACTACAATCCTACCTTGTACCCATTTCACAAACATTAAGTAGTCAGAGGCAGACTAAGTAAAACCATTCTTCAACAAAGAATATGTTAGCTTGGCAAACCATTGCCTGCTGACTTGCTTGAAACCATATAATGACTTATTCAGTTTGCAAGCAAGACCAGCAGTATAACCTTCAATTGATAGTCCTGGAGGTATCTCCATATAGACATCTTCTTCCAAATCTCAGTTTAACAAAGCATTTGAAACATCCATATGTTATAGGTTCCAATCCTTGATAGCTGCAACTGCCAATAGTGTAGTGACAGTGTTGTTCTTGGCAAGTAGAGAAAAAGTGTCAAGAAAATCCACAACATACACTTGTGTGTAGCCTTTGGCAACCAGTCTGGCTTTATGCCTCTCTATCCTTCCATCTGGTCTCAGTTAAGTTTTCACACCTATTTGCAACCTATCTTCTTTTTGTTGGGTGGCAGTCGACATATTTTCCTTGTGTTGTTGGCAATGAGAGCTCCCGATTCTTCCTGTGTAGCTCTATTCCAGTTTTTTTTTATCTTGCTAAGCTTCTGCAAATGTCTTTGGTTCCATATGAGTTTTCATGCTGAAAGCATAAGTTTTTTCTTTCTGTGGTTAACTTCTCATAACCAACATAATCATTAATGGGATACCTACTCACTGCTCCCAAATAACAGTCTTTCAACCTTGTTGGCAAGACCATGTTTCTGTGTGGCCTTTCTCTAGCATGTGGTTCTGCTTTATTTTCTTCAAGAGGCACAAGCTCTTGCTCATGGAAATCATTCACATAATCATAGTTTTCCATGTTACTTACTACATCATCATCAGACTCAGAATACAAGACATTAGATGCATCAGTAATAGGAGAAGGACTATTGACAAGTGAAGGACTTCTATATGAAGAACTAGGATAAGCAACATGAGTATCTGTTTCGTTGAAGAAGAGGAAGGACTACTAACATGACTGGATTCTCTATAAGATGGATTAGTGACAGAATGTGGAGCATCAGATGAATGCATTGGTGCAGGGAAGAAATATTCCCTTGATGTTTCAGACACTTCATCCTGCTCTTTGGATGATGTGTCCTTTTTAAAAGGGAAAATGTCCTCATAAAAGGTCACATCTTTTGAGACAAAGAACTCATGTGAATTCAAATCAAAGAGTTTGTACCCTTTGATTCCTGTTGGTAAGCCTAAGAAGACACACTGTCTTGCTCTAGGCTCTAACTAGGTTCTACCTTGAGAATGAGTAGTAGCATAGGTAGGCATCCAAAGACCTTCAAATGGCCTAGGATAGGAGATGTTTTGTAAAGAATCTGGAAAGGGTATGTTTTGTAACAAAGCAGTCTATTGATTATGTAGACTGCATGAAGAACACAGTCACTCCAAAAATGTAAGGGAACACCTGAGTGAAATCGAATAGCTCTGTCAACATTTAAAATATATTGATGTTTGCGCTCTACCCTCCCATTTTGTTCATGTGTGTAAACACATGACATTTCATGTTCAATTCCTCTTTAGTGTAAAAGTCACACAATGGAGAACTCTTTCCCTTGATCACTCCTCACCCTTTTTACTGTTTTTGTGGATTGTGTTTGAACAATATTACAGAAGCCAAGAAGGAGGGATCTAGTTTCAAATTTATGGCGCATTAGATAGAACCAAATTGCTCGTGAATGATCATAAGAAATGGTGACAAAGAAGGAAAAACCATCATGAAACTGAACAGACAAAGGACCCCAGATGTCCACATGAATTAACTCAAAGATGTCTGCAGCATGGCTGATACTTGAAGGGAAAGGTAACTTTTTCTGCTTGGACAAATGGTAGTGTTCACAATGTTTAACATCTTCTTTAGGAATACTAGGATTACAATGCTTACAAGCTGAAACCTACTAGTGCTAGGATGTCCTAAACGCCAGTGCCACAATGAAATCTTCTAGAGGCTCGAAGTTGTAGACAGAGGCAACTTGGGATGGAAATTATGTATTTGATGTATTTGGTGGGATGGTGTGGTACAAGCCTCTAGTTTCTAGAGCCAAACCAATCATCCTGGTTGAGATTAGGAACTGGATATGGCAAACATTAGACCGGAAAAGAAGTGAGGTTGGTAAATCATGTGTCAACTTGCTGATAGAAACCAGATTGAAAGTGAAACTGGGGACCAGAAGGACATTATGGAGAAATAGTCTAGAAGTGATTTTAACTTATCCTATGTGGCTTACTCGAACCTTAGCTTTGTTAGGGAGATAGGCATAAACATCATACACTAGGAGATATTTATGAAACAAGTGGAGAGAGCAGGCTATATGATCTGATACACCCGTATCAAGTATCCAAGTTGAAGACAAAGAAGTAGCAGTATGAGTACAGGTGGAAGACATAACATATTTACCTATTGCGTTAGAAAAGGTAGGAAGATGAGTGGTAACTGAGTGTGCTCTGTGGTTGATTGCTAGACTCTGAGGTGATGTTGGAGAAATGGAGTTAGACATCTATAGGATGCCTCTCAACCTTCTCATCTCTTCTGCAGTGAAGCCTCCAACAAGGTTGGTAAATCTGTTGCCCACCTCAATATGCAAATCTTCAGACTGATTACCCTCTTCAGATCCAATGTTGTGGCTAACAAACCCTGCAAACCTTTCTGCATTTTTTGCTGCTTCTCGATCCTGTCTTTTCTTCTTGAGTCTCCAGCAATCCCAGATGACATGATTTGTTTTCTTGCAATATTTGCAAAACAACTCTTTCTTATCTCCCCTAGCAGGTGGTGTGTCCCTGCTAGCTCTTGAGGATGTGTTACTAGAATTTCCTCCACCAACAGCTAAAACAATTGACTGGCCTGCTTGTGCTTGTGAATACCTTCAGCTTTGAGCTTCTGCTCATGTTGCAAGACATCATCAAACACCATAACCACTGTGGGCAGTGGCTTTATGAGCAGCAACTGAGTCTTAATCTGATTATACTCAGGGTTCAGACCAACTAGAAAGCGAATCACGTAGTCAGTATTCTGCTTGTTCCTGGAAGCTTCCATAGCAGCAGTAGGCATTGGGTTGCCAGGTTCACACCCACATGGAACAATTGGGTTAAATTGACTATATTCCTCCCAGAAACCCTTCATCTCTGTGTAGTACTGGGTAATTGTTCGAGTTCCTTGTTTAAAAGTATGAATATCATATTCTAAGTTCGCCAGCTTCAGTGCACTAGCCTGACCATATATACTCTTCAACTCAGTCCACAAAACCTAAGCATTATCATGACTCAGGACAGTACGAGCAATGCCCTTTTCCAACGAATTTGTTATCCAACACAGAACAATAGTGTTGCAAGCATCTAAAACATGGAACAATGGAGCTCCCTGAGGTGGTAATGATATGCTTCCATCTATAAAACCATATTTGTGCTTCATTTTCAACACTACTCTCACAGTCTTAGACAACATTTGATAGTTAGGACCATCCAAGACTATGGGAATCACCGATTGAGCAAAGTTCTCATTATGATAAATGTAGAAAGGGTTACCGAAGTTCGGATCTGGAGCAGCACCGGCAGTAGCAGTAGTAGATCCAGCTCTAGTAGCAGAGGTGGTGCCACATCCATTCCCAGCAGTAGTGTTATTCCTCTGGGTGTTGTTGTTGACATAGTTTCCGTCGGACCGAATTGAAGATAAGGTCGAGTGAGTGGTGGTGTTTGAGGTTGGTTCGCTGAACCTTGATTATCCGCCATTACTCTAGATTTGCTTTGATACCATGTAAAAAATGAAGAATGTAGGAAAGAGTTTTGGAATCCTCAGCTTTTCCTACTGCTGGGTTTTGTTTATTTATAGATTCAAGTTTCACTACTTACATAACGGTAAGAGTGACGTGGCTAAACGCCATTCGTCCAAACAACTTAACACTAAAAACTAACAACATAAATAAAGCGTCGTCGTTCCATCCTTCTACAACTCCTATTGACGACGAAACGACTCCCACTCCGAAACGTTTCAACCGAACTGTTCTTCTTCTGAAATCGAACTCTCCAAACTTGGCGCCACTTTGCCTTGAGCAATCTGCTCCAGTTGATTCAGATCGACAACTCCTTTTCCCTTGTTCTTCATCAGTTACGGTTAACCGACTAACATAAATGGTGTGGTTAGTAGTAAGTACAAAGTGCTTACGGGTTAACCGAGACCCGACTAAACGGTTCTGGTTATAACCGAACCGAACCGATTGTCATATTATATCCGTCAATCCAGCGGAAAGGCTCGCTCTCCAGTCTCTAAGTTATTATTCCAAAACAACCGAAAACAAAAACTGATCTCAACGATGATGAAGAAGCGCAGTAGCAGTGGAGCTGACGTCGGTGCCGCCGTGAAACGGGCAAGAATGGAGGGGCAGGTAGCTGTGCGTTTGGGGCTTTCGGTGGCCGCGTCAGAGGATTATCACCAGATGATGGCGGCTGCAGAGGAAGTGATCAAGGGCTTCACATTCCCTCAAGCGGAAGGATTCATGCACGAAATCGAGTATGAGGCTCGAATCTTGGAGAAGGTGATGGACGTCGGCGGCGAGTCCAACATTGCAGCGCCGGAGAAGCTCCAGGACCTAGCCCGAGAAACAGAGTATTTTGACGGCGAGCCGGTTCTCGAAGGCGCCGTCGGCGCAAATCTTGCGGTGGCGGCGGGGATCGCTATCCCGCCGGAACCTGACGACGAGAAACCTGTCGGTGCTGCTGGGGCCGGGGAAGCTCTGGAGGAGAATGATAATTTTGTGGTGGACGCTGAGGAGGAACAATTGAAGACGTGGAATCTGTTTATTTCATGGACGACGGCGGTCAAGCCGATGACGGGGCATGCAGCGGCGGCGGGGAGCGATATTGCTGCGGCCCGACATCACGACGGTGAACAACCAGAAAATGGGTTTTTCAGAGGCGATGTCGGTATTGTTTGAAGTGGAGAAGAATCTCGTATAGAATATATAGTACTGGTTTTTGGTATGTTAATTGGTTCAAGATGGGCGGAACAGAGAAGATAGATCGGCCATTCTTTGGTAATTTTCATGGCATGCAGGTAGCGATTTTCTTTCGATAAACTGGGTGTAGTTTTCTGATATTTCTTCTTCTGATATACTTTTTTTTTTTTTTCGTATACTTGGTACTGGAAGGCAATTTTGTTACTGCTGTAATAATAGGATTGTGTTGGTCTCATTCGATCTCATTACTGAATTTATTGATTTTACCGTAGTATTGTAATTTACGACTCTCGCCGCCGGTGTAATACTCCTGGGAGTCCTGGTGGTTCTGATGTCGATGATGACCTCGACGAGCCCCAGGCAGATCCTCTGTTTTGACGGGAGCCAGAGCATTGTCTGAAGCAGGTGGCTCAGGAGTCGGGTTTTCCCCCGTATTCTCCAAAGATCCCGGTTACTATTCCTCAGCAGGTGTCGGTGAAGATTCTCCCTTCTCCGACTCTGCTACAGGCTCCAACCATCACTTGCGGCGGCGCAGAGGGGGAGGCACACTACTAAGCATGTTATCCTGGTAATAGATTCGTAATCGGATTTCACCCTGAACCCAACTAAAGAGCTGCTTCTTCTCGAGTGTAGTAAATCAGAGCCTCCTTGTCTATCCTGACGAACTAGGTGCAGCTGAGTCGAACTCTCCCAAGAAATTGCTCCGGCGAGTGGGGTCGTAAGTCCGGTCGTGATACACATCTAGGTCGAGCATATCGTCAAACACGTTGGAGGGCTCGCAGATGTTCAACTGGAGGGTCTCTCGTTCCAAGTGGGATTGATGTCCCATAAGTGGTTGTTAAGAACTAGTTGATCTCAGAGCTGCTTCCTCGAGTGTAGTAAATGAGAGCCTTCTCGTCTTTTTCCCGATGAACTAGGTGCAACAGCGGAAGAACAAGTCATATGGCCATGATAAGGACACCACCAGAAGATCACAAGATACCAAGGTGCTTATCATCGGTGCTGATTGCTGAAGGTGGTCGAAATCAGTGGTTTGAATGGATTTGACGACGAGATTTTGTTGATTTATAGTAGTGTATGTACACAATGTGTAATTATCCCTATAGGAGTAGAGTAGGGTTGGCGGCCAAACATATATATATATATATATATATATATATTCATATATATGGGTGGCTACTTCGGCGCACTCAGTTTTTTTGGTGCACCTTAAAAGTGTCAATAATACATTAAATTTTGAACTTAATTAGTACTTTCAATCTAATATGATGATATGACATAGAATCATAACAAATCAATCTATTACCCTAACCCCTTAACCTTCAATTTTGAATCCCAACCCAAAGAACACTTCTACTATGCTATATAGCATTGGTGCTTTAGGGGTCGTTTGGATGTGGAAATTCTAAAACGTGAAATTTGTCTGAATTTCCATGTTGTACAAAACCAAGGAATTGACTTGTGTAAATTGAAAAAAAAATTCACGTTTGAATAGGGTTTAGTTTTGTGGGAATTGATGGTGTGGAATTTGGAAAAAGAAGTAAGAAAACGTGGTAATGTCAAATTACTAGGGGGAGGTGTAGTTTTCTCAATTACCATGAATGTGGTAATTGAAGCCAATTTCCATGGTCCAATTTTCATACCATTTTTGCTCTCCCAAACATGGGTTTTTAACCCAATTACTGCATTATATGGTAATTGGGTCCAATTACTGCATTACATTTCCACATCCAAACTTAATGTACAACTCAAAGTTGTACCATAACATTAAATGTATAAGTTTAGGTTGTACCATAAAGCAATTTGTATCATTACGTTATGGTACAACTTTACAACTTGAAGTTGTACCATCACATAAAGGTACAAGTTCAAGTTGTACCATAAAAGAATTTGTGCAAAAAGTATAGATACAATATGAAGTTGTACCATAACGTAAATGTACAATTTTAAGTTGTATCATAAAGGCAAAAACATATAGCAGCATTACTATATAGCATTGTAAAATTTCTCCAACCCAAAATCTCAAATTATAAACCTAAACCCTAACCCTAAATCCCAAATCCTTCGAATTAAAGTAAATTTTGAATGATTTTTTTTCTTCAAATACATGTGCTTCTTGTTCATAATATCATAAGCAACAATTGATACCGATTTCACATGAATCGCCTGTTCAGAATGACAATTATAAGACAGGTGCACAATACGCCACTATATATATGCACCGATTTATCTCTGTAAAGAACGAACGAAAATAAGATCATAAAACCTGAGAAGGAGATCCTCTCCTATGGACTAGTGTCATATTGACGATACCACGTTAAAAAACTTCGGTGTTCTTGTTTGTTCTTTAGATTATTTGACATGATAGTAGAGCCTGCGATCTGAGATTGGTTAATCGTATTTCTCTAGGTAATTGTCTGATAACATTTGGACAGCCCAATCCAAGCGTCCGACGGCTGGTTCTCCCGTGAAGGACATCGATGACTGGACCACGATAACGCCCAGGTGGTCACTTGGCTTGCTTCGTCGATTGATGCGGCCACGGTTCTTAGCCTTCGTCGGTTTACCGATACTAGTGATATGTGGAAACATATATATGTTCTACATATACTCAGAATAATGCATCTTGTTAGTTCAAGCTGGAAACTCAGATTGTTTCGCTCAAACAAGGCGTAAGGGATATTCGTTCTTATTTTCAAGCTATCACCGATATTTGGACCGAGTATGATCTTCTTGCTGCCTCTCTTGTTTCGACTGCTGTCTCCGAAATGATGGCGGAACGATCTCGTTCTCATCTCATGCAGTTTCTTATGAAGCTTCGTCCTGAATTTGAGTCGATTCGTGCTTCTCTCTTACATCGGCAAGTGGACACTATTGATGAAGCTCTTTCTAAGCTTATGCGCGAAGAAACTCGTCTTCGCAGCCAACATCAACTCGACCAGCCTTCCTCCGCCATTGACTCTGCCTTTGCGGTTGGTCGCGGGGAGTCAGGCAGGCCTCAGTTCCATCCGAATGATACCAGCCAGCTTACATGCCACTTTTGTCGGGAACTTGGCCACATCCAGCCGCATTGCAAGAAAAGAAATGTTTGCATCTATTGCAAACGGTCTAGTCATATTATTTTGGAGTGCAAGTCCTTGGCTCATCGTAATCGTGCAGATGGGTCGTCCTTGGGCACAGCACGTTTTGGTGGCTCTTATGAGCGTCGCAGCGGCCCGGGTTATTTAGTGGAGGCTGCTCCCACTCGCTCCACTTATTCTTCTAGTGGGGTCGATGCTGCTCCCTTGACTGCGGACTTTGTGCGCCACTTGGTTTTAGTGGCCTAGAATTCTGTTTTGCCACTAATGGATCGTCAGGTGACTCGCGTTGGTTACTTGATTCAGCTGCTTTTAATTATATGACCAGTACCCATTCTAGTTTCTCTTCTCTTAAGCCGTCACATGTCTTGTCGTTACAACTGGCTAATGGTGCTCATCTTCTTGTACGTGGTATTGGGACGACTACTTCTGTCCATGTGAGCTTGGATAATACTCTCTATGTTCCTAAGCTTATTCCTAATTTAGTCTCAGTTGGGCAGTTACCAAAAAAAGGTTGTGAGGTACGGTTTACAGTCATGAGTGTGTTGTGCAGGATCCGAAAACAGAAGGGTGATCGGGAAGTGTAAGAAGGCAGGTTGTGTCTTTGTTCTAGATGAGATGATGTTTCGGCTGGAGACTCGCTGCCACAGCTGCGTTCGGGGATAGAGACATGCGAGGTTCGGGGTTCTTTGCCGCAGTTATGTAGTGGGTCAGCCAGTTTAGCTACTACACTAACTGCTTCAGATTTTTCTAGGAATGATTCGATTTCAGTTTTTGCTGTAAAGCCTAAGGGCTCTTTGGATTTTACCAAACAAGCTACTTTATGGAGTTTGTGGCATTGTCGCCTTCGACATTCCCACAAGGCACGATTATTGGATATGTTTTATCGCAGTTTGCTTCCTCATCATTTGCATTTGTATTTTGATGTGTCTGATTCGTGTATTAGTTGTATTGAGGCCAAAACTTCCCAATCACCCTTCCCTGACGGCGAGACAGTTTATACTGACTCGTTTGATTTGGTGCATATCGATTTATGGGGTCCCTCACATGTTGTGTCCCCATGTGCTTCCATTACTTCACTCTTTTTGTAGATCATACCATCATATATGCTTGGATCTACTTTCTGTGTCGGAAGTCGGAGTTGATTACTCATGCTAAGCTTTTTGTTGAGATGATTTGCACGCCGTTTGGAAAGACCGTCAAGGCTATTCGTTCTGATCCTGGGGGTAAATTCAGTTCGACTCCCCTGCTTGATTTATATAGGTATCATGGTATTCTCCATCAGCAGGCATGTCCAAGCTTCTCTAAGCAAAATGGTCTGGTCGAACAGAAGCTGTTATGGGACAATCCAAGTACCACATCGGTAATACAAGGGAAGGAACCCTTGTATATTAGAGTCCACCAAGCTCATTAGTACGAGGCCTTTTGGGGAGGACACCCAAGAGTAAAACCGTGCGGGCTTGGCCCAAAGCGGACAATATCGTACTAATTGAGCACCCCGGTTTTGACAGAAGCAACGTCATGTTTTATAACTGACTCTTGCATTTCTTTTTCATTCTCGGATCCCGCGCATCTTCTGGGTTGAGGCTGTGAGTACAGTAGTGTATCTCATCAATCGGCAAGTTACTCCGTTTCTTGGCAATCACTCTCCTTTTCAGCAGCTATACTCGACAGTACTTGACTACTCTCGGCTTCGGGTTTTCGGTTGCCTCTGTTTCATGCTCCTTACCAAGAAGTCTCGAGATAAGTTATCTCGAATAAAGGCTCGTTGTGCATTTGTTGGTTATAGTAGTCATTACAGAGGCTACTTGTGTTACGATTATGTTGCTTGGCGTATGCACATCTCGTGTCACATGTTGTTTTTAGAACATGTGATGTACTATCTGGTGGCCGAACATAAAGATTCCTCGAACTTAGATTTTTTGCGCTCCCTGCTCGTGTTTGACTCCTCACCTGCTGTCCCTCGGAATGATTTTTAGGGAGGGACATCTCTTCAAAATCATTCGCTTGATTCGAATGGTCCTTCTTTGGGGAGTACGTCCTCATCCCCAAGCTCGATGGGGGAAACTGCAGGACCCACTTCGTCTACAATGTCACCTTCTTCGAGCTCGGCCTCTGCACGTTCGACCTCCTCCCGTGTGTTGATGTCCATCGCAACCTTGCATGAAAGCTCATCACCCTCGTCTTCTTCAAGTCCTTAGGAAAGTGGGGGTGATTCAGCTAGCTTGCTACATGAGCTGGACACGCATCCACCGCTTTCATAACCATGAAGGTCTACGCGAACTACGATAGGACAGCTGCCGAAACGACTAGAAGATTATGATGTTTGTTTTTCGACTGAATCCATTCCCATACCCAGTCATTATCGGTATGCTCAAGGGAACATTAATTGGGACTCAGCTATGGAGGAATAGTTGTGTGCTTTAGAAGAGCAAAACACATGGTACTTGGTTCCATGCCCTCCTGGTGCTTCAGTAATAGGTTCAGTGGGTTTATACAGTAAAAATGAAACCCGATGGAACATTGGATAGGTAGAAGGCAAGGCTGGTTGCTCATGGGTTTAAATAGGAATATGAGATAGATTATGATGAAACCTTTGCTCTGGTGGTAAAGATGCAAACAATCGCAGTGTATTAGTCGTGGCAGCAATGAAGAACTCGAAGATCGCACAGTTTGATGTGAATAATGCGTTTCTTCATGGGAATTTGAAAAAATATATATATATATATGCAATGTCTAGAGGGGTACAAAAAGGGAGAACCAGGGATGATTTGTAGGTTAAGGCGTTCTCTTTGCATCCTGAAACAAGCACCACGAGCTTGGTTTGAAAAATTCCATGCGACCATTCTTTAGACTGAATTTGTACAAAGCCAAAATGATCCCTCAATGTTTACTCGTCAGACAGTTCATGGAAATACAGTTCTTCTGTTGTATGTCGATGACATGATAGTAACAGAAAGTGATACAGAGGGTATTCAGGAGTTAACTCAGTCACTACACGGGGCATTCAACCAAAAGGAGCTAGGAGAAGCGTCTTATTTTCTGGGTTAGGAAATACAGAGAAGCAAGGCAGGTTTATTTGTGAGTGAAAAGAAGTATATCAATGATCTATTAACAGCAATGTAGTATACAGACTGCAAACCGTGGTCGACTCCTATGGAACATAATTTAAAGCTCAGTCGTGACCGTGGGGTTCTATTAGAAGATCAAACTTTCTACATGAGTATTGTAGGGAGCTTGATCTATCTGACTCATACTCGTCAAGATATTGCATACGCAGTGCAGGTAGTGAGCCAATTTATAGGATTGGCGTGTACCACTCATCTGGAGGTTGTTCATCATTTACTGCGGTACCTTAAGGGTACTAGAGATGTTGGTCTATTCTTACATGTCGCTGGGGATGCAACCATTGAAGCATTTGCTGATGCAGATTATGTAGGGTGCTTGGATACTAGGAGGTCTGCTTCGGGTTGGTGTGTTAAGATAGGGAGGTCATTTATTTCATGGAGGTGTCTAAAACAAGATAAAGTATCCAAGTCGTCTACAGAGGCAGAATACAGGTCGATGTCAGAAGTTAGTTCATAGATGGTTTGGCTGCAAGGATTATTCCAAGAGCTAGGAGTTTATTTTCGTTTGCTTATGAGGATCTATGGGGATCATAGATGGTATGGGCTTCATAGTATACCCTAACGCTTAATGAGTGAACCCTAGGTCCTAATTATCTAAATCATAAACTATAAACCCTAAGATGGAGCATTCATCTTTTTGCCTATATTTGGACGAATCATAGCCGTCGACTCTTGTTTCTAATTAAATAGATCTTGGGGTATAAGATTTAGAGAACAAAGACCTAGATTTTGATCTTTGAGGGTTAGACTATAGCATCATGTCCAAAAGATCAATAAATTGAAGGTCTAGATAGCGTTTTCATACTCAAGGTATGCGGTACCCCCGATTTCACCTTGGGTACCGTAGAACTCGCCATATATATATATGGTGCCTTCTACGATACCCCGGGTGAAATCCGGGGTACCGCATACCCTGAGTATGAAAACGCTATCTAGAACTCGAATTAGCAGGATTTTTGGGCATGATACTATACCCTAACCCTTAATGAGTGAACCCTAGGTCCTAATTATCTAAATCTAAACTATAAACCCTAAGATGGAGCATTGATTGTTTTGCCTATATTTGGACGAATCATAACCGTCGATTATTGTTTCTAATTAAATTGATCTTGGGGAATAAGATTTAGAGAATTAAGACCTAGATTTTGATCTTTAAGGGTTAGATTATAGTATCATGTCCGAAAGATCAGTCAATTCAGGTTCTGGATATCGTTTTCTTACTCAAGGTATGCGGTACCCCGGATTTCACCCTAGGTACCGTAGAACTCCCCATATATATATATATATATATATATATATATGTGCGCCAATGTATCTATGTAAAGAACGAACGAAATAAGATCATAAAAAATGAGAGGGAGATCCTTTCCGTGGACTAGTGTCATATTAACGATACCACGTTAAAAAACTTCTGTGTTCTTTTTTGTTCTTTAGATTATTTGACAGATTCAGCTTGTGTTTGCATGCTTGCTGAAGAATGGGAGGGTGTTGAGGGACTTGAATCTCTATTATAGTATGACTGGTGATCCATGCTGCTGTGTAGCAGCTCCACCATCCAGAAAAAATTGCAAAACCTCTCATCCAACTGTCAAGTTACGGTTGTTGCAGTTACGGAGATAAAATGAAAGTTGCTCCTGATGTCCTTTGCGTAGTGAGTTGGGAACAAAATTAATGGTCCAAATTCTTCCTGTGGATAGGTAATGGAAATCAAAGCCTGCCTTGGTAGGATCACTTAAAGGTGGAGGTGTCCTCTTAAACCTCGATGATGTAGAGTTCCATGGCTCAGGCAGATGATTGCACGAGCAAACGGGATGTAGGAGGCCTTGTTGGTGGTGGAGGTCACGGAGTTAATATTTAAGAATCAACTTATGTATATATTGCAACATTTTTCTACCCTATTGATGCATTATAGCGAGGGTGAAATATGATATGATTTTGACCCTCAAATTTGGCAAAGCTTGGTATAGAAACCACATGAGCTTGATTTTTTTTCCTAAAATGCATGAATTGTTACAAAATTTTAGGTAAAATAACACTTGCATACAAATTTCTCTAGGTACACAATTTTGGCCAAGAACGCTACATTATCTTAGTGATTTAGGTGCAAATTGTTGCTAATAAAAGCGATTTAGTTGAATCGTTGCAAACTCAATGGATAAAAAAGTTTGTCCCTATTCAACGAACAAGACATTGATTCAGTGGTAATGCCATTAATTTTGAATCTGGAGGTTCCATGTTCGATTCGCTTAAGTACCTAATAAAAAAAAACATATATCACTTTAATGTATAAAAAAATTG
Source organism: Linum tenue (assembly GCA_946122785.1). Lineage (NCBI taxonomy): Eukaryota > Viridiplantae > Streptophyta > Magnoliopsida > Malpighiales > Linaceae > Linum > Linum tenue. The sequence goes on along the minus strand of CAMGYJ010000005.1, from coordinate 49,514,572 downwards.
GAAGGTGGTTTGTGCTTTAATGTATAAAAAAACATATATTCTGAAAACTTTTTAGGGACTACAAATTTTTCAGGGGACAATCTTTGTAGATTCTTGTAGGTTTAAATATGGCTTTGTGCTTGGTTATCGACAGATTGGTTTGGCTTTAGATATAAGTAACGAACAATTTAGATGAATCACTACAAACTCCATCGATATTGCCGGAGACTTCAACGAATTTTACTTAATGAATATCAAAACTTCAGAAGGTTGTAACTTTGTACTTGCTTATCCGATCAATGCAATGTGTTTGTTTTTTCTTTCACATAAATTTTAATAACTTCGCACCCGCAAATGGTCGAATGCGTTTTGGTCCCCATTCGTCTCCAAATAAGGATGTTTGCTGTCACAATGTGTTATTTTGTGATTTCGTTAAACTTTTGGACGTTTGTAATTAGGTGCTCTATAGTCAAATTGGGACAAAAAAAAATTTATTCTGCAAAACCTTTCAAGAATTACAAATTTTTCCGGGGGACAATTTTCCTCTCAAATCATCATATTTACTGTTCAAAATTTTGGAATTTGTCCGCCAACAAAACTTGTAGTCGTTGAAAAATTACGCAAAAAAGAGCATGGATTGTATGACAAAGCACAAACTAAACGTTTAGAATTTGGCGAAATCACAAAATATTTTATTTGGAATAATAAACCACCATATTTAGAAAAGAAGACGAAACATTTCACCTTCGAAATTACTCCCTTTGAAGTTCCAACCTATGCAGGGCAAAAATTATTAGAACCTCTAGCAATTTTGAAACTAGATCATCGAGTTTGCAATAATTTAGCAAAATCGCTTTCTTTACACTGATTTGAATAAAATCGCACTATTATCCTGAGCGATCTTATGTCCAATTGAAAATAAAGTAACAACTTATATATTTTGGGAAAATCCCTACTTAAATAATGAGAGGCGCATAGGTGACGTCTAGGAGACGCGACGAGGCTCCTCTCGTTTTGTCCGTTTCCTTTTTCCTGAAGAAGTCCAGGCCCAAATATGTTTTTATGGGGACACGATGGGCTCCCGGCCCATCTCAGCACCAAAAGTCTCATATAAAGTCTGACAATCCAGTGGGAAAGGCTCGCTCTCCTGTCTCTCCAAAACAAACGAAAAGAAAAACTGATCTCAACCAAGATGAAGAAGCGCGGTAGCAGCGGAGGTGACGTCGGTGCCGACGCGAAACGGGAAAGAATGGAGGGGCAGGTAGCTGTGCGTTTGGGGGCTTTGTCAGAGGATTATCACCAGTTGGCGGCGGCGGCGGAGGAAGTGAAGGGCTTCACATTCCCTCAAGCTGAAGGATTCATGCTCGAAATCCAGCACGAGGCTCAAATCTTGGAGAAGCTGATGGATACCGGCGGCGAGCCCACCATTGCCGCGCCGGAGAAGCTCCAGGACCTAGCCCGAGAAACAGAGTATTTTGACGACGAGCCGGTTCTTGAAGGCGCCGTGGCCGCAAATCTTGCTGCGGGGGAGGAGAAGGTGGTGGACGTCAACGTTGCGGCGGTGGAGAAGTTTCACGATCTAGCCCAACAACAACTGGAGTATTTTGAACCTCACGAGGAGAAACCTGTAGCTGTTGCTGCTGCTGCTACTGCGGAGAAGAATGAGAATTTGGTGGTGGACGCTGAGGAGGAACAATTGAAGACCTGGAATCTGTTTATTTCATGGACGTTGGCGATCAAGCCAATGCCGGTGGATGCAGCGGCGGCGGAAGGAGACAACGACGGCGAACAAGTAGAAGATGGATTTTCTTTTGATACACTTGGTTAGCTTCGGATACTTCTTCTTTCTCCTTCTTCTGATAAAAAAAAACTTTGTACAATTGATCACGCAAGGCAATTTTGCTAATGCTGCTGTCATTATGGGATTTTGTTGGTCTCATTCGATCTCATTTGCTTGCTCTGCTGAACTTATCGATTTTACCTCATGCACCGTAGTATTGTAATTTATGATTCTCGCCGCCGGTGTAATACTCTTGGGCGCCCTGGTGGTTCTGATGGCGATGATGGCATCGACGAGCCCCAGGCAGATCCTCTGTTTTGATCGAAGGTGAAGATTATTCCTTCTTTCTGACGAACTAGGTGCAGCTGAGCCGAATTCTCCCAAGAGATTGCTCCGGCGAGTGGGGCCGTAAGTCCGATTGTGATACACATCTAGGTCGAGCATATTGTCGAACACGTTGGAGGGCTTGCCCTTCAACTCGAGAGTCTCGTTCCAAGTGGGATTGAGGTCCCATGGGTGGTTGTCAAAAACTAGTTGATTCCAGAGATGCTTCTTCTCGAGTGTAGTAAATGAGAGCCTCCTCGTCTCTTTCCTGACGAACTAGGTGCAGCTGAGCCGAACTCTCCCAAGAAATTGCACCTGCGAGTGGGGCCGTAAGTCCGGTCGTGATACACATCTAGCTCGAGCATATCGGCGCACACGTTGGAAGGCTTGCCGGTGTTCAACTAGAGGGTATCGTTCCAAGTGGGATTGAGGTTCCAAGGGTGGTTGTCAAGAACTAGTTGATCCAAATAACTTGAGTTGTTGGGAGAGATTCGATCATGGATCATATATCATTTACTAGCACACTCTCTCAAACGAAAGCTACCATATATGGACTTGAAGTTTGCACAGGTCGGGACGTACACCGTGTGCTTAAAAGAACACATGGGGATCATCGGGATTCGAAGAGAAGACCTTTCTGTCAAATCAGGCTCTGATACAATGTCAAAAACCAATTGATCCCAATAACTCGAATTATTGCGAGAGGTTCAATCATAGATCATATATCATTTATCATTTACTAACAGTGGTTTGGGTAGGAGGTTATGGCATAAATGATGGAAGTACCCTGGCCGTCTTTTTGGTAGGAGGTTACGAGCGTCAACCACTTTGACTACTAGTTTCTGGTTCCAAGCCATGGCGGTGGCTGGAGATGGAGGAAATATATAGTGAGAGATGTGGGGAATCGGGAATTATGTTTTTTTTAGTGTGGAAGGCAGAGGGAAAGGGGGAGAAGTAGAAGAGATAGTCGAACGTTGGGTTGAGTGTGATTTGATTGGGTTTAATTGTTTGATTTCTTGTCTTATTTTTTAAGTCGCATGCTGATTATATTAAATTATTGAATTTTCATATGGAGATGATAAAATGAACTCTTTGTTATTTGTTCAAACGTGTTTACTGAAATGTGCAAAAATTAACTTTGTTGATCATTTTGTCCTAAGTGATAAGTTGTGTGACCATTTATGATAATTATCGAATTTTATTTTAAAAAGTTAATAGCATTATTTATTCTTTCAATTCTAATATTATAAATTAATAAAAATATTCATTTAACTGAAGTAGAATTGATGGGACGATTCTTTTTGTCAAAGGTTTTCATTTTGTAGGTTTATGTGATCCGTTCTTGGTTGAGTTGGTGGCTTTCCGTGATGTTATTCGGTGGTTCTCTCTGATGGGTTTAACTAAAGTAGAATTCCAGGGCGATGCGCAAAGAGTCATTGACAAGTTTGAACGATCGGAAATTTGGGATGTGGATGGTGGAAGGATTCTTAAAGACATTCGTGGGTTGCGACAGCAGTATTCGCATTTCAGAATCTCTTTTGTTGGTAGGATGAGCAACCGGGTGGCCCTTGTTGTGGCCAAGAAGGCCCTTTCATTGTTTCCTGCGTCTGTTGATAGTTTTGATTTGAAACTTTGGTTTTTGTTTGAGTTGTAAACATTCGTATCTATTTTCCTTGGTAATACAATTGATCTAGTGGCAAAAAAAAATATTCATTTAATATTTTTCAAAAAATACACCTACATTATTAAAACTTAACAAATATATCCTTCCATCTATAATTTCCAGAATCACATGTGTATATATATATATAGTGGCTTCTTCGATGCACTCACAAAAATGCGTGCATTCAGTGCACACAATTCTAAAAGTACCATTAAGATAATAATAAAAATTGAATTTTAATTGATAGCATTAGTTTGAAATGATGATGTAACATATGATCATGACTAATCAAACTATTACCCTAATACCTAAACTTCAAGTTTGTACATAAATCCAAAATTATAAACTCTAACACTAAATCCCTAAACTCTAAACCTTCAAATAAAAGTGATTCTTGAATGATTTCCATCATATCACAAATGACAATTGACATCGTTTTGACATAAATAGTCTGCTCATAATGATGATTATGAGGCGAGTACATTGAATTCACCCAAAGAATTGAGTGCACTGAAGACAAATATATGTGGTGTCTTCTATCAAACCATGGGTAAATCTAGGGTACCTCATAGAGGTGGTAATAAAATGCTATCTAGACCTTGAATTAATCATACTTTGGGGCATGATATTATTCCCTAATCCTTGACGAGTGAACCCTCTTAATTATCTAAATCATAGACCTAAACACTAAGATGGTGCAAATAATTTGTTGGATGTATTTGACGAATGATGATCGTCAATTATTGTTTCTAATTAAATTGATCTTAGTGTATGAGATTTATAGAATTAAGATCTAGGTTTTAATCTTTATGGGTTGGTGTATAGTACTATGTCCCAAACTCCGGTCTATTCAAGGTCTAGACATAATTTTCTTACACATTATATACCCTACCTATTATTTTACTGAAGTTATGATAGAGCCACACATATCTATATGGTGGCTTCTCGATGCACTCACAAATGAGTGCTTACAATGCACTTAACTCTAAAGGTAGCATTAAGAGATCAATTTTTGGATTTTAATTGGTAAGATTTGTATGATATAATGATATAACATAGGATCACAACTAATGAATCCATTACCCTAACCCCTAAACCTTCAATTTTGAACACTAAACCTAAACCTCAAATTATAAAGTCTAAACCCTAACCCCAAATCACAAAACTCTAAAATCGTCAAATCAAAGTAAATCTTGAAGGATTTTGTAAAAATTTATGTGTTTTCTTGTCCATCATATCACAAGTGACGAATGATGTTTTAACATAAATGCCCTTCTAAGAATGATGATTATGAGGCGAGTGCATTGAATGCACCCAAAAAAGTGAGTGCACCGAAGAAGCCTTCTAAGAATGTCGTTTTTACATGTGTTTTTTTCTCTCACATGGCATGCTAACTATACTCAATTAAATGATTTAGGATGGAAATAGACGGAATGGCCTTTTTTCTATTCGTCCATACGTGTTTTATTGAAACGTGTAAAAGTAAACTTTAGTGACTGTTTTGTACTGAGTAACAAGTTGTGTGACTGTTTATGATAATTGTCCTTGGTTATGGTGCATTCAAACGAAGTTACGTCCTAAACTTAGACGTGGCAAGTGGAATGAATTCATGACTTAGTGGATTGAATTGGTGGATTGATGGATCAAATGGATTGGTGGATTGATTCATGGATCCAAGTGACATCCAAAACTTAGATTATCATGCAAATTTTGAAAAGTTTAGGTACTACAATGTCATAATAATAAAAATTAAGGTAACAAAACGCAAGTGTTCAATGATATTTTTGTAAAGAAATTAATTTTAGGTATCAAATTGTAAAGTATAAAAATTATAGGTACGAAATTATAATTTGCCAACAATCCGTGAATCTACTAATCCAATTGGAATTGGATCAAATGGATTGAATTAGTTGAATATTTAACCAGATGTCCGCATTAGATTCGAAATTGTCACCTCTATCTAAACCATTTTTTACAGAACGAAACAGGGAAACCATGTTCATTTACAATAGTGGAGCTATAATATTGATCACTGCTAACCAGTCCATTGGTAATGAATTCAACCTTGTTAGTGGAACTAAGTCCTAGAACACACGAAAAAGGTTCTACTTATATGTCTTGTATTAGACTGTTTCTAACGGTTGAATCATTCATTTATTAAGTAATGTCTAATATATCGTTTGATAACACCATAAATATACATATTTATTCCCTCATTTATTGATTGTTTGAGATCGATTTGTTGCATTTTTAGCCAATTTTATGCTAGGTTGTGCCTATTTGTGATACTTGAAGTCCTAGAACGGTAATGAGGGCTTAGGAGCAAGTTTTGGGACATTTGAAGAATAACGAGACATGGAGGATGAGAATTTGAATTACATGGTCCGGAAGGCTGTTCCCCAATCGCGGTTCTCGACTTACCACTTTGAACACAGACAAAGCCATCCCCTGTTTGACAGTCACTATTCCACGACCACGGAAAGTCCACGCCAAGAGATGATTTGATCATCCATTGACCATTGGAGCTTGGATTCATCCTGTTGGAGTGGCTAACGACGTTTTGGAGCAAACTTTCACCGTTAGCACGATGATCTCTACTTCAGCCTTCGTATTTTCATCTTTCTCCATGGAGTAAACTTCCTTTTCATTTGGGTACGAAGAACCCTAGTTTTTTTATGTTAGGATAACATTGTATGAACCCTTGAATTGTTGAAGTGATCTATTATATTCAATAGAGGCATTCTTCAGAATCAGTTGGAAGTAGTGACCACATGCTTTGTATTATTCTTTAACCAAAGAAAGAGAACATCTGATTAGGTTAAGAGAGCAACTTCAAATAGATGTAGTGAATCGATTGCACGAGTAGTGAATCAAATCATTGCTCTGTATTGGAATTCATTCTAATATAGTAGGTCTATTTTCATTGCCATGGCAGTTCAGACCGGTTGAGGATAATCTCCCTTTGGTTGATCTGTTTAAAAGGGCTTGGTTTGCATTAGTCGAGATTCTAATCTAATACCGGACCTTCTGCAGTATAATTATCAGTGAAATGAATTAAGGAAATTACAACTTTGACATAACTACAGTCTAGGAGAACATATACATGAGTGAGCTTTCTCATAACTGAATTCGAATAAACTTCATGCTTTGTTAGTTTAGCTTAGTAATGACATTATGACGTGGTTTCTATAAAATAGATTGTTTGTCAAGTATAGTACATTTAGGCCTCTGGTTGACATTAGAAATTTATTCCACTATAATCCTTAATTTGTGGTTACACTTGGCCACGAATTAGAGTGTGTGTAAAAGCGAGTCAGGGTTTTGGAGTCATTGCCAGGGACGGTTAGATTATTTAGAAAGTGAAGATCTGTTACTTTAGATTTCTTTTTCTGACTTTATTCTCATTCCACCTTTGCTCTTCACATATTGTTTCTACTTTTCTTATGGCAGGTTAGTGCATGACCCGAAGTCAATCGGGTGATCTATTACCTTTGGACAATTGTATCAAATTTACGTTACCGAAATTTAAGAAGGAAAGAGAGGGTAGACGAGCTCTCTTCCAATGAGAACCTAGAACAAATTGTGCTACAAAGAGCACATCACCATGCATGAGGAAGCAGTCCAGGGTAACGCTAAGAGGACCATGTGGGGACTACTTCTCCCCCAAGGTCGAGGAGATCAAGCCCAACATTGTGAATAAACTCATTACTGCTTATACCTTTAATCGTAGTCATGATCGAGTTTTAAATTTATAAGTTGATGCACACTCACTAGTCACTCCTTACTAGGGAAAGTATAACCATGCTTGGGATGTAGTAAAATGGCTCGGCTATATTCCAAAGGGTCACTGTTGGCGATTCCTAAACTAAAGATCGATAGATGAGAAGAGGTACTTGGGGTAACTCCCTCGCCCTATCTTAGGCCTAACATGCAAATGGATAACTATGTTTGGTTTATCCGATAGGATACGGAACTCTCTAATCTGGAGATTTCGACCTCCTCCAAACACGGCCCACAAAGACCCATTGTCACCTCAGTCTAAGTTTGCGTGCTAGGGTTGCTCACGTAATTCCTCTCAATAGGTTCAACCTATCATGCATATTAAAGAGTCGGATATGTGCATATGCGAACATGTAAAACATTGCTCTAGGAATGTTTGGTCGCCTCATCCACTAAGGAACCCTAAGATCATTCATCTACCCTTAATCTTCCAGTTGGTGCTACCCAGTCTAACTCTAAAACTGCTACCCAATGTTAGCTCATCATAGGCTAGTAGAGAAGAGTAGGACGACTTACCCAAGCATAATTAAGCATAATATCAATAGAATTAACATATCATTACATAAACCCTAACATAATTCATTTATCTACATTATATACCTCCAAAGCTCTCATCCACTTCCTCTCCTCCTCTTCTTCTCCAAGCTTGTACTTCTCTCTCTAATCTCTCTTTAGAATCAGAAATATGCCAAAGCCATCTATTTAAGGAGAGGAGGCCCCTATTTATAGAGTTTTGAGATTTTGGGCAAGTTCATGGCTGTGCTGGGAAAGATCATTGGCGCGAACTTGATGACGGAGGCCGCAATCTTCATCCACTGTCTTTTCGTTCTTTGTCCAAGGGGGAGATCGCGGGCTGACTTCACAGTCGTGGTCCGTGAGTCACGACCACGATCTTTCTTGCAGACTGGAAAGACGGAGGCCGCGAGATGATAGGAGAAACTCTCTGCTTTTCCTATGTTGGCCACTTATGAAGTTCATGCCCGAAGTATCAAAGATCGAGGGCGGGATACTTTGCTCTTTGGGCCGCGATCTCAGCTCCATCTTCGCGCACTCTTTTTCCGGCCATGATCTTCTGGGTCTAGGCCGTGATCTTAGTGTTTCCCATCCATGCTACACTTGTGATCTTTTTAGTACCTAATTCACATGTATTGTCTAATACACCCTAATATGATGATATAATTCAAGAGGAACGAAAAGGGATATATCCTAAAATATATTAATCATTATGAACGAAATAATAATGTCCATGCTGTCGAATCCCGATCGTCCATGGATACCAAAATTGATAAACTTCTTGAGATGGTTGCAAGGAAAGTGTCTTTAGCTGTCAACCAATCTGCACTTCCAGCTCTCCGCAATATCATTGGTGTTCTACCATCAATCATGTCTCGAGGACTACTCGGCAACGCAGGAGGCCTCTACACTTGAGGAGCAGGTGGATATCATTGCCAACTCCTGGAACAACAACCCCTTCGGCAACACCTATAATCCGAGGTGGCGCAATCACCCTAAATTTGTGTGGTCCTTACTAAATCCTCGAACACTCGGATTCCATGCACCAGCTGGAGGGTAACAGCACTTGCAACAACTAAAACCTTACCAGCCTCAAAACTCCCAGCAACATCCTCTTTAGCTATAGGGTGCAGGAGGCACTCCCCAACACAAGCTCTCTAAGCTAGAGGATCTGGTTACCGCTTTTTCTACCTCAACTTCCCATAAGTTTAGGGCCCTTGATAAGTCTGTGGAGGTTTCTACTGAAAAGTTCAAAACATTTAATGGCAGACTAAAGAACCATCAGGCTTCTATGCAAAATCTGAAGACCCAGTTAGGAAACCTTGTCAAGGCACTGATGGCCAGAGCTCCAGGGACTTCCCCAGGGAACACAGTGGCGAATCCCAGAGATCAGAATGCAAGGTTGTATGTCATATCATTGCAAAGTGGGAAGGTGATAGATGATGTGCATCCCAGGTGCCATGTCGAGGTGGAGAGTCCTCCACCAGCTTCAGTGAAGGCTCTAGAGCAGGAAAAGGTGGCGGAGGTTCAGGCATCCAAACAGAAGCTAGTAGTGGCTGAATACTAGCCTAAGCTCCCTTTTCCATCCGGATGCATAAGGATCACCTGGAGGCAGACTTCGGGAAATTCATGGGCATGCTTAAGCAACTACACATCAACGTTCCATTTTTGGAAGCCATGAGCCAGATGCCAAAGTATGCAAAATTTCTGAAAGACATGTTCACCAAGGAAACAAAGCTTAGTGACCTCTCCACGGTCATGCTTAGTGAGGAGTGCTCCACCATTCTACAGAATAAGCTTCCGCAGAAATATAAAGATCCTGGGTGTTTTACTATTTCATTGAAAGATTGGTTCACTGCATGTAGAAAAGTCATTGACGGACTTAGGACCAAGCATCAATGTCATGTCGACTGTTTAGGAAGTTTGGCCTAGAAAAATCCAAAGAAACTTGGATGAGTGTACAATTGGTTGATCTATCTATAGTACATCCTATGGCCACAGTGAAGGACCTCCTAGTTAAGGTTGACAAGTTATTTTATCCTGTGAATTTTGTTATCCTGGATATCAATGATGTGCATGATGGGACATTAATCTTAAGAGTAGGTGAGGAGCAGGTTACCTTCTTCATTGCAAACAACATGAAACTACTATCTGTGCATGATCCTGGTGTGACATGAAATGTGATGTTTGACTTTGTACCCTCTTCTCTACATGCCTTATCTCACCATATACACGAGGCTTTCGTGTGTCCTTTTGTGGTGACTGTTTTGCAGGATAATCAACCACCTCCCCCACTTTTTCAGCCACTTAAGTCGTCAAAGGAAAACTCTCAAGAGGAGTGGAGACATAAGCTAAAGGCATCAAAACCTACAATGAAGAAAGTTGGAGACTACTATGAGGTAGTCCCATCCCCTCAATCGCGACCACCCTGGCCAATCGAGTCTTGCTTACTTGCATCTTCCCAGATGGCTAGGTGGAGTTAGCTCGCCCTAATGGCCAATCACTCCAGGTACATGGAAATCACTTGAAGTTGTGCCTTAAGAGTGATGTGGATCCGCTCTTGTAGGCACCTGGTTCTACACTACCTTCAAATCCACTTGTTTCTTCTAGCTACAAAAACGTAAGAGAAACCGCTAGTGAGGAACCAATCCAACATCGGTATGCATTTTCTTTCCCTTTTCTTTATTTATTATTTTTTTTTTTTTTTGTTATTGTCTTGTTTGTGTGTTTTGCCGAGTCTCGGTCATGTCATGTTCCCATTTTGCTGTGTATTTTTTCCTTTGGTTGGTGTGTTCAGGGGAGCGAGTGGTCACATTTTTTTGGAAATTACCAAGTCTATGGCATTACAGTCAGGGGGAGACATTACACGGTTGGGTAATTCAAGTCTCCAAATCATGTTTTGCTCTATCCCTATTCCACGGTCCCAGTTGGTGTTCCACGACCATGGTATTGAGTAGCCCCACCCATGGAATGACCACTCAATTCCACGGCCCTAGGGTCGAGTTACACGGTCAGGGAATCCATGTTCCAGACCATATAATGCTATCGCTATGTCCCTACTACACGGTCTGAAGTTCTTCCACGATCGTGGAATGCGAGCCCAAATAGTGTAACTCGCCTATATATATTGGTGATACCAAGATCATGGAATGGGATAAAATGGGGAGGAGATTAGGTCACCAATATATATATAACCTGAGAAGGAGATCCTCTACTTGGACTAGTGTCATATTGATGATACCACGTTAAAAAAATTTGGTGTTCTTGTTTGTTCTTTAGATTATTTGACATGGTATTAGAGCCTGCGATCAGAGATTGGTTAATCATATTTCGCTAGGTAATTTTCCGATAACCTTTGCCGCTAGGGTTTTGCTTGGCTTCTGCCTCAGGCGGTCAACTTCTTTTCTCCGTTGGCGCTAGGGTTCTTGTCAGGTTTCTTCATCAGGTGGATTCTTGGCTCTATGGTTCTGTATTAGCCGTGGCAGCAATGAAGAACTGGAAGATCGTACAGTTTGACGTGAAGAATGCGTTTCTTCATGGGGATTTGAAAGAAACAATATATATGCAATGTCCAGAGGGCTATGAGAAGGGAGAACCAGTGATGGTTTGCAGGCTAAGGCTTTCTCTTTACGGCCTGAAACAAGCACCACGAGCTTGGTTCGAAAATTTACATGCGACCATTCTTCAGGCTGGATTTGTACAAAGCGATCCCTCGATGTTTACTCGTTAGACGGTTCAGGGAAATACTGTTTTTCTGCTGTATGTCGATGACATTATAGTAACAGAAGGTTATACGTAGGGTATTTAGGAGTTAACTCAGTCACTACGCGCGACATTCAACCTAGAGGAGCTAGGAGAAGCGTCTTATTTTCTAGGTTTGGAAATATAGAGAAGTGAGGCAGGTTTATTTGTGAGTCAAAAGAAGTGTATCAATGATATATTAGCAACAACACATTATACAGACTGCAAACAGTGCCCGACTCCTATGGAACATAATTTAAAGCTCAGTCATGACAGTGGGTTTCTATTAGAAGATCAAACTTTCTACAGGAATATTGTAGGGAGCTTGATCTATCTGACTCATACTAGTCCAGATATTGCATACGCATAACAGATAATGAGCTCGTTTATGGGAGTGGCGTGTACCACTCATATGAATGTTGTTTATCGTTTACTTCGCTACCTGAAGGGTACTAGAGATGTTGGTCTATTCTTTCCTGCCGATGGGGATGCTTGACAGATTCAGCTTGTGTTTGCATGCTTGCTGAAGAATGGGAGGGTGTTGAGGTACTTGATCTCTATTATAGTATGATTGGTGATCCCATGTTGCTGGTAGCAGCTCCACCATCCTGAAAAAATTGCAAAACCTCTTATCCAACTGTCAAGTTACGGTTGTTGCAGTTACGACGATAAAATGAAAGTTGCTCCTGATGTCCTTTGCGTAGTCAGTGGGGAACAAAATTAATGGTCCAAATTCTTCCTATGGATAGGTAATGGAAATCAGAGCCTGCCTTAGTAGGATAACTTAAAGGTGGAGCCGTCCTCCTAAACCTAGATGATGTAGAGTTCCATGGCTCAGGCAGATGATTGCACGAGCAATCGGGAGGTAGGCTGCCTTGTTGGTGGTGGAGGTCACGGAGAGTTAATATTTAAGAATCAACTTATGTATATATTGCAACATTTTTCTACCCCATTGATGCATTATAGCTAGGGTGAAATATGATATGATTTTGACCCACAAATTTGGCAAAGCTTGGTATAGAAACCACAGAAGCTTGATTTTTTTTTTCAAAATGCATGAATTGTTACAGAATTTTAGGTAAAATAACACTTGTATAAAAATTTCTCTAGGTACACAATTTTGGCCTAGAACGCTACAGTATCTTAGTGATTAAGGTGCAAATTGTTGCTAATAAAAGCGATTTAGTTGAATCGTTGCAAACTCAATGGATAAAAAAAGTTTTTCCCTATTCAACAAACAAGACTTTGATCTTGTGGTAATGCCATTAATACCATTTTGAATCAAAAACATATATCACTTTTATAAATAAAAAAATAATTTGGACGGTGGTTTGTGCTTTATCGTCGAATCAAGACAAACTTTTTTTATTCTGAAAAAACTTTCAGGGACTACAACTTTTTTAGGGGACAATCTTTGTAGATTCTTGTAGGTTTAAATATGGCTTTGTGCTTGGTTATCGGCAGATTGGTGTGGCTTTAGATATAAGTAACTAGCAATTTAGATGAATCGCCGCTAATAAAAGCAATTTAGATGAATCGCTACAAACTCCATCGATATTGCTGGAGATTTCGACGAATTTCACTTAATGTATTTCAAAATTTTAGATGGTTGTAACTTTATACTTGGTTATCCTCTCAAGTTATCCTCTCAAAGTAATGTGTTTGAGTTTGGGAAAACTCACCCCGACCAAACTCATTGTCATCTCTACTCGGTGCCTCCGTTTCCTTTTTCCTGAAGAAGTCCAGGCCCAAATATGTTGTTATAGGGACACGATGGGCTCCCGGCGAGCCCATCCCAACACCAAAAGTCTCATATAAAGTCTGACAATCTAGTGGGAAAGGCTCGCTCTCCTGTCTCTCCAAAACAAACGAAAAGAAAAACTGATCTCAACCAAGATGAAGAAGCGCGGTAGCAGCGGAGCTGACGTCGGTGCTGACGCGAAACGGGCAAGAATGGAGGGCCAGGTAGCTGTGCGTTTGGGGGCTTTCTCAGAGGATTATCACCAGATGGCGGCGGTGGCGGAGGAAGTGAAGGGCTTCACATTCCCTCCAGCTGAAGGATTCATGCTCGAAATCCAGCACGAGGCTCAAATCTTGGAGAAGCTGATGGATACCGGCGGCGAGCCCACCATTGCCGCGCCGGAGAAGCTCCAGGACCTAGCCCGAGAAACAGAGTATTTTGACGACGAGCCGGTTCTTGAAGGCGCCGTGGCCGCAAATCTTGCTGCGGGGGAGGAGAAGGTGGTGGACGTCAACGTTGCGGCGGTGGAGAAGTTTCAGGACCTAGCCCAACACCAACTGGAGTATTTTGAACCTCACGAGGAGAAACTTGTAGCTGTTGCTGCTGCTGCTGCTGAGAAGAATGAGAATTTGGTGGTGGACGCTGAGGAGGAACAATTGAAGACCTGGAATCTGTTTATTTCATGGACGTCGGCGATCAAGCCAATGCCGGGGGATGCAGCGGCGGCGGAAGGACACAACGACGGCGAACAAGTAGAAGATGGATTTTCTTTTGATACACTTGGTTAGCTTCGGATGTTTCTTCTTCTTTCTCCTTCTTCTGATAAATTTTTTTTTTGTACAATTGATCACGCAACGCAATTTTGCTAATGCTGCTGTCATTATTGGATTTTGTTGGTCTCATTCGATCTCATTTGCTTGCTCTGCTGAACTTATCGATTTTACCTCATGCACCGTAGTATTGTGATTTATGACTCTCGCCGCCGGTGTAATACTCCTGGGAGCCCTGGTGGTTCTGATGGCGATGATGGCGTCGACGAGCCCCAGGCAGATCCTCTGTTTTGATCCGGGTTACTTTTCCTCAGCCGATGACGCTGGAGATTCTTCCTTCTCCGACTCTGCTACGGGCTCCACCATCACTTGCGGCGGCGCAGAGGAGGAGGCACACTAATTAAGCACGTTATCCTGACAGTAGATTCGTAATCCGATTGCACCCTGAACCTAGCTGCTTCTTCTCGAGTGTGTAAATGAGAGCCTCCTCGTCTTTCCTAACGAACTAGCTGAGCCGAACTCTCCTAAGAAATTGCTCCGACGAGTGGGGCCGTAAATCCGGTCGTGATACACATCTAGGTCGAGCATATCGTCGAACACATTGGAGGGCTTGCCGATGTTCAACTCGCGGGTCTCGTTCTAAGTGGGATTGAGGTCCTATGGGTAGTTCTCAAGAACTAGTTGATCCCATAGTTGTTTCTTCTCGAGTGCAGTAAATGAGAACCTCCTCGTCTTTCCGGATGAACTAGGTGCATCTACCATCTGAGCTGAACTCTCCCAAGAAATCTCTCGTCTTTCCGGATGAACTAGGTGCATCTACCATCTGAGCTGAACTCTCCCAAGAAATCTCTCCGGCGAGTGGGGCCATAAGTCCGGTCATGATACACATCTAGCTCGAGCATATCGTCGAACACGTTGTAGGGCTTGCTGATGTTCAACTTGAGGGTCTCGTTCCAAGTGGGATTGAGGTCTCAAAAGTGGTTGTCAAGAGCTAGTTGATCCAAATAACTGGATTTGTTGGTAGAGGTTCAATCGTGTATCATATATCATTTACTAACACACGCCCTCAAACGAAAGCCACCATATATGGACTTGAAGTTTGTATAGGTCCGGACATACATCATGTGCTTAACAAAACACATGGGGTCATCGAGATTTGAATAAAGATCTTTCGATCTAACCAGGCTCTGATGTCATGTCAAGAACCAATTAATCCCAATAACTCGAGTTATTCAGAGAGGTTCAATCATGAATCATTGATTCGCACAAAACTACACCACAAATTAATCCCGACTAGAGCCTGATTCGGGCTCAATTATACATATTTTACCCCTCATTTCTTATTCGTTTGGCTTAGTATTTCATCGTTCCTCGACATATTTCACGCTAGGTTGTGCTTGTTTTGATACATTTCAGGTCCTAGCACGTGTGGAAGGGTCGAGAACGAATTTTGGGATAATTGGAGGTCAAAAAGCGCAAAAACCGAAGAAAAGTCCGACAAGGAAACAACCGCAGTTCACGGCCGGACAAGGCAGTACACGGTCTTAACAAACCGTGAACATCGAGTAGTCTAGCGAGGTTTTAGAGGTTACTGACGACAAGGAAGTTCACGGTCTCTAAGACCGTGAACTGGAGGCCATTGACCGTGAACCCAGTAGAGTGAAGCGGTGCGTTTTGAATGACGCTGAGTTCACGGACGCGTTTAGGTGTTCACGGCCGTGAACTGGCCAACGTGTTTAGGTGTTCTTCGATTTTGTGCTTTTTGACCACCAATTATCCCAAAACTCGTTCTCGACCCTTCCACATGTGCACGTCTGGGTGTCCTTATTGCTCAGAGGAACAACAAAAATTATGGATGCGCATTGGAGGACTTTCTTCAAGGGAGGAAATATGGACAAAATATCTATTCATTGGAAGAAAGGAAGTGTCCTTACTGCTCCTAAACAAGAAGGAGGAATTGGGTTCAAAGATTTCCATCAGTTCAACTTTGCCCTCCTTCCCAAACAAGGATAGAGAATTCTCAATAGAGATCAAGAAACCTGGGTGAGACTCCTCAAAGGCCTTTATTTCCCTCACTCTAACTTTATGAATGCAGGTAAAGGTAGGAAATCCTCTTGGATCTGGTCCAGCATCTATGAGGCGAAGGAGATCCTAAGGCTAGGTGCTAGGGAAAACATGGGAAATGGCAGAAGCATTGGCATTGACAATGATCCCTGGATCCCTAGCCCACATGGCTTTAAGCTCCAACAAAATCAAAGACAACAGTTGAAGGTTATCGAGTGGATATGAACGATGGAAGTGATTGGAATCTTGATCTTATTAAGCAATCCCGCCTTCAGAAGAAGTGGAGGCTATTAAGAGAATCCCAATTGGCATGGATAACCTTGATGACTCGTGGGTTTGGCATCTTGAGAAGTCGGTTGCTATTAAGAGAATCCCAATTGGCATGGATAACCTTGATGACTCGTGGGTTTGGCATCTTGAGAAGTCGGTTGCTTTTTAAGTCTAGTCGGCTTACCATCCCTTCAGAACCAATGAAAGAAACATGATAGGCTCATAGGATCTTAACCACCAAGACTGCATGTCTGACTGTCCTTACTGCTCAGAGGAACAACAAAAATTATGGATGCGCATTTGAGGGCTTTCTTCTATGGAGGAAATATGAACAAAGGATATATTCGTTGGAGGAAATGAAGTGTCCTTACTGCTCCTAAACAAGAAGGAGGAATGGGGTTCAAAGATTTCCATCAGTTCAACTTCGCCAAACACGGATGAACAATTCTCAATGGAGATCAAGAAACCTGGGTTAGTCTCCTCAAATGCCTTCATTTCCCTCACTTTGACTTTACGAATGCAGGTAAAGGTAGGAAGCCCTCTTGGATCTGGTCCAGCATCTGTCAGGCTAAGGAGATCATAAGGCTAGGTGCTAGGATAAACATGGGAAATGGCAGAAGCATTGACATTTACAATGATCCCTGGATCTTTAGCCTACATGGCTTTAAGCTCCAACAAAATCAAAGACAACAATTGAAGGCTTTCGAGTTGATATAAAAGATGGAAGTGATTGGAATCTTGATCTTATTGAGCAATCCTACCTTCTGGAAGAAGTGGAGGCTATTAAGAGAATCCCAATTGGCATGGTCAACCGTGATGACTCGGGGGTTTGGCATCCTGAGAAGTCGGGTGCTTTTTCACTCAAGTCGGCTTACCATCTCTTCAAAACCAATGAAAGAAAAAGGACAGGCTCAGACGATCCTAACCACCCAAACTGCACGTCTAGGTGTCCTTACTGCTCAGAGGAACAACAATAAGTATGGATGCGATTTTGAGGGCATTCTTCTAGAGAGGAAATATGGACAAAGGATCTATTCATTGGAGAAAAGGAAGTGTCCTCACTGCTCCTAAACAAGAATGAGGAATGGGGTTCAAAGATTTCCATCAGTTCAACTTTGCCCAACTTCGCAAACAAGGATGGAGAATTCTCAATGCAGATCAAGAAACCTCGGTGAGACTCCTCAAAGGCCTTTATTTCCCTCACTTTTCAAAGATGTTCTTCTTGTTGAGGGTTTAAAACACAATCTTCTATCCATTAGCCAGCTCTGCAGCAATGGAAACAATGTTGTGTTTAAAGAGGATAGATGCATAGTTGAAAGGATCAAAGATAAGAAGGTCTTGTTTGTGGGAAAAAGGGCAAATAATATGTATGTCATTGACTTAAGTAACTTAAATGCTTTTAACGAACGCTGTTTTATGACTACTTTTCAGCAAGAACTCTTATGGCATCGTAAAATGGGTCACATCAGTTTGTCTAAACTTGTAAATCTATCTAAATCCAGTCAGGTTAGAGGAATTCTGGTCTTAAAAGAGAAACCTGACTTCTTTTGCGAAACTTGTGTGACTGGGAAGCATACTAGAAAATCTTTCAGACCTAAGGCAGATATAACATCACATAATATGTTTGAATTAGTTCATATGGACTTGTTTGGGCCATGTAATGTTACTAGCCTAGGAGGAAAGATGATGCGACCCCGCTCACCCCGCATGACGTCACTCAAGCTCAAACTAGATGCCTACATGGACCATGGTTCAAGAGACGATTTAAGAGGTTTAAAGAGAGCTTGAAAGCATTCAAGGTGGAAGAAAAGGTGTTTGCAAGCAAGGCCTACGAGTTTGTTGATGTGAAATCAATTGGAAGAATATATAATTCTCGTGGTCCAAAGATGAAGGTCCGAGTACGACGATACAAGGATCAAATGGGATCATTCTTGATGAACGTGGACTTGCTAGAAGGAAAGTCCATCACGTTGCTCGATTTATGGACTAGAATGAAGAGAAGATGGGCTTGGTAGAAGGAAGGAAGATCTCCCATGGTGTGAACACAAGGTGTGAAAGGAATAAAGTGTGAAAGAAATATCAGGTGTGAACACAAGCCACGTGAGGGAGGATTGCAAGGCTAGAATCTAGGGAGTTGTTGACCAAGTCTTTTCCTTATCTTTTAAGGATTGTGTTTTCCTTTTACTTTTCCTTTAAGGTTTTGTTTTCCTTTTAATTGTAGGATTTGGTTATTTGTTTGCTTTCTTTCTTAGTTTAGGATTGGATTTTCGTTGCCTATATAAGGAGGATGAGCCCCTAATTGTAATTCATTCTATTATCAATCAACTTTCAAGTTTCAAGTTCAAACGAACTGGTTCTTTGTGCAAGCTTCTGTCGAGAGTGTTCCAGAGGTTTCACGTGTCTCTTATTAACTAGAGAACGCGTCTAGTTGTGGCGAGCTTCTATCCTATATCAATTGCCCCTTTCCACGAGTTGGTGTTGTCCGATTGGTTTCATATACCAATTGCCCTTCATCACGGTTGGGATTGTCCGATTGATTCCGCATTATCTTTTATTTTTCGAGTTCAAGAAAGGCGACATCAGAAAATCATAAAAAGATCGTTGAAGCTTCGTACTTTGGTCATATAATCCGAGTTCGAGGGTTCTCTTCGGATTTGGATCATATCAAGTGGTATCAGAGCCTGGTTCAAACACAGCGGAGAAGAAGAAGGTTCTTGGGAATCTTGACGTGTTCTTGAAGCAATCTTGGCGAATTCTTGTGGGCATTCAGCGCAAGAAACACTACCTTGTGCCACAAGAATGGATGATCCAATGAAGGCAATGATGGATCAATTGGCGGAAATTCAGCGAACCCTAGCAGCCAACGCCGCCGACGTTAATGCACGATTCGCCATAGTCGAAGCAAGGCTAGCCGCGTGATGTGATATCGACTAGCGGGATATTTAATTCTCGTGGTCCAAAAATGAAGATTCATATTCGACGGTTTAAGGATCAACTAGGAGCATTCTTGATGGATGAAACGGAGAATGCATTAAGGATCGGGCCTACAATATTTCTTGGAGCCCAAAACGTCCATCCTTGCTGCCCAAGTCGTCCAAATGTGAAAAGGGCAAGGAAAGAGATTTCTTAACCACTAAGGAGCTTCCTTAAGCATTAAAAACGTGTTTGGAGATTACTTAGCTGCTAAGGAGCTTCCTTTGGTCATAAAAACGAGTTATAGTCCTTATTTAAGTAGTATTATGTTTCCTAGTTAGTTTGGGATTTGTTTTCCTATTCCTTTTAGGTTAGATTTATGTTTTTGTGACCTCTATAAATAGAGGGTGTAAGACCTACGAATTTTGTACCCAACATTCAAGTTATCAATTAAGAGTTTTTACTCGTGTTCCTTTGTGAACGTTTGTGCAAGCTTCTATCGAGAGTCTCCAGAGGTTTCACGTGTCTCTTATCAACTAGAGAACGCGTCTAGTTGTGGCGAGCTTCTACCCTATACCAATTGGCCTTTCACACGAGTTGGAATCTGTTTGATCGTGTTCCATCATTATCTTTTGTTCGAGTTCTTGTTCGTTGGAGAAAAGCTTCGAAAACCCATAAAAAGTAGGAAAGCTGCGTACTTTGGTCACATCAAGTGGTATCAAGAGCCCGGTTCAAACTCAGTGGCGATTTGAAGATTACTGGTTCAAACTCAGCGGCGATTTGAAGATTACCGGTTCACACTTAGCGGCAGAGAAAAAAAAAAGAGAATGGAGCAAAATCAACGATTCACGGAGATGATGAAGCAAATGCTCAAGGCGACAGAAGTTATTCTTCAAGGGTTAAAGGGGAATAATGCGGCAGCAACAATAATCCAACCTGAAGCTCATTTGACGATAGGGAGTCCAAATCCAAAGCAAGATCTCGAGCAAAGGGAGAATAAATTTCAAACGAGATGCTTAGTGGATGGTAAGCTACTATCGATTGTCATTGATGGAGAGAGTTGCACTAATCTGGTGAGTGAATATTCAGTGAAGAAATTGGGGTTAAACACATTGCAACATCCGAAACCCTATACTCTTCAATGGCTTAATGAAGATGGATCAATTGAGGTCACCAAGCAAGCCATATTGAAGTTTGAGATTGGAAGATATAAAGATGAAGTCCTTTGTGATGTGGTGCCAATGGAAGAGGCTCATGTTTTGCTTGGAAGACCATGGCAGTTTGATCGAAATGGACAACAAGATAAAGTCACCAAGAAGTACAAGTTGTCGCATAGAGGTCAAAAGTTTGTATTAAAGCCTTTATCTACCAAAGAAATCTATGAGGATCAACTTCAAATGCAACAGAATTTGAAGAAGGAGAAAGAGAAAGAGTTACAAGCCAACGTAGAGAAAGTCAAAGAAGACGTGGAAGAGAAAGAAGAGGTTCTTGTTGATGGGCTTACTATAGTTACTTGTGAAGAGGATTCACAATCTTTGATTTCATCTCAAGAAGATCCAGAACTTGAAGTACAAGAAGTAGAAAAGGAAAAAGAGGTGAAAGAAGATATTCTTGTTGCTGTTGAAGATTTGAGTGTGCAAGAAGTTGATCAATTTAATGAGAAACCAGAATTCAAAGGAGGAGATCAATGCTTGGTAATTATGGAACATTTACCAATAGTTCCCGAGTATGCTCATATTGATTTTGTGATTGGTAATACAATTTCTGAAGAGGCAGCCCGCTTGGAGAATCGACAAGAAATTCAGCGCTATGTAGAGAGCTTTCATCACAATGGTGTCTTTACAACTCGTGGCCGAGTTGTCTTCAAGAAGGGGGGAATAATACGATCCTCACTACCAAGACAATTTTGTTGGAAGACCAAGAAGAATGGAGGTGATCGGAGATCAAGATTCTGTAAAGATTCGAGGTCGAATCTTCTTCAAGAGAGAGGGAATGATGTGATATCGACTAGCGGGATATTTAATTCTCGTGGTCCAAAAATGAAGATTCATATTCGACGGTTTAAGGATCAACTAGGAGCATTCTTGATGGATGAAACGGAGAATGCATTAAGGATCGGGCCTACAATATTTCTTGGAGCCCAAAACGTCCATCCTTGCTGCCCAAGTCGTCCAAATGTGAAAAGGGCAAGGAAAGAGATTTCTTAACCACTAAGTGCCATCTGCATTTCTAAAAATCCGGTGCAACATTCACGTACGAAACACATAGATATAAAATATCATTACATACGTGATCTTGTTAGTGCTGGCATTATAGATCTTCAGTACATTAACACTGAATTCCAACTGGCAGATCTTTTTACCAAACCCTTGTCATCTGATAGATTTACTTTTCTCTGTTATGAGATCGGTCTGCGATCTATTGCCTATATTACCACTGATAAGGGAACCTAGCTTCGGCTAAGTTAACCCTTCTGTTTGTTTGTAATTGCTTTGCGTTTTTCCTTTTTTTCTTGCTATTTCTTTTCAATCTTTTCCTTCCTGTTTATGCATTTCTTCTGGTTTCCTTGATTGATTTGGTATTTATGTTTGCTTGATAGTCTTTCCTTTTCTTTGTCTCTAGGTCTAGTATTTATTTTCCTGGTCAGTCCGTGTGTTTTGGTATATCCTTGTCTTTCTTTCATCCTGTCAGCCATGGTGTACGCTTTTGCCCTGACCTTCTCTGGTCGCTTTTTCCATGATCCTATCCAAGCAAACTATCATCGCCATACTCAGTCTTTTGCAAACCGGCCCATCAACCCTTCAACTGTCCTTAATCTTCCTGATTTTGTTCCTCTTGGGTTAGATGTGATGCCTTTTGTCGTGAACTTAGGCTGGGAATTCTTGCTGACACCTGAGGCTACCTCCACCCTGATTTGTCCTGAGGGTGTAAGGTTCTTCTTCTCTAACCTTCGATATTTTGGCCTTCAATCTCGTACCTTAAGCTCTCTGGTTCATGGTCACATGATCACTCCCTCTCCATGATTTGAGGCGTCTTCTCCACATTCCCGCCTATGGAGAGGCTCTTGCTTACCCTGATGAACTCGCTTTATTCCACTTTGACATAGTCACAGAGGCTGTTCATCTCACTGGTCATGAACCAGATCAGGATCTCACTTTTTCATCTGCTCTGTTACCTCCATCCCTGCAAGCTTTCCATTATATACTCACCAGGGTTTTTCTTCCTCACCATATTTTTCTCGATCGTGTCCTTCCTCTAGATTTATGGATCTTATCCCATGCAGTTGCTGCTGTCCCGCTAGACTTCTCTCACTTGCTCTTTGGCGCTCTTTTGCCATTTATTGATCATAACTTTCATGCGCCACTTCCCTTTGCGGCTTTGATCACTCGCCTTATTCTTGCATTGCCTATTGACCTTTCTTCCTATCACACTGAATCTCCTGCCCTATGGCTCACTGCGGATGATGTCCTGGAAGAAATTGGGATTGCCATTGAGGGGGAGGGTCCCCTTGTACACTGGATCAGCAGTGACTCAGAAGCAGAAGAAGAGGCTGAAGAAGAGGCAGAAGAAGAGACCGAAGCACCAGAAAAGGACGTGGCATCCTTTGCAGCTGCTCTTCAAGATCTTTATGGTTCAGACCCTGAATCCTTTAGTGGAAGCTCCTCTCCCTATGTGTGTCTGCTCGCAGCATTCTGGTTGAGAGTTTTTTTAGCGAGTGTTGATGTTCCTTTTGGAGTAACTTTGTTGATTGGCTCAGTAGAGCTTGGTTGTTTAGCTTTTGATCCTGAACTAGTGAAGTATCGTTCTTATTTGCTCAGGGGGAGCTTTTCTTGTGATTGATTCTTAGATGGGTGACTGCTTCTTCATATAATCTTTGTTGCTTGATCCTGTGTGGAAAGAATGTTTTATGGTTGCAGGGGATCAGCAATCGACAATCTCTAACTTAGGGGGAGATTGTTGAATATTGAATCAAGCAAGTCAGAGATGACCGTTGCTCAATCACAGCAGCTTCAATAGGAAAGAATATCTTGTCCAGCAAGGTTTCCTTATTTGATTGCAACGGCTAGGAGCCTTCATTTATATATTGCCGAGTCTCACTACTTGAAGAGCACTTTTGTGGTAGCTATTGTGGTAAAGGGCATAGCACTGGGTTTACAAAAGGGAATTGACGAAAGGTTGAGGAACAGGTTCAACTTTCGTCAAGGCTGAAACAGATCGGGGATTGATCTGGATTACTCTTCTTGCTTGTTTTGCTTATCTTTTTGTTCTTGTTTTGTGTGTTTAGGTTATTGAATAAATCGTTAATAAAAGGTCTCCCAGACCATATTCTGGGACGTGGAAGTAAACCATTGCACTTGGGCGAACCACGTTAAAAATGTCTTGTGTTCATTAGTTTTCTGCACTTTACCTTCTGCAATTCCAGTGCTCTGTTTTGAAGTCTCTGTTTCTTCCTTTCCTGTTAATGTGCAGCAGAGTTCTGGAGACTTTTGCTCGACAGAACAACGATTGGGCTTAAAGCCCATTCTCTGTCACTTAGCCACATCAACCTGCTCTCTTTCGTTTAATAACTCTTTGGGCCTGTTCTTCTTGTCGGCCCACTGAGTTGTGTCTGCTCAGATAGACAAATAGGAATCCTTTGTCAATTATAGATTCTCGATTGGTCTCTGAAATTGGGAACTTTCTTTGAACCCTAAATTCCCAAAAATCGATCTCAACCCTCTTTACAGTTGTCGTGGTCTTGTTAGTTAATTTGCTGATCTATTGTGAAATCTGAGAGAGTAATAGGTACTTTTGATCGGTAGAAAAGATAGAGCCAACACATCAGGTCTGCTCTTGTTCTCGGTTGAAGAAGAGAGAAAAAGTGGGGAAAGAGAGGCGAATGATGGATAAGTTGTGCCCTTAAAGAAAAGAAAGAAAGAGATAAGGGAGATTGAAGAAAATAAGTTAGTGGGAGAAAGAAAAGAACATATAATAATTAAATAATTTATAATAGTTAATCTATTAAGGTTTAAGGAGATTAATTATTAGATATCAGCCTTGTCCGTCACTTTACTTTATTAGTTATGTACTATTTTGTCACTAATTATATTGTAAATATAAATAAATATTCAGAAAATAATATAATAATAGCGCTCTCATCACGCTTTTAATATTAAATTCTTGCAACATAGACGCTTTCACGCTCTCGCTTTCGCTCCCGCTCTAGTTCCACGAATTTGTTACCTAAATCTGGCCTAGTGACTGTAAGGTAATGTAGCCTTCCAACTAGTCATTTATAGATGCCTGGATCCTTTAGTAAATCCCCATCTCTTGCATTAAGTTTAACCTTGCAATCAATAGGGATTTTGCAACTCTTGGCATCCATGAAACCAGTGTCTTCAAGCAGATCCATACGATACTTTCTCTCTGATACACTGATTCCAGGTGCATTCTTTGCCATTTCAAGTCTCACAAAATATTTCAAAGCACCTAGGTCCTTGATTTTGAGTTCCTTCTTCAGGTAATGCTTGACAGGCTAGGTCTCCTAATTGTTGTCCTGCTAGAATAATGTGATCAACATATACTAGCAGCACTACAATCCTACCTTGTACCCATTTCACAAACATTAAGTAGTCAGAGGCAGACTAAGTAAAACCATTCTTCAACAAAGAATATGTTAGCTTGGCAAACCATTGCCTGCTGACTTGCTTGAAACCATATAATGACTTATTCAGTTTGCAAGCAAGACCAGCAGTATAACCTTCAATTGATAGTCCTGGAGGTATCTCCATATAGACATCTTCTTCCAAATCTCAGTTTAACAAAGCATTTGAAACATCCATATGTTATAGGTTCCAATCCTTGATAGCTGCAACTGCCAATAGTGTAGTGACAGTGTTGTTCTTGGCAAGTAGAGAAAAAGTGTCAAGAAAATCCACAACATACACTTGTGTGTAGCCTTTGGCAACCAGTCTGGCTTTATGCCTCTCTATCCTTCCATCTGGTCTCAGTTAAGTTTTCACACCTATTTGCAACCTATCTTCTTTTTGTTGGGTGGCAGTCGACATATTTTCCTTGTGTTGTTGGCAATGAGAGCTCCCGATTCTTCCTGTGTAGCTCTATTCCAGTTTTTTTTTATCTTGCTAAGCTTCTGCAAATGTCTTTGGTTCCATATGAGTTTTCATGCTGAAAGCATAAGTTTTTTCTTTCTGTGGTTAACTTCTCATAACCAACATAATCATTAATGGGATACCTACTCACTGCTCCCAAATAACAGTCTTTCAACCTTGTTGGCAAGACCATGTTTCTGTGTGGCCTTTCTCTAGCATGTGGTTCTGCTTTATTTTCTTCAAGAGGCACAAGCTCTTGCTCATGGAAATCATTCACATAATCATAGTTTTCCATGTTACTTACTACATCATCATCAGACTCAGAATACAAGACATTAGATGCATCAGTAATAGGAGAAGGACTATTGACAAGTGAAGGACTTCTATATGAAGAACTAGGATAAGCAACATGAGTATCTGTTTCGTTGAAGAAGAGGAAGGACTACTAACATGACTGGATTCTCTATAAGATGGATTAGTGACAGAATGTGGAGCATCAGATGAATGCATTGGTGCAGGGAAGAAATATTCCCTTGATGTTTCAGACACTTCATCCTGCTCTTTGGATGATGTGTCCTTTTTAAAAGGGAAAATGTCCTCATAAAAGGTCACATCTTTTGAGACAAAGAACTCATGTGAATTCAAATCAAAGAGTTTGTACCCTTTGATTCCTGTTGGTAAGCCTAAGAAGACACACTGTCTTGCTCTAGGCTCTAACTAGGTTCTACCTTGAGAATGAGTAGTAGCATAGGTAGGCATCCAAAGACCTTCAAATGGCCTAGGATAGGAGATGTTTTGTAAAGAATCTGGAAAGGGTATGTTTTGTAACAAAGCAGTCTATTGATTATGTAGACTGCATGAAGAACACAGTCACTCCAAAAATGTAAGGGAACACCTGAGTGAAATCGAATAGCTCTGTCAACATTTAAAATATATTGATGTTTGCGCTCTACCCTCCCATTTTGTTCATGTGTGTAAACACATGACATTTCATGTTCAATTCCTCTTTAGTGTAAAAGTCACACAATGGAGAACTCTTTCCCTTGATCACTCCTCACCCTTTTTACTGTTTTTGTGGATTGTGTTTGAACAATATTACAGAAGCCAAGAAGGAGGGATCTAGTTTCAAATTTATGGCGCATTAGATAGAACCAAATTGCTCGTGAATGATCATAAGAAATGGTGACAAAGAAGGAAAAACCATCATGAAACTGAACAGACAAAGGACCCCAGATGTCCACATGAATTAACTCAAAGATGTCTGCAGCATGGCTGATACTTGAAGGGAAAGGTAACTTTTTCTGCTTGGACAAATGGTAGTGTTCACAATGTTTAACATCTTCTTTAGGAATACTAGGATTACAATGCTTACAAGCTGAAACCTACTAGTGCTAGGATGTCCTAAACGCCAGTGCCACAATGAAATCTTCTAGAGGCTCGAAGTTGTAGACAGAGGCAACTTGGGATGGAAATTATGTATTTGATGTATTTGGTGGGATGGTGTGGTACAAGCCTCTAGTTTCTAGAGCCAAACCAATCATCCTGGTTGAGATTAGGAACTGGATATGGCAAACATTAGACCGGAAAAGAAGTGAGGTTGGTAAATCATGTGTCAACTTGCTGATAGAAACCAGATTGAAAGTGAAACTAGGGACCAGAAGGACATTATGGAGAAATAGTCTAGAAGTGATTTTAACTTATCCTATGTGGCTTACTCGAACCTTAGCTTTGTTAGGGAGATAGGCATAAACATCATACACTAGGAGATATTTATGAAACAAGTGGAGAGAGCAGGCTATATGATCTGATACACCCGTATCAAGTATCCAAGTTGAAGACAAAGAAGTAGCAGTATGAGTACAGGTGGAAGACATAACATATTTACCTATTGCGTTAGAAAAGGTAGGAAGATGAGTGGTAACTGAGTGTGCTCTGTGGTTGATTGCTAGACTCTGAGGTGATGTTGGAGAAATGGAGTTAGACATCTATAGGATGCCTCTCAACCTTCTCATCTCTTCTGCAGTGAAGCCTCCAACAAGGTTGGTAAATCTGTTGCCCACCTCAATATGCAAATCTTCAGACTGATTACCCTCTTCAGATCCAATGTTGTGGCTAACAAACCCTGCAAACCTTTCTGCATTTTTTGCTGCTTCTCGATCCTGTCTTTTCTTCTTGAGTCTCCAGCAATCCCAGATGACATGATTTGTTTTCTTGCAATATTTGCAAAACAACTCTTTCTTATCTCCCCTAGCAGGTGGTGTGTCCCTGCTAGCTCTTGAGGATGTGTTACTAGAATTTCCTCCACCAACAGCTAAAACAATTGACTGGCCTGCTTGTGCTTGTGAATACCTTCAGCTTTGAGCTTCTGCTCATGTTGCAAGACATCATCAAACACCATAACCACTGTGGGCAGTGGCTTTATGAGCAGCAACTGAGTCTTAATCTGATTATACTCAGGGTTCAGACCAACTAGAAAGCGAATCACGTAGTCAGTATTCTGCTTGTTCCTGGAAGCTTCCATAGCAGCAGTAGGCATTGGGTTGCCAGGTTCACACCCACATGGAACAATTGGGTTAAATTGACTATATTCCTCCCAGAAACCCTTCATCTCTGTGTAGTACTGGGTAATTGTTCGAGTTCCTTGTTTAAAAGTATGAATATCATATTCTAAGTTCGCCAGCTTCAGTGCACTAGCCTGACCATATATACTCTTCAACTCAGTCCACAAAACCTAAGCATTATCATGACTCAGGACAGTACGAGCAATGCCCTTTTCCAACGAATTTGTTATCCAACACAGAACAATAGTGTTGCAAGCATCTAAAACATGGAACAATGGAGCTCCCTGAGGTGGTAATGATATGCTTCCATCTATAAAACCATATTTGTGCTTCATTTTCAACACTACTCTCACAGTCTTAGACAACATTTGATAGTTAGGACCATCCAAGACTATGGGAATCACCGATTGAGCAAAGTTCTCATTATGATAAATGTAGAAAGGGTTACCAAAGTTCGGATCTGGAGCAGCACCGGCAGTAGCAGTAGTAGATCCAGCTCTAGTAGCAGAGGTGGTGCCACATCCATTCCCAGCAGTAGTGTTATTCCTCTGGGTGTTGTTGTTGACATAGTTTCCGTCGGACCGAATTGAAGATAAGGTCGAGTGAGTGGTGGTGTTTGAGGTTGGTTCGCTGAACCTTGATTATCCGCCATTACTCTAGATTTGCTTTGATACCATGTAAAAAATGAAGAATGTAGGAAAGAGTTTTGGAATCCTCAGGTTTTCCTACTGCTGGGTTTTGTTTATTTATAGATTCAAGTTTCACTACTTACATAACGGTAAGAGTGACGTGGCTAAACGCCATTCGTCCAAACAACTTAACACTAAAAACTAACAACATAAATAAAGCGTCGTCGTTCCATCCTTCTACAACTCCTATTGACGACGAAACGACTCCCACTCCGAAACGTTTCAACCGAACTGTTCTTCTTCTGAAATCGAACTCTCCAAACTTGGCGCCACTTTGCCTTGAGCAATCTGCTCCAGTTGATTCAGATCGACAACTCCTTTTCCCTTGTTCTTCATCAGTTACGGTTAACCGACTAACATAAATGGTGTGGTTAGTAGTAAGTACAAAGTGCTTACGGGTTAACCGAGACCCGACTAAACGGTTCTGGTTATAACCGAACCGAACCGATTGTCATATTATATCCGTCAATCCAGCGGAAAGGCTCGCTCTCCAGTCTCTAAGTTATTATTCCAAAACAACCGAAAACAAAAACTGATCTCAACGATGATGAAGAAGCGCAGTAGCAGTGGAGCTGACGTCGGTGCCGCCGTGAAACGGGCAAGAATGGAGGGGCAGGTAGCTGTGCGTTTGGGGCTTTCGGTGGCCGCGTCAGAGGATTATCACCAGATGATGGCGGCTGCAGAGGAAGTGATCAAGGGCTTCACATTCCCTCAAGCGGAAGGATTCATGCACGAAATCGAGTATGAGGCTCGAATCTTGGAGAAGGTGATGGACGTCGGCGGCGAGTCCAACATTGCAGCGCCGGAGAAGCTCCAGGACCTAGCCCGAGAAACAGAGTATTTTGACGGCGAGCCGGTTCTCGAAGGCGCCGTCGGCGCAAATCTTGCGGTGGCGGCGGGGATCGCTATCCCGCCGGAACCTGACGACGAGAAACCTGTCGGTGCTGCTGGGGCCGGGGAAGCTCTGGAGGAGAATGATAATTTTGTGGTGGACGCTGAGGAGGAACAATTGAAGACGTGGAATCTGTTTATTTCATGGACGACGGCGGTCAAGCCGATGACGGGGCATGCAGCGGCGGCGGGGAGCGATATTGCTGCGGCCCGACATCACGACGGTGAACAAGCAGAAAATGGGTTTTTCAGAGGCGATGTCGGTATTGTTTGAAGTGGAGAAGAATCTCGTATAGAATATATAGTACTGGTTTTTGGTATGTTAATTGGTTCAAGATGGGCGGAACAGAGAAGATAGATCGGCCATTCTTTGGTAATTTTCATGGCATGCAGGTAGCGATTTTCTTTCGATAAACTGGGTGTAGTTTTCTGATATTTCTTCTTCTGATATACTTTTTTTTTTTTTTCGTATACTTGGTACTGGAAGGCAATTTTGTTACTGCTGTAATAATAGGATTGTGTTGGTCTCATTCGATCTCATTACTGAATTTATTGATTTTACCGTAGTATTGTAATTTACGACTCTCGCCGCCGGTGTAATACTCCTGGGAGTCCTGGTGGTTCTGATGTCGATGATGACCTCGACGAGCCCCAGGCAGATCCTCTGTTTTGACGGGAGCCAGAGCATTGTCTGAAGCAGGTGGCTCAGGAGTCGGGTTTTCCCCCGTATTCTCCAAAGATCCCGGTTACTATTCCTCAGCAGGTGTCGGTGAAGATTCTCCCTTCTCCGACTCTGCTACAGGCTCCAACCATCACTTGCGGCGGCGCAGAGGGGGAGGCACACTACTAAGCATGTTATCCTGGTAATAGATTCGTAATCGGATTTCACCCTGAACCCAACTAAAGAGCTGCTTCTTCTCGAGTGTAGTAAATCAGAGCCTCCTTGTCTATCCTGACGAACTAGGTGCAGCTGAGTCGAACTCTCCCAAGAAATTGCTCCGGCGAGTGGGGTCGTAAGTCCGGTCGTGATACACATCTAGGTCGAGCATATCGTCAAACACGTTGGAGGGCTCGCAGATGTTCAACTGGAGGGTCTCTCGTTCCAAGTGGGATTGATGTCCCATAAGTGGTTGTTAAGAACTAGTTGATCTCAGAGCTGCTTCCTCGAGTGTAGTAAATGAGAGCCTTCTCGTCTTTTTCCCGATGAACTAGGTGCAACAGCGGAAGAACAAGTCATATGGCCATGATAAGGACACCACCAGAAGATCACAAGATACCAAGGTCCTTATCATCGGTGCTGATTGCTGAAGGTGGTCGAAATCAGTGGTTTGAATGGATTTGACGACGAGATTTTGTTGATTTATAGTAGTGTATGTACACAATGTGTAATTATCCCTATAGGAGTAGAGTAGGGTTGGCGGCCAAACATATATATATATATATATATATATTCATATATATGGGTGGCTACTTCGGCGCACTCAGTTTTTTTGGTGCACCTTAAAAGTGTCAATAATACATTAAATTTTGAACTTAATTAGTACTTTCAATCTAATATGATGATATGACATAGAATCATAACAAATCAATCTATTACCCTAACCCCTTAACCTTCAATTTTGAATCCCAACCCAAAGAACACTTCTACTATGCTATATAGCATTGGTGCTTTAGGGGTCGTTTGGATGTGGAAATTCTAAAACGTGAAATTTGTCTGAATTTCCATGTTGTACAAAACCAAGGAATTGACTTGTGTAAATTGAAAAAAAAAATTCACGTTTGAATAGGGTTTAGTTTTGTGGGAATTGATGGTGTGGAATTTGGAAAAAGAAGTAAGAAAACGTGGTAATGTCAAATTACTAGGGGGAGGTGTAGTTTTCTCAATTACCATGAATGTGGTAATTGAAGCCAATTTCCATGGTCCAATTTTCATACCATTTTTGCTCTCCCAAACATGGGTTTTTAACCCAATTACTGCATTATATGGTAATTGGGTCCAATTACTGCATTACATTTCCACATCCAAACTTAATGTACAACTCAAAGTTGTACCATAACATTAAATGTATAAGTTTAGGTTGTACCATAAAGCAATTTGTATCATTACGTTATGGTACAACTTTACAACTTGAAGTTGTACCATCACATAAAGGTACAAGTTCAAGTTGTACCATAAAAGAATTTGTGCAAAAAGTATAGATACAATATGAAGTTGTACCATAACGTAAATGTACAATTTTAAGTTGTATCATAAAGGCAAAAACATATAGCAGCATTACTATATAGCATTGTAAAATTTCTCCAACCCAAAATCTCAAATTATAAACCTAAACCCTAACCCTAAATCCCAAATCCTTCGAATTAAAGTAAATTTTGAATGATTTTTTTTCTTCAAATACATGTGCTTCTTGTTCATAATATCATAAGCAACAATTGATACCGATTTCACATGAATCGCCTGTTCAGAATGACAATTATAAGACAGGTGCACAATACGCCACTATATATATGCACCGATTTATCTCTGTAAAGAACGAACGAAAATAAGATCATAAAACCTGAGAAGGAGATCCTCTCCTATGGACTAGTGTCATATTGACGATACCACGTTAAAAAACTTCGGTGTTCTTGTTTGTTCTTTAGATTATTTGACATGATAGTAGAGCCTGCGATCTGAGATTGGTTAATCGTATTTCTCTAGGTAATTGTCTGATAACATTTGGACAGCCCAATCCAAGCGTCCGACGGCTGGTTCTCCCGTGAAGGACATCGATGACTGGACCACGATAACGCCCAGGTGGTCACTTGGCTTGCTTCGTCGATTGATGCGGCCACGGTTCTTAGCCTTCGTCGGTTTACCGATACTAGTGATATGTGGAAACATATATATGTTCTACATATACTCAGAATAATGCATCTTGTTAGTTCAAGCTGGAAACTCAGATTGTTTCGCTCAAACAAGGCGTAAGGGATATTCGTTCTTATTTTCAAGCTATCACCGATATTTGGACCGAGTATGATCTTCTTGCTGCCTCTCTTGTTTCGACTGCTGTCTCCGAAATGATGGCGGAACGATCTCGTTCTCATCTCATGCAGTTTCTTATGAAGCTTCGTCCTGAATTTGAGTCGATTCGTGCTTCTCTCTTACATCGGCAAGTGGACACTATTGATGAAGCTCTTTCTAAGCTTATGCGCGAAGAAACTCGCCTTCGCAGCCAACATCAACTCGACCAGCCTTCCTCCGCCATTGACTCTGCCTTTGCGGTTGGTCGCGGGGAGTCAGGCAGGCCTCAGTTCCATCCGAATGATACCAGCCAGCTTACATGCCACTTTTGTCGGGAACTTGGCCACATCCAGCCGCATTGCAAGAAAAGAAATGTTTGCATCTATTGCAAACGGTCTAGTCATATTATTTTGGAGTGCAAGTCCTTGGCTCATCGTAATCGTGCAGATGGGTCGTCCTTGGGCACAGCACGTTTTGGTGGCTCTTATGAGCGTCGCAGCGGCCCGGGTTATTTAGTGGAGGCTGCTCCCACTCGCTCCACTTATTCTTCTAGTGGGGTCGATGCTGCTCCCTTGACTGCGGACTTTGTGCGCCACTTGGTTTTAGTGGCCTAGAATTCTGTTTTGCCACTAATGGATCGTCAGGTGACTCGCGTTGGTTACTTGATTCAGCTGCTTTTAATTATATGACCAGTACCCATTCTAGTTTCTCTTCTCTTAAGCCGTCACATGTCTTGTCGTTACAACTGGCTAATGGTGCTCATCTTCTTGTACGTGGTATTGGGACGACTACTTCTGTCCATGTGAGCTTGGATAATACTCTCTATGTTCCTAAGCTTATTCCTAATTTAGTCTCAGTTGGGCAGTTACCAAAAAAAGGTTGTGAGGTACGGTTTACAGTCATGAGTGTGTTGTGCAGGATCCGAAAACAGAAGGGTGATCGGGAAGTGTAAGAAGGCAGGTTGTGTTTGTTCTAGATGAGATGATGTTTCGGCTGGAGACTCGCTGCCACAGCTGCGTTCGGGGATAGAGACATGCGAGGTTCGGGGTTCTTTGCCGCAGTTATGTAGTGGGTCAGCCAGTTTAGCTACTACACTAACTGCTTCAGATTTTTCTAGGAATGATTCGATTTCAGTTTTTGCTGTAAAGCCTAAGGGCTCTTTGGATTTTACCAAACAAGCTACTTTATGGAGTTTGTGGCATTGTCGCCTTCGACATTCCCACAAGGCACGATTATTGGATATGTTTTATCGCAGTTTGCTTCCTCATCATTTGCATTTGTATTTTGATGTGTCTGATTCGTGTATTAGTTGTATTGAGGCCAAAACTTCCCAATCACCCTTCCCTGACGGCGAGACAGTTTATACTGACTCGTTTGATTTGGTGCATATCGATTTATGGGGTCCCTCACATGTTGTGTCCCCATGTGCTTCCATTACTTCACTCTTTTTGTAGATCATACCATCATATATGCTTGGATCTACTTTCTGTGTCGGAAGTCGGAGTTGATTACTCATGCTAAGCTTTTTGTTGAGATGATTTGCACGCCGTTTGGAAAGACCGTCAAGGCTATTCGTTCTGATCCTGGGGGTAAATTCAGTTCGACTCCCCTGCTTGATTTATATAGGTATCATGGTATTCTCCATCAGCAGGCATGTCCAAGCTTCTCTAAGCAAAATGGTCTGGTCGAACAGAAGCTGTTATGGGACAATCCAAGTACCACATCGGTAATACAAGGGAAGGAACCCTTGTATATTAGAGTCCACCAAGCTCATTAGTACGAGGCCTTTTGGGGAGGACACCCAAGAGTAAAACCGTGCGGGCTTGGCCCAAAGCGGACAATATCGTACTAATTGAGCACCCCGGTTTTGACAGAAGCAACGTCATGTTTTATAACTGACTCTTGCATTTCTTTTTCATTCTCGGATCCCGCGCATCTTCTGGGTTGAGGCTGTGAGTACAGTAGTGTATCTCATCAATCGGCAAGTTACTCCGTTTCTTGGCAATCACTCTCCTTTTCAGCAGCTATACTCGACAGTACTTGACTACTCTCGGCTTCGGGTTTTCGGTTGCCTCTGTTTCATGCTCCTTACCAAGAAGTCTCGAGATAAGTTATCTCGAATAAAGGCTCGTTGTGCATTTGTTGGTTATAGTAGTCATTACAGAGGCTACTTGTGTTACGATTATGTTGCTTGGCGTATGCACATCTCGTGTCACATGTTGTTTTTAGAACATGTGATGTACTATCTGGTGGCCGAACATAAAGATTCCTCGAACTTAGATTTTTTGCGCTCCCTGCTCGTGTTTGACTCCTCACCTGCTGTCCCTCGGAATGATTTTTAGGGAGGGACATCTCTTCAAAATCATTCGCTTGATTCGAATGGTCCTTCTTTGGGGAGTACGTCCTCATCCCCAAGCTCGATGGGGGAAACTGCAGGACCCACTTCGTCTACAATGTCACCTTCTTCGAGCTCGGCCTCTGCACGTTCGACCTCCTCCCGTGTGTTGATGTCCATCGCAACCTTGCATGAAAGCTCATCACCCTCGTCTTCTTCAAGTCCTTAGGAAAGTGGGGGTGATTCAGCTAGCTTGCTACATGAGCTGGACACGCATCCACCGCTTTCATAACCATGAAGGTCTACGCGAACTACGATAGGACAGCTGCCGAAACGACTAGAAGATTATGATGTTTGTTTTTCGACTGAATCCATTCCCATACCCAGTCATTATCGGTATGCTCAAGGGAACATTAATTGGGACTCAGCTATGGAGGAATAGTTGTGTGCTTTAGAAGAGCAAAACACATGGTACTTGGTTCCATGCCCTCCTGGTGCTTCAGTAATAGGTTCAGTGGGTTTATACAGTAAAAATGAAACCCGATGGAACATTGGATAGGTAGAAGGCAAGGCTGGTTGCTCATGGGTTTAAATAGGAATATGAGATAGATTATGATGAAACCTTTGCTCTGGTGGTAAAGATGCAAACAATCGCAGTGTATTAGTCGTGGCAGCAATGAAGAACTCGAAGATCGCACAGTTTGATGTGAATAATGCGTTTCTTCATGGGAATTTGAAAAAATATATATATATATGCAATGTCTAGAGGGGTACAAAAAGGGAGAACCAGGGATGATTTGTAGGTTAAGGCGTTCTCTTTGCATCCTGAAACAAGCACCACGAGCTTGGTTTGAAAAATTCCATGCGACCATTCTTTAGACTGAATTTGTACAAAGCCAAAATGATCCCTCAATGTTTACTCGTCAGACAGTTCATGGAAATACAGTTCTTCTGTTGTATGTCGATGACATGATAGTAACAGAAAGTGATACAGAGGGTATTCAGGAGTTAACTCAGTCACTACACGGGGCATTCAACCAAAAGGAGCTAGGAGAAGCGTCTTATTTTCTGGGTTAGGAAATACAGAGAAGCAAGGCAGGTTTATTTGTGAGTGAAAAGAAGTATATCAATGATCTATTAACAGCAATGTAGTATACAGACTGCAAACCGTGGTCGACTCCTATGGAACATAATTTAAAGCTCAGTCGTGACCGTGGGGTTCTATTAGAAGATCAAACTTTCTACATGAGTATTGTAGGGAGCTTGATCTATCTGACTCATACTCGTCAAGATATTGCATACGCAGTGCAGGTAGTGAGCCAATTTATAGGATTGGCGTGTACCACATCTGGAGGTTGTTCATCATTTACTGCGGTACCTTAAGGGTACTAGAGATGTTGGTCTATTCTTACATGTCGCTGGGGATGCAACCATTGAAGCATTTGCTGATGCAGATTATGTAGGGTGCTTGGATACTAGGAGGTCTGCTTCGGGTTGGTGTGTTAAGATAGGGAGGTCATTTATTTCATGGAGGTGTCTAAAACAAGATAAAGTATCCAAGTCGTCTACAGAGGCAGAATACAGGTCGATGTCAGAAGTTAGTTCATAGATGGTTTGGCTGCAAGGATTATTCCAAGAGCTAGGAGTTTATTTTCGTTTGCTTATGAGGATCTATGGGGATCATAGATGGTATGGGCTTCATAGTATACCCTAACGCTTAATGAGTGAACCCTAGGTCCTAATTATCTAAATCATAAACTATAAACCCTAAGATGGAGCATTCATCTTTTTGCCTATATTTGGACGAATCATAGCCGTCGACTCTTGTTTCTAATTAAATAGATCTTGGGGTATAAGATTTAGAGAACAAAGACCTAGATTTTGATCTTTGAGGGTTAGACTATAGCATCATGTCCAAAAGATCAATAAATTGAAGGTCTAGATAGCGTTTTCATACTCAAGGTATGCGGTACCCCCGATTTCACCTTGGGTACCGTAGAACTCGCCATATATATATATGGTGCCTTCTACGATACCCCGGGTGAAATCCGGGGTACCGCATACCCTGAGTATGAAAACGCTATCTAGAACTCGAATTAGCAGGATTTTTGGGCATGATACTATACCCTAACCCTTAATGAGTGAACCCTAGGTCCTAATTATCTAAATCTAAACTATAAACCCTAAGATGGAGCATTGATTGTTTTGCCTATATTTGGACGAATCATAACCGTCGATTATTGTTTCTAATTAAATTGATCTTGGGGAATAAGATTTAGAGAATTAAGACCTAGATTTTGATCTTTAAGGGTTAGATTATAGTATCATGTCCGAAAGATCAGTCAATTCAGGTTCTGGATATCGTTTTCTTACTCAAGGTATGCGGTACCCGGATTTCACCCTAGGTACCGTAGAACTCCCCTATATATATATATATATATATATATATATATATATATATATATATGTGCGCCAATGTATCTATGTAAAGAACGAACGAAATAAGATCATAAAAAATGAGAGGGAGATCCTTTCCGTGGACTAGTGTCATATTAACGATACCACGTTAAAAAACTTCTGTGTTCTTTTTTGTTCTTTAGATTATTTGACAGATTCAGCTTGTGTTTGCATGCTTGCTGAAGAATGGGAGGGTGTTGAGGGACTTGAATCTCTATTATAGTATGACTGGTGATCCATGCTGCTGTGTAGCAGCTCCACCATCCAGAAAAAATTGCAAAACCTCTCATCCAACTGTCAAGTTACGGTTGTTGCAGTTACGGAGATAAAATGAAAGTTGCTCCTGATGTCCTTTGCGTAGTGAGTTGGGAACAAAATTAATGGTCCAAATTCTTCCTGTGGATAGGTAATGGAAATCAAAGCCTGCCTTGGTAGGATCACTTAAAGGTGGAGGTGTCCTCTTAAACCTCGATGATGTAGAGTTCCATGGCTCAGGCAGATGATTGCACGAGCAAACGGGATGTAGGAGGCCTTGTTGGTGGTGGAGGTCACGGAGTTAATATTTAAGAATCAACTTATGTATATATTGCAACATTTTTCTACCCTATTGATGCATTATAGCGAGGGTGAAATATGATATGATTTTGACCCTCAAATTTGGCAAAGCTTGGTATAGAAACCACATGAGCTTGATTTTTTTTCCTAAAATGCATGAATTGTTACAAAATTTTAGGTAAAATAACACTTGCATACAAATTTCTCTAGGTACACAATTTTGGCCAAGAACGCTACATTATCTTAGTGATTTTAGGTGCAAATTGTTGCTAATAAAAGCGATTTAGTTGAATCGTTGCAAACTCAATGGATAAAAAGTTTGTCCCTATTCAACGAACAAGACATTGATTCAGTGGTAATGCCATTAATTTTGAATCTGGAGGTTCCATGTTCGATTCGCTTAAGTACCTAATAAAAAAAAACATATATCACTTTAATGTATAAAAAAATTGGAAGGTGGTTTGTGCTTTAATGTATAAAAAAACATATATTCTGAAAACTTTTTAGGGACTACAAATTTTTCAGGGGACAATCTTTGTAGATTCTTGTAGGTTTAAATATGGCTTTGTGCTTGGTTATCGACAGATTGGTTTGGCTTTAGATATAAGTAACGAACAATTTAGATGAATCACTACAAACTCCATCGATATTGCCGGAGACTTCAACGAATTTTACTTAATGAATATCAAAACTTCAGAAGGTTGTAACTTTGTACTTGCTTATCCGATCAATGCAATGTGTTTGTTTTTTCTTTCACATAAATTTTAATAACTTCGCACCCGCAAATGGTCGAATGCGTTTTGGTCCCCATTCGTCTCCAAATAAGGATGTTTGCTGTCACAATGTGTTATTTTGTGATTTCGTTAAACTTTTGGACGTTTGTAATTAGGTGCTCTATAGTCAAATTGGGACAAAAAAAAATTTATTCTGCAAAACCTTTCAAGAATTACAAATTTTCCGGGGGACAATTTTCCTCTCAAATCATCATATTTACTGTTCAAAATTTTGGAATTTGTCCGCCAACAAAACTTGTAGTCGTTGAAAAATTACGCAAAAAAGAGCATGGATTGTATGACAAAGCACAAACTAAACGTTTAGAATTTGGCGAAATCACAAAATATTTTATTTGGAATAATAAACCACCATATTTAGAAAAGAAGACGAAACATTTCACCTTCGAAATTACTCCCTTTGAAGTTCCAACCTATGCAGGGCAAAAATTATTAGAACCTCTAGCAATTTTGAAACTAGATCATCGAGTTTGCAATAATTTAGCAAAATCGCTTTCTTTACACTGATTTGAATAAAATCGCACTATTATCCTGAGCGATCTTATGTCCAATTGAAAATAAAGTAACAACTTATATATTTTGGGAAATCCCTACTTAAATAATGAGAGGCGCATAGGTGACGTCTAGGAGACGCGACGAGGCTCCTCTCGTTTTGTCCGTTTCCTTTTTCCTGAAGAAGTCCAGGCCCAAATATGTTTTTATGGGGACACGATGGCTCCCGGCCCATCTCAGCACCAAAAGTCTCATATAAAGTCTGACAATCCAGTGGGAAAGGCTCGCTCTCCTGTCTCTCCAAAACAAACGAAAGAAAAACTGATCTCAACCAAGATGAAGAAGCGCGGTAGCAGCGGAGGTGACGTCGGTGCCGACGCGAAACGGGAAAGAATGGAGGGGCAGGTAGCTGTGCGTTTGGGGGCTTTGTCAGAGGATTATCACCAGTTGGCGGCGGCGGCGGAGGAAGTGAAGGGCTTCACATTCCCTCAAGCTGAAGGATTCATGCTCGAAATCCAGCACGAGGCTCAAATCTTGGAGAAGCTGATGGATACCGGCGGCGAGCCCACCATTGCCGCGCCGGAGAAGCTCCAGGACCTAGCCCGAGAAACAGAGTATTTTGACGACGAGCCGGTTCTTGAAGGCGCCGTGGCCGCAAATCTTGCTGCGGGGGAGGAGAAGGTGGTGGACGTCAACGTTGCGGCGGTGGAGAAGTTTCACGATCTAGCCCAACAACAACTGGAGTATTTTGAACCTCACGAGGAGAAACCTGTAGCTGTTGCTGCTGCTGCTACTGCGGAGAAGAATGAGAATTTGGTGGTGGACGCTGAGGAGGAACAATTGAAGACCTGGAATCTGTTTATTTCATGGACGTTGGCGATCAAGCCAATGCCGGTGGATGCAGCGGCGGCGGAAGGAGACAACGACGGCGAACAAGTAGAAGATGGATTTTCTTTTGATACACTTGGTTAGCTTCGGATACTTCTTCTTTCTCCTTCTTCTGATAAAAAAAAACTTTGTACAATTGATCACGCAAGGCAATTTTGCTAATGCTGCTGTCATTATGGGATTTTGTTGGTCTCATTCGATCTCATTTGCTTGCTCTGCTGAACTTATCGATTTTACCTCATGCACCGTAGTATTGTAATTTATGATTCTCGCCGCCGGTGTAATACTCTTGGGCGCCCTGGTGGTTCTGATGGCGATGATGGCATCGACGAGCCCCAGGCAGATCCTCTGTTTTGATCGAAGGTGAAGATTATTCCTTCTTTCTGACGAACTAGGTGCAGCTGAGCCGAATTCTCCCAAGAGATTGCTCCGGCGAGTGGGGCCGTAAGTCCGATTGTGATACACATCTAGGTCGAGCATATTGTCGAACACGTTGGAGGGCTTGCCGATGTTCAACTCGAGAGTCTCGTTCCAAGTGGGATTGAGGTCCCATGGGTGGTTGTCAAAAACTAGTTGATTCCAGAGATGCTTCTTCTCGAGTGTAGTAAATGAGAGCCTCCTCGTCTCTTTCCTGACGAACTAGGTGCAGCTGAGCCGAACTCTCCCAAGAAATTGCACCTGCGAGTGGGGCCGTAAGTCCGGTCGTGATACACATCTAGCTCGAGCATATCGGCGCACACGTTGGAAGGCTTGCCGGTGTTCAACTAGAGGGTATCGTTCCAAGTGGGATTGAGGTTCCAAGGGTGGTTGTCAAGAACTAGTTGATCCAAATAACTTGAGTTGTTGGGAGAGATTCGATCATGGATCATATATCATTTACTAGCACACTCTCTCAAACGAAAGCTACCATATATGGACTTGAAGTTTGCACAGGTCGGGACGTACACCGTGTGCTTAAAAGAACACATGGGGATCATCGGGATTCGAAGAGAAGACCTTTCTGTCAAATCAGGCTCTGATACAATGTCAAAAACCAATTGATCCCAATAACTCGAATTATTGCGAGAGGTTCAATCATAGATCATATATCATTTATCATTTACTAACAGTGGTTTGGGTAGGAGGTTATGGCATAAATGATGGAAGTACCCTGGCCGTCTTTTTGGTAGGAGGTTACGAGCGTCAACCACTTTGACTACTAGTTTCTGGTTCCAAGCCATGGCGGTGGCTGGAGATGGAGGAAATATATAGTGAGAGATGTGGGGAATCGGGAATTATGTTTTTTTTAGTGTGGAAGGCAGAGGGAAAGGGGGAGAAGTAGAAGAGATAGTCGAACGTTGGGTTGAGTGTGATTTGATTGGGTTTAATTGTTTGATTTCTTGTCTTATTTTTTAAGTCGCATGCTGATTATATTAAATTATTGAATTTTCATATGGAGATGATAAAATGAACTCTTTGTTATTTGTTCAAACGTGTTTACTGAAATGTGCAAAAATTAACTTTGTTGATCATTTTGTCCTAAGTGATAAGTTGTGTGACCATTTATGATAATTATCGAATTTTATTTTAAAAAGTTAATAGCATTATTTATTCTTTCAATTCTAATATTATAAATTAATAAAAATATTCATTTAACTGAAGTAGAATTGATGGGACGATTCTTTTTGTCAAAGGTTTTCATTTTGTAGGTTTATGTGATCCGTTCTTGGTTGAGTTGGTGGCTTTCCGTGATGTTATTCGGTGGTTCTCTCTGATGGGTTTAACTAAAGTAGAATTCCAGGGCGATGCGCAAAGAGTCATTGACAAGTTTGAACGATCGGAAATTTGGGATGTGGATGGTGGAAGGATTCTTAAAGACATTCGTGGGTTGCGACAGCAGTATTCGCATTTCAGAATCTCTTTTGTTGGTAGGATGAGCAACCGGGTGGCCCTTGTTGTGGCCAAGAAGGCCCTTTCATTGTTTCCTGCGTCTGTTGATAGTTTTGATTTGAAACTTTGGTTTTTGTTTGAGTTGTAAACATTCGTATCTATTTTCCTTGGTAATACAATTGATCTAGTGGCAAAAAAAAAATATTCATTTAATATTTTTCAAAAAATACACCTACATTATTAAAACTTAACAAATATATCCTTCCATCTATAATTTCCAGAATCACATGTGTATATATATATATAGTGGCTTCTTCGATGCACTCACAAAAATGCGTGCATTCAGTGCACACAATTCTAAAAGTACCATTAAGATAATAATAAAAATTGAATTTTAATTGATAGCATTAGTTTGAAATGATGATGTAACATATGATCATGACTAATCAAACTATTACCCTAATACCTAAACTTCAAGTTTGTACATAAATCCAAAATTATAAACTCTAACACTAAATCCCTAAACTCTAAACCTTCAAATAAAAGTGATTCTTGAATGATTTCCATCATATCACAAATGACAATTGACATCGTTTTGACATAAATAGTCTGCTCATAATGATGATTATGAGGCGAGTACATTGAATTCACCCAAAGAATTGAGTGCACTGAAGACAAATATATGTGGTGTCTTCTATCAAACCATGGGTAAATCTAGGGTACCTCATAGAGGTGGTAATAAAATGCTATCTAGACCTTGAATTAATCATACTTTGGGGCATGATATTATTCCCTAATCCTTGACGAGTGAACCCTCTTAATTATCTAAATCATAGACCTAAACACTAAGATGGTGCAAATAATTTGTTGGATGTATTTGACGAATGATGATCGTCAATTATTGTTTCTAATTAAATTGATCTTAGTGTATGAGATTTATAGAATTAAGATCTAGGTTTTAATCTTTATGGGTTGGTGTATAGTACTATGTCCCAAACTCCGGTCTATTCAAGGTCTAGACATAATTTTCTTACACATTATATACCCTACCTATTATTTTACTGAAGTTATGATAGAGCCACACATATCTATATGGTGGCTTCTCGATGCACTCACAAATGAGTGCTTACAATGCACTTAACTCTAAAGGTAGCATTAAGAGATCAATTTTTGGATTTTAATTGGTAAGATTTGTATGATATAATGATATAACATAGGATCACAACTAATGAATCCATTACCCTAACCCCTAAACCTTCAATTTTGAACACTAAACCTAAACCTCAAATTATAAAGTCTAAACCCTAACCCCAAATCACAAAACTCTAAAATCGTCAAATCAAAGTAAATCTTGAAGGATTTTGTAAAAATTTATGTGTTTTCTTGTCCATCATATCACAAGTGACGAATGATGTTTTAACATAAATGCCCTTCTAAGAATGATGATTATGAGGCGAGTGCATTGAATGCACCCAAAAAAGTGAGTGCACCGAAGAAGCCTTCTAAGAATGTCGTTTTTACATGTGTTTTTTTCTCTCACATGGCATGCTAACTATACTCAATTAAATGATTTAGGA
Source organism: Linum tenue (assembly GCA_946122785.1). Lineage (NCBI taxonomy): Eukaryota > Viridiplantae > Streptophyta > Magnoliopsida > Malpighiales > Linaceae > Linum > Linum tenue. Next base: position 49,470,836 of record CAMGYJ010000005.1, on the reverse strand, counting down.
TGGAAATAGACGGAATGGCCTTTTTTCTATTCGTCCATACGTGTTTTATTGAAACGTGTAAAAGTAAACTTTAGTGACTGTTTTGTACTGAGTAACAAGTTGTGTGACTGTTTATGATAATTGTCCTTGGTTATGGTGCATTCAAACGAAGTTACGTCCTAAACTTAGACGTGGCAAGTGGAATGAATTCATGACTTAGTGGATTGAATTGGTGGATTGATGGATCAAATGGATTGGTGGATTGATTCATGGATCCAAGTGACATCCAAAACATAGATTATCATGCAAATTTTGAAAAGTTTAGGTACTACAATGTCATAATAATAAAAAATTAAGGTAACAAAACGCAAGTGTTCAATGATATTTTTGTAAGAAATTAATTTTAGGTATCAAATTGTAAAGTATAAAAATTATAGGTACGAAATTATAATTTGCCAACAATCCGTGAATCTACTAATCCAATTGGAATTGGATCAAATGGATTGAATTAGTTGAATATTTAACCAGATGTCCGCATTAGATTCGAAATTGTCACCTCTATCTAAACCATTTTTTACAGAACGAAACAGGGAAACCATGTTCATTTACAATAGTGGAGCTATAATATTGATCACTGCTAACCAGTCCATTGGTAATGAATTCAACCTTGTTAGTGGAACTAAGTCCTAGAACACACGAAAAAGGTTCTACTTATATGTCTTGTATTAGACTGTTTCTAACGGTTGAATCATTCATTTATTAAGTAATGTCTAATATATCGTTTGATAACACCATAAATATACATATTTATTCCCTCATTTATTGATTGTTTGAGATCGATTTGTTGCATTTTTAGCCAATTTTATGCTAGGTTGTGCCTATTTGTGATACTTGAAGTCCTAGAACGGTAATGAGGGCTTAGGAGCAAGTTTTGGGACATTTGAAGAATAACGAGACATGGAGGATGAGAATTTGAATTACATGGTCCGGAAGGCTGTTCCCCAATCGCGGTTCTCGACTTACCACTTTGAACACAGACAAAGCCATCCCCTGTTTGACAGTCACTATTCCACGACCACGGAAAGTCCACGCCAAGAGATGATTTGATCATCCATTGACCATTGGAGCTTGGATTCATCCTGTTGGAGTGGCTAACGACGTTTTGGAGCAAACTTTCACCGTTAGCACGATGATCTCTACTTCAGCCTTCGTATTTTCATCTTTCTCCATGGAGTAAACTTCCTTTTCATTTGGGTACGAAGAACCCTAGTTTTTTTATGTTAGGATAACATTGTATGAACCCTTGAATTGTTGAAGTGATCTATTATATTCAATAGAGGCATTCTTCAGAATCAGTTGGAAGTAGTGACCACATGCTTTGTATTATTCTTTAACCAAAGAAAGAGAACATCTGATTAGGTTAAGAGAGCAACTTCAAATAGATGTAGTGAATCGATTGCACGAGTAGTGAATCAAATCATTGCTCTGTATTGGAATTCATTCTAATATAGTAGGTCTATTTTCATTGCCATGGCAGTTCAGACCGGTTGAGGATAATCTCCCTTTGGTTGATCTGTTTAAAAGGGCTTGGTTTGCATTAGTCGAGATTCTAATCTAATACCGGACCTTCTGCAGTATAATTATCAGTGAAATGAATTAAGGAAATTACAACTTTGACATAACTACAGTCTAGGAGAACATATACATGAGTGAGCTTTCTCATAACTGAATTCGAATAAACTTCATGCTTTGTTAGTTTAGCTTAGTAATGACATTATGACGTGGTTTCTATAAAATAGATTGTTTGTCAAGTATAGTACATTTAGGCCTCTGGTTGACATTAGAAATTTATTCCACTATAATCCTTAATTTGTGGTTACACTTGGCCACGAATTAGAGTGTGTGTAAAAGCGAGTCAGGGTTTTGGAGTCATTGCCAGGGACGGTTAGATTATTTAGAAAGTGAAGATCTGTTACTTTAGATTTCTTTTTCTGACTTTATTCTCATTCCACCTTTGCTCTTCACATATTGTTTCTACTTTTCTTATGGCAGGTTAGTGCATGACCCGAAGTCAATCGGGTGATCTATTACCTTTGGACAATTGTATCAAATTTACGTTACCGAAATTTAAGAAGGAAAGAGAGGGTAGACGAGCTCTCTTCCAATGAGAACCTAGAACAAATTGTGCTACAAAGAGCACATCACCATGCATGAGGAAGCAGTCCAGGGTAACGCTAAGAGGACCATGTGGGGACTACTTCTCCCCCAAGGTCGAGGAGATCAAGCCCAACATTGTGAATAAACTCATTACTGCTTATACCTTTAATCGTAGTCATGATCGAGTTTTAAATTTATAAGTTGATGCACACTCACTAGTCACTCCTTACTAGGGAAAGTATAACCATGCTTGGGATGTAGTAAAATGGCTCGGCTATATTCCAAAGGGTCACTGTTGGCGATTCCTAAACTAAAGATCGATAGATGAGAAGAGGTACTTGGGGTAACTCCCTCGCCCTATCTTAGGCCTAACATGCAAATGGATAACTATGTTTGGTTTATCCGATAGGATACGGAACTCTCTAATCTGGAGATTTCGACCTCCTCCAAACACGGCCCACAAAGACCCATTGTCACCTCAGTCTAAGTTTGCGTGCTAGGGTTGCTCACGTAATTCCTCTCAATAGGTTCAACCTATCATGCATATTAAAGAGTCGGATATGTGCATATGCGAACATGTAAAACATTGCTCTAGGAATGTTTGGTCGCCTCATCCACTAAGGAACCCTAAGATCATTCATCTACCCTTAATCTTCCAGTTGGTGCTACCCAGTCTAACTCTAAAACTGCTACCCAATGTTAGCTCATCATAGGCTAGTAGAGAAGAGTAGGACGACTTACCCAAGCATAATTAAGCATAATATCAATAGAATTAACATATCATTACATAAACCCTAACATAATTCATTTATCTACATTATATACCTCCAAAGCTCTCATCCACTTCCTCTCCTCCTCTTCTTCTCCAAGCTTGTACTTCTCTCTCTAATCTCTCTTTAGAATCAGAAATATGCCAAAGCCATCTATTTAAGGAGAGGAGGCCCCTATTTATAGAGTTTTGAGATTTTGGGCAAGTTCATGGCTGTGCTGGGAAAGATCATTGGCGCGAACTTGATGACGGAGGCCGCAATCTTCATCCACTGTCTTTTCGTTCTTTGTCCAAGGGGGAGATCGCGGGCTGACTTCACAGTCGTGGTCCGTGAGTCACGACCACGATCTTTCTTGCAGACTGGAAAGACGGAGGCCGCGAGATGATAGGAGAAACTCTCTGCTTTTCCTATGTTGGCCACTTATGAAGTTCATGCCCGAAGTATCAAAGATCGAGGGCGGGATACTTTGCTCTTTGGGCCGCGATCTCAGCTCCATCTTCGCGCACTCTTTTTCCGGCCATGATCTTCTGGGTCTAGGCCGTGATCTTAGTGTTTCCCATCCATGCTACACTTGTGATCTTTTTAGTACCTAATTCACATGTATTGTCTAATACACCCTAATATGATGATATAATTCAAGAGGAACGAAAAGGGATATATCCTAAAATATATTAATCATTATGAACGAAATAATAATGTCCATGCTGTCGAATCCCGATCGTCCATGGATACCAAAATTGATAAACTTCTTGAGATGGTTGCAAGGAAAGTGTCTTTAGCTGTCAACCAATCTGCACTTCCAGCTCTCCGCAATATCATTGGTGTTCTACCATCAATCATGTCTCGAGGACTACTCGGCAACGCAGGAGGCCTCTACACTTGAGGAGCAGGTGGATATCATTGCCAACTCCTGGAACAACAACCCCTTCGGCAACACCTATAATCCGAGGTGGCGCAATCACCCTAAATTTGTGTGGTCCTTACTAAATCCTCGAACACTCGGATTCCATGCACCAGCTGGAGGGTAACAGCACTTGCAACAACTAAAACCTTACCAGCCTCAAAACTCCCAGCAACATCCTCTTTAGCTATAGGGTGCAGGAGGCACTCCCCAACACAAGCTCTCTAAGCTAGAGGATCTGGTTACCGCTTTTTCTACCTCAACTTCCCATAAGTTTAGGGCCCTTGATAAGTCTGTGGAGGTTTCTACTGAAAAGTTCAAAACATTTAATGGCAGACTAAAGAACCATCAGGCTTCTATGCAAAATCTGAAGACCCAGTTAGGAAACCTTGTCAAGGCACTGATGGCCAGAGCTCCAGGGACTTCCCCAGGGAACACAGTGGCGAATCCCAGAGATCAGAATGCAAGGTTGTATGTCATATCATTGCAAAGTGGGAAGGTGATAGATGATGTGCATCCCAGGTGCCATGTCGAGGTGGAGAGTCCTCCACCAGCTTCAGTGAAGGCTCTAGAGCAGGAAAAGGTGGCGGAGGTTCAGGCATCCAAACAGAAGCTAGTAGTGGCTGAATACTAGCCTAAGCTCCCTTTTCCATCCGGATGCATAAGGATCGCCTGGAGGCAGACTTCGGGAAATTCATGGGCATGCTTAAGCAACTACACATCAACGTTCCATTTTTGGAAGCCATGAGCCAGATGCCAAAGTATGCAAAATTTCTGAAAGACATGTTCACCAAGGAAACAAAGCTTAGTGACCTCTCCACGGTCATGCTTAGTGAGGAGTGCTCCACCATTCTACAGAATAAGCTTCCGCAGAAATATAAAGATCCTGGGTGTTTTACTATTTCATTGAAAGATTGGTTCACTGCATGTAGAAAAGTCATTGACGGACTTAGGACCAAGCATCAATGTCATGTCGACTGTTTAGGAAGTTTGGCCTAGAAAAATCCAAAGAAACTTGGATGAGTGTACAATTGGTTGATCTATCTATAGTACATCCTATGGCCACAGTGAAGGACCTCCTAGTTAAGGTTGACAAGTTATTTTATCCTGTGAATTTTGTTATCCTGGATATCAATGATGTGCATGATGGGACATTAATCTTAAGAGTAGGTGAGGAGCAGGTTACCTTCTTCATTGCAAACAACATGAAACTACTATCTGTGCATGATCCTGGTGTGACATGAAATGTGATGTTTGACTTTGTACCCTCTTCTCTACATGCCTTATCTCACCATATACACGAGGCTTTCGTGTGTCCTTTTGTGGTGACTGTTTTGCAGGATAATCAACCACCTCCCCCACTTTTTCAGCCACTTAAGTCGTCAAAGGAAAACTCTCAAGAGGAGTGGAGACATAAGCTAAAGGCATCAAAACCTACAATGAAGAAAGTTGGAGACTACTATGAGGTAGTCCCATCCCCTCAATCGCGACCACCCTGGCCAATCGAGTCTTGCTTACTTGCATCTTCCCAGATGGCTAGGTGGAGTTAGCTCGCCCTAATGGCCAATCACTCCAGGTACATGGAAATCACTTGAAGTTGTGCCTTAAGAGTGATGTGGATCCGCTCTTGTAGGCACCTGGTTCTACACTACCTTCAAATCCACTTGTTTCTTCTAGCTACAAAAACGTAAGAGAAACCGCTAGTGAGGAACCAATCCAACATCGGTATGCATTTTCTTTCCCTTTTCTTTATTTATTATTTTTTTTTTTTTTTGTTATTGTCTTGTTTGTGTGTTTTGCCGAGTCTCGGTCATGTCATGTTCCCATTTTGCTGTGTATTTTTTCCTTTGGTTGGTGTGTTCAGGGGAGCGAGTGGTCACATTTTTTTGGAAATTACCAAGTCTATGGCATTACAGTCAGGGGGAGACATTACACGGTTGGGTAATTCAAGTCTCCAAATCATGTTTTGCTCTATCCCTATTCCACGGTCCCAGTTGGTGTTCCACGACCATGGTATTGAGTAGCCCCACCCATGGAATGACCACTCAATTCCACGGCCCTAGGGTCGAGTTACACGGTCAGGGAATCCATGTTCCAGACCATATAATGCTATCGCTATGTCCCTACTACACGGTCTGAAGTTCTTCCACGATCGTGGAATGCGAGCCCAAATAGTGTAACTCGCCTATATATATTGGTGATACCAAGATCATGGAATGGGATAAAATGGGGAGGAGATTAGGTCACCAATATATATATAACCTGAGAAGGAGATCCTCTACTTGGACTAGTGTCATATTGATGATACCACGTTAAAAAAATTTGGTGTTCTTGTTTGTTCTTTAGATTATTTGACATGGTATTAGAGCCTGCGATCAGAGATTGGTTAATCATATTTCGCTAGGTAATTTTCCGATAACCTTTGCCGCTAGGGTTTTGCTTGGCTTCTGCCTCAGGCGGTCAACTTCTTTTCTCCGTTGGCGCTAGGGTTCTTGTCAGGTTTCTTCATCAGGTGGATTCTTGGCTCTATGGTTCTGTATTAGCCGTGGCAGCAATGAAGAACTGGAAGATCGTACAGTTTGACGTGAAGAATGCGTTTCTTCATGGGGATTTGAAAGAAACAATATATATGCAATGTCCAGAGGGCTATGAGAAGGGAGAACCAGTGATGGTTTGCAGGCTAAGGCTTTCTCTTTACGGCCTGAAACAAGCACCACGAGCTTGGTTCGAAAATTTACATGCGACCATTCTTCAGGCTGGATTTGTACAAAGCGATCCCTCGATGTTTACTCGTTAGACGGTTCAGGGAAATACTGTTTTTCTGCTGTATGTCGATGACATTATAGTAACAGAAGGTTATACGTAGGGTATTTAGGAGTTAACTCAGTCACTACGCGCGACATTCAACCTAGAGGAGCTAGGAGAAGCGTCTTATTTTCTAGGTTTGGAAATATAGAGAAGTGAGGCAGGTTTATTTGTGAGTCAAAAGAAGTGTATCAATGATATATTAGCAACAACACATTATACAGACTGCAAACAGTGCCCGACTCCTATGGAACATAATTTAAAGCTCAGTCATGACAGTGGGTTTCTATTAGAAGATCAAACTTTCTACAGGAATATTGTAGGGAGCTTGATCTATCTGACTCATACTAGTCCAGATATTGCATACGCATAACAGATAATGAGCTCGTTTATGGGAGTGGCGTGTACCACTCATATGAATGTTGTTTATCGTTTACTTCGCTACCTGAAGGGTACTAGAGATGTTGGTCTATTCTTTCCTGCCGATGGGGATGCTTGACAGATTCAGCTTGTGTTTGCATGCTTGCTGAAGAATGGGAGGGTGTTGAGGTACTTGATCTCTATTATAGTATGATTGGTGATCCCATGTTGCTGGTAGCAGCTCCACCATCCTGAAAAAATTGCAAAACCTCTTATCCAACTGTCAAGTTACGGTTGTTGCAGTTACGACGATAAAATGAAAGTTGCTCCTGATGTCCTTTGCGTAGTCAGTGGGGAACAAAATTAATGGTCCAAATTCTTCCTATGGATAGGTAATGGAAATCAGAGCCTGCCTTAGTAGGATAACTTAAAGGTGGAGCCGTCCTCCTAAACCTAGATGATGTAGAGTTCCATGGCTCAGGCAGATGATTGCACGAGCAATCGGGAGGTAGGCTGCCTTGTTGGTGGTGGAGGTCACGGAGAGTTAATATTTAAGAATCAACTTATGTATATATTGCAACATTTTTCTACCCCATTGATGCATTATAGCTAGGGTGAAATATGATATGATTTTGACCCACAAATTTGGCAAAGCTTGGTATAGAAACCACAGAAGCTTGATTTTTTTTTTCAAAATGCATGAATTGTTACAGAATTTTAGGTAAAATAACACTTGTATAAAAATTTCTCTAGGTACACAATTTTGGCCTAGAACGCTACAGTATCTTAGTGATTAAGGTGCAAATTGTTGCTAATAAAAGCGATTTAGTTGAATCGTTGCAAACTCAATGGATAAAAAAAGTTTTTCCCTATTCAACAAACAAGACTTTGATCTTGTGGTAATGCCATTAATACCATTTTGAATCAAAAACATATATCACTTTTATAAATAAAAAAATAATTTGGACGGTGGTTTGTGCTTTATCGTCGAATCAAGACAAACTTTTTTTATTCTGAAAAAACTTTCAGGGACTACAACTTTTTTAGGGGACAATCTTTGTAGATTCTTGTAGGTTTAAATATGGCTTTGTGCTTGGTTATCGGCAGATTGGTGTGGCTTTAGATATAAGTAACTAGCAATTTAGATGAATCGCCGCTAATAAAAGCAATTTAGATGAATCGCTACAAACTCCATCGATATTGCTGGAGATTTCGACGAATTTCACTTAATGTATTTCAAAATTTTAGATGGTTGTAACTTTATACTTGGTTATCCTCTCAAGTTATCCTCTCAAAGTAATGTGTTTGAGTTTGGGAAAACTCACCCCGACCAAACTCATTGTCATCTCTACTCGGTGCCTCCGTTTCCTTTTTCCTGAAGAAGTCCAGGCCCAAATATGTTGTTATAGGGACACGATGGGCTCCCGGCGAGCCCATCCCAACACCAAAAGTCTCATATAAAGTCTGACAATCTAGTGGGAAAGGCTCGCTCTCCTGTCTCTCCAAAACAAACGAAAAGAAAAACTGATCTCAACCAAGATGAAGAAGCGCGGTAGCAGCGGAGCTGACGTCGGTGCTGACGCGAAACGGGCAAGAATGGAGGGCCAGGTAGCTGTGCGTTTGGGGGCTTTCTCAGAGGATTATCACCAGATGGCGGCGGTGGCGGAGGAAGTGAAGGGCTTCACATTCCCTCCAGCTGAAGGATTCATGCTCGAAATCCAGCACGAGGCTCAAATCTTGGAGAAGCTGATGGATACCGGCGGCGAGCCCACCATTGCCGCGCCGGAGAAGCTCCAGGACCTAGCCCGAGAAACAGAGTATTTTGACGACGAGCCGGTTCTTGAAGGCGCCGTGGCCGCAAATCTTGCTGCGGGGGAGGAGAAGGTGGTGGACGTCAACGTTGCGGCGGTGGAGAAGTTTCAGGACCTAGCCCAACACCAACTGGAGTATTTTGAACCTCACGAGGAGAAACTTGTAGCTGTTGCTGCTGCTGCTGCTGAGAAGAATGAGAATTTGGTGGTGGACGCTGAGGAGGAACAATTGAAGACCTGGAATCTGTTTATTTCATGGACGTCGGCGATCAAGCCAATGCCGGGGGATGCAGCGGCGGCGGAAGGACACAACGACGGCGAACAAGTAGAAGATGGATTTTCTTTTGATACACTTGGTTAGCTTCGGATGTTTCTTCTTCTTTCTCCTTCTTCTGATAAATTTTTTTTTTGTACAATTGATCACGCAACGCAATTTTGCTAATGCTGCTGTCATTATTGGATTTTGTTGGTCTCATTCGATCTCATTTGCTTGCTCTGCTGAACTTATCGATTTTACCTCATGCACCGTAGTATTGTGATTTATGACTCTCGCCGCCGGTGTAATACTCCTGGGAGCCCTGGTGGTTCTGATGGCGATGATGGCGTCGACGAGCCCCAGGCAGATCCTCTGTTTTGATCCGGGTTACTTTTCCTCAGCCGATGACGCTGGAGATTCTTCCTTCTCCGACTCTGCTACGGGCTCCACCATCACTTGCGGCGGCGCAGAGGAGGAGGCACACTAATTAAGCACGTTATCCTGACAGTAGATTCGTAATCCGATTGCACCCTGAACCTAGCTGCTTCTTCTCGAGTGTGTAAATGAGAGCCTCCTCGTCTTTCCTAACGAACTAGCTGAGCCGAACTCTCCTAAGAAATTGCTCCGACGAGTGGGGCCGTAAATCCGGTCGTGATACACATCTAGGTCGAGCATATCGTCGAACACATTGGAGGGCTTGCCGATGTTCAACTCGCGGGTCTCGTTCTAAGTGGGATTGAGGTCCTATGGGTAGTTCTCAAGAACTAGTTGATCCCATAGTTGTTTCTTCTCGAGTGCAGTAAATGAGAACCTCCTCGTCTTTCCGGATGAACTAGGTGCATCTACCATCTGAGCTGAACTCTCCCAAGAAATCTCTCGTCTTTCCGGATGAACTAGGTGCATCTACCATCTGAGCTGAACTCTCCCAAGAAATCTCTCCGGCGAGTGGGGCCATAAGTCCGGTCATGATACACATCTAGCTCGAGCATATCGTCGAACACGTTGTAGGGCTTGCTGATGTTCAACTTGAGGGTCTCGTTCCAAGTGGGATTGAGGTCTCAAAAGTGGTTGTCAAGAGCTAGTTGATCCAAATAACTGGATTTGTTGGTAGAGGTTCAATCGTGTATCATATATCATTTACTAACACACGCCCTCAAACGAAAGCCACCATATATGGACTTGAAGTTTGTATAGGTCCGGACATACATCATGTGCTTAACAAAACACATGGGGTCATCGAGATTTGAATAAAGATCTTTCGATCTAACCAGGCTCTGATGTCATGTCAAGAACCAATTAATCCCAATAACTCGAGTTATTCAGAGAGGTTCAATCATGAATCATTGATTCGCACAAAACTACACCACAAATTAATCCCGACTAGAGCCTGATTCGGGCTCAATTATACATATTTTACCCCTCATTTCTTATTCGTTTGGCTTAGTATTTCATCGTTCCTCGACATATTTCACGCTAGGTTGTGCTTGTTTTGATACATTTCAGGTCCTAGCACGTGTGGAAGGGTCGAGAACGAATTTTGGGATAATTGGAGGTCAAAAAGCGCAAAAACCGAAGAAAAGTCCGACAAGGAAACAACCGCAGTTCACGGCCGGACAAGGCAGTACACGGTCTTAACAAACCGTGAACATCGAGTAGTCTAGCGAGGTTTTAGAGGTTACTGACGACAAGGAAGTTCACGGTCTCTAAGACCGTGAACTGGAGGCCATTGACCGTGAACCCAGTAGAGTGAAGCGGTGCGTTTTGAATGACGCTGAGTTCACGGACGCGTTTAGGTGTTCACGGCCGTGAACTGGCCAACGTGTTTAGGTGTTCTTCGATTTTGTGCTTTTTGACCACCAATTATCCCAAAACTCGTTCTCGACCCTTCCACATGTGCACGTCTGGGTGTCCTTATTGCTCAGAGGAACAACAAAAATTATGGATGCGCATTGGAGGACTTTCTTCAAGGGAGGAAATATGGACAAAATATCTATTCATTGGAAGAAAGGAAGTGTCCTTACTGCTCCTAAACAAGAAGGAGGAATTGGGTTCAAAGATTTCCATCAGTTCAACTTTGCCCTCCTTCCCAAACAAGGATAGAGAATTCTCAATAGAGATCAAGAAACCTGGGTGAGACTCCTCAAAGGCCTTTATTTCCCTCACTCTAACTTTATGAATGCAGGTAAAGGTAGGAAATCCTCTTGGATCTGGTCCAGCATCTATGAGGCGAAGGAGATCCTAAGGCTAGGTGCTAGGGAAAACATGGGAAATGACAGAAGCATTGGCATTGACAATGATCCCTGGATCCCTAGCCCACATGGCTTTAAGCTCCAACAAAATCAAAGACAACAGTTGAAGGTTATCGAGTGGATATGAACGATGGAAGTGATTGGAATCTTGATCTTATTAAGCAATCCCGCCTTCAGAAGAAGTGGAGGCTATTAAGAGAATCCCAATTGGCATGGATAACCTTGATGACTCGTGGGTTTGGCATCTTGAGAAGTCGGTTGCTATTAAGAGAATCCCAATTGGCATGGATAACCTTGATGACTCGTGGGTTTGGCATCTTGAGAAGTCGGTTGCTTTTTAAGTCTAGTCGGCTTACCATCCCTTCAGAACCAATGAAAGAAACATGATAGGCTCATAGGATCTTAACCACCAAGACTGCATGTCTGGCTGTCCTTACTGCTCAGAGGAACAACAAAAATTATGGATGCGCATTTGAGGGCTTTCTTCTATGGAGGAAATATGAACAAAGGATATATTCGTTGGAGGAAATGAAGTGTCCTTACTGCTCCTAAACAAGAAGGAGGAATGGGGTTCAAAGATTTCCATCAGTTCAACTTCGCCAAACACGGATGAACAATTCTCAATGGAGATCAAGAAACCTGGGTTAGTCTCCTCAAATGCCTTCATTTCCCTCACTTTGACTTTACGAATGCAGGTAAAGGTAGGAAGCCCTCTTGGATCTGGTCCAGCATCTGTCAGGCTAAGGAGATCATAAGGCTAGGTGCTAGGATAAACATGGGAAATGGCAGAAGCATTGACATTTACAATGATCCCTGGATCTTTAGCCTACATGGCTTTAAGCTCCAACAAAATCAAAGACAACAATTGAAGGCTTTCGAGTTGATATAAAAGATGGAAGTGATTGGAATCTTGATCTTATTGAGCAATCCTACCTTCTGGAAGAAGTGGAGGCTATTAAGAGAATCCCAATTGGCATGGTCAACCGTGATGACTCGGGGGTTTGGCATCCTGAGAAGTCGGGTGCTTTTTCACTCAAGTCGGCTTACCATCTCTTCAAAACCAATGAAAGAAAAAGGACAGGCTCAGACGATCCTAACCACCCAAACTGCACGTCTAGGTGTCCTTACTGCTCAGAGGAACAACAATAAGTATGGATGCGATTTTGAGGGCATTCTTCTAGAGAGGAAATATGGACAAAGGATCTATTCATTGGAGAAAAGGAAGTGTCCTCACTGCTCCTAAACAAGAATGAGGAATGGGGTTCAAAGATTTCCATCAGTTCAACTTTGCCCAACTTCGCAAACAAGGATGGAGAATTCTCAATGCAGATCAAGAAACCTCGGTGAGACTCCTCAAAGGCCTTTATTTCCCTCACTCTGATTTTAAGAATGCTGGTAAAGGTAGGAAGCCCTCTTGGATATTGTCCAGCATCTATGAGGATAAGGAGATCCTAAGGCTAGGTGCTAGGAAAGACATGGGAAATGGCAGAAGCATTGACATTGACAATGATCCCTGGATCCCTAGCCTACTTGGCTTTAAGCTCTAACAAAATCAAAGACAACAATTTAAGGCTATCGAGTGGATATGAACGATGGAAGTGATTGGAATCTTGATCTTATTAAGCAATCCTGCCTTCTAGAAGAAGTAGACGCTAAATAAGAGAATCCCAATTGGCATGGACAGCCTTAATGACTCGTGGGTTTGGCATCTTGAGAAGTCGGTTGCTTCTTAAGTCTAGTCAGCTTACCATCCCTTCAAAACCAATGAAAGAAACAGGACAGACTCATAGGATCTTAACAACCAAGACTGCATGTCTGGTTGTCCGTACTGCTCATAGGAACATCAAAAATTATGGATGCGTGTTTGAGGGCTTTCTTCTAGGGAGGAAATATGAACAAAGGATCTATTCGTTGGAGGTAATGAAGTGTCCTTACTGCTCCTAAACAAGAAGGAGGAATGGGGTTCAAAGATTTCCATTAGTTCAACTTTACCTCCTTGCCAAACACGACTGGAGAATTCTCAATGGAGATCAAGAAACCTGGGTTAGACTCCTCAAAGGCCTTTATTTCCCTCACTCTGACTTTATTAATGCAGGTAAACGTAGGAAGCCCTCTTGGATCTGGTCCAGCATCTATGAGGCTAAGGAGATCCTAAGGTTAGGTGCTAGGAAAAACATGGAAAATGGCAGAAGCATTAACATTGACAATGATCGCTGGATCCCTAGCCTACATGGCTTTAAGCTCCAACAAAATCAAAGACAACAATTGAAGGCTTTCGAGTGGATACGAACGATGGAAGTATTTGGAATCTTGATCTTTTTTAGGTATTCTGTATTCCAGAAGAAGTGGAGGCTATTAAGAGAATCCCAATTGGCGTGGACAACCTGGATGACTCAAGGATTTGGCATCATGAGAAGTCGGGTTCTTCTCAGTCAAGTCGGCTTACCATCTCTTTAGAACTAATGAAAGAAACGGGACACGCTAATAGGATCCTAACCACCCAGACTGCACGTCTGGGTGTCCTTACTGCTCAGAGAAACAACAAAAATTATGGATGCGCGTTGGATGGCTTTCTTCTAGGGAGTAAATATGGACAAAATATCTATTCATTGGAGGAAAGGAAGTGTCCTTTATGCTCCTAAACAATAAGGAGGAATGGGGTTCAAAGATTTCCATCAGTTCAACTTTGCCCTCCTTCCCTAACAAGGATGGAGAATTCTCAATAGAGATCAAGAAACCTGGGTGAGACTCCTCAAAGGCCTTTATTTCCCTCACTCTGACTTTATGAATGCATGTAAACGTAGGAAGTCCTCTTGGATTTGGTCCAGCATCTATGAGGCTAAGGAGATCCTAAGGCTAGGTGCTAGGGAAAACATGAAAAATGACAGAAGCATTGGCATTGACAATGATCCCTGGATCCCTAGCCTACAATGCTTTAAGCTCCAACAAAATCAAAGACAACAATTAAAGGTTATCGAGTGGATATGAACGATGGAAGTGATTGGAATCTTGATCTTATTAAGCAATCCTGCCTTCAAAAGAAGTGGAGGCTATTAATAGAATCCCAATTGGCATGGACAACCTTGATGACTCGTGGGTTTGGCATCTTGAGAAGTCAGTTGCATTTTAAGTCTAGTCGGCTTAACATCCCTTCAGAACCAATGAAAGAAACATGATAGGCTCATAGGATCTTAACCACCCAGACTGCACGTCTGGCTGTCCTTACTGCTCAGAGGAACAACAAAAATTATGGATGCGCGTTTGAGGGTTTTCTTCTAAGGAGGAAATATGAACAAAGGATCTATTCGTTGGAGGAAATGAAGTGTCCTTACTGCTCCTAAACAAGAAGGAGGAATGGGGTTCAAAGATTTCCATCAGTTCAACTTCGCCAAACACGGATGAACAATTCTCAATGGAGATCAAGAAACCTGGGTTAGTCTCCTCAAATGCCTTTATTTCCCTCACTTTGACTTTATGAATGCAGGTAAAGGTAGGAAGCGCTCTTGGAAACAAGTTGAGAAACTGAACCCCTACATCGTTCTACTGCACATCTCAGTCCTTATCATAGGTTGTCCTAGTCGCAAACAAGTTGTCATGCATTAATCCGAAAACCAATCAATTCATCCAACAAAACACAGTGCCAATATGATCAAACAGCAGTACTTGGAGCCCTCAAATCGTAAGATTCGGACAGTGGACTAGGCTCCAAGCACCATCTAAAATATTCCAACCGATACAAAACATCCCCCCACACTTAAGCACGACATTGCCCTCAATTCATCCAACAAAACACAGTGCCAATATGATCAAACAGCAGTACTTGGAGCCCTCAAATCGTAAGATTCGGACAGTGGACTAGGCTCCAAGCACCATCTAAAATATTCCAACCGATACAAAACATCCCCCCACACTTAAGCACGACATTGCCCTCAATGGAGTAGAGGGAAAGATAAGGGGAACGATGTTACCGGATAAGAACACTGCTGGGGGACTGGAAGTGGACCAGTCGGCGGGGCTAGCATCAGCAAAACACACTGGGTGATAGAAACCATAGTTCCAAGTGGATAAACCGACAAAAACAAATAAAAGAAAAACAAACCTTGGTGGGGTTGCCTCCCCACAAGCGCTTCTTTACCGTCTTTTAGCTGGACGCCAGTAGAGGATGCTCAGGGAAGTGTAGGATCAGGTGCCCTCAAGAGCGGATCCACATCGCTCTTGAGGTACAGCTTCAAATGGTGGCCATGTACACGACGAATGTGGCCACCTGCATTTGCCAGCTCGACTTGGCCATCCGGTAGGATGCAAGCGAGTGAGTACTCGGATGGCCAAGGTGGGGGCGGGACCAGCTCATAGTGGTCTCCGGCTTTCTTGCGAGGAGGCTTAGCTGCCTGCAGTTTCGGCCGCCACTCCTCCTTGACCTGTTCTTTGGATGATGGAGTGGTCCGGAGTGGCGGCGAAGATGTGAGAGGCGGGTCCTGCAAAACAGGCAGCACAGAAGGATACACGACAGACTCGTGCTCCTGGTGAGATACAGCATGCAGAGGTAACGAATCAGATATAGTGTTAGCAACAGAAAATGTTATTCGCTCCTCGCCATCCCTCAGAACTAAGGTCCC
Source organism: Linum tenue (assembly GCA_946122785.1). NCBI lineage: Eukaryota > Viridiplantae > Streptophyta > Magnoliopsida > Malpighiales > Linaceae > Linum > Linum tenue. The sequence goes on along the minus strand of CAMGYJ010000005.1, from coordinate 49,454,932 downwards.
ATCATGCACATCTATGAGAGCCTTGGCGGTGGCCAGGAAAGGCCTTCCCAGTATAAGAGGCACTTCTGTGTCCTCACTGATGTCCAGGATAACAAAATCCACAGGATATGTGAATTTGCCAACCTTGACCAGAAGGTCTTCCACTATACCCCTAGGATGCACTACCGATCTGTCAGCTAATTGAAGGGTCATCCTAGTAGCACGGGGTTCACCTAGGCCTAGTTTCATGAACAATTTATATGGAATAACATTGATACTAGCACCTAAATCCGCCAAGGACTTCTCTACATGCAATTTACCGATAGAGCACGGGATAGTGAAACTACCTGGGTCCTTTTTCTTCTGCGGCAGCTTGTTCTGCAGAATAGCCGAGCATTCCTCGCTGAGCTCCACGGTGGCCAGCTCATTCAGCTTCTGCTTCTTTGAGAGAAGCTCTTTCATAAACTTCGCATACTTCGGCATTTGCGATAGTGCCTCCAGGAAGGGCACTTGGACATTCAGCTTCTTGAGCATGGCCATGAAGTTCTCGAACTCTGTCTCCAGCCTGTCTCTGTGCAACCGAGTAGGGAAAGGGAGTTTAGGGACATACTCCTTCACTACTGGTTGCGGTTTAGGTGCAGGCACCTCAACCTCCTTCTCCACTTCATGATCAACCGCCGGAGATGCTGCAACAAGGCTTTCTCTCTCCGGTTCCCGAGCGGGGGGATCGACAGTCAGCTTGCCACTCCTGGTCATGATGGCATTGCACCGCTCATCCGGGGTCTGCGGGTGAGGGATGGTCTGTGCTGGTAGAGTACCAGGCGCCCTTTGAGCCACTGCCTGAGCCACGCTCCCCAGCTGGGTCTGGATGTCCTGCAAAACAGCCCGTGTATTCCTCTGACCAGCTTCCAGAGCCAGGAGTTGACCCGAGGCCTTCTCCATGAACTGCTCAAAGGTGTTGAATTTCTGAGCACTAACACTGGCGAGAGAACCCACCAAGTCCCGCAGTTCAGCCATCTGATCATTCTGCACTGGGGCAGCAGGGGCTGCACCCGGCTGCTGGAATTGCCCCTGTCTGGGCTGATATGGTGGCCTCTGGAAGCCCGGTGGTCCCTGTGGAGCTGGTGGTCTGGGATTTGGCCCAGCCCAGGAGAAGTTAGGATGCTGGCGCCACCCCTCATTGTACGTGTTGCTGTAGGGGTCATTGCGCCTGACATTGTTGATGAAGTTCACCTGCTCCTGGGGTGTGGTCGATTCCTTCATCGCCTGGCAGTCTTCCACCATATGATGGGTGCTCTCGCACCACTGGCAGAGCATCGCCTGCTGCTGTCCGGTCCCTGGAATCATCCCAGACCGATCGATAGCTGAGACCAGCTTCGATACTACCTGCACCAAATCAGATGACTGGGTGCCCCCAGCATGCACACCCCGACCTGATGCTCTCCTCGATCTCCTGGCAGTGCCCCAATCATAACCATTCTCCGCCATCTCTTCAAAGAGTTGATTCAGCTGTGGCGGGGTTTTGGTCAGCATGTTCCCGCCACAAACCGAATCGATCAGCTGCTTGTCCTCCGGGAAGAGAGCGTGATAGAAGGTGCCCACCTTGAATGCATCATTAAAACCATGATTGGGACACCTGAGAAAAAGACTGTTGTACCTTTCCCATGCATCCCTGATGGTCTCATCCTCATCCTGAGCAAAATGTGTAATTTGCTTCTGCAGGGCAGCTGTCTTGGATGGAGGATGGTAGCGGGTGAGGAACTTGTCCGCCAGGTTGGCGAACGTGGTGATGGAGCCCGGAGGTCGAGTGTCTAGCCACTCCTTGGCCTGCCCCTCCAGAGTGAATGGGAAGTACCTCAGCTGGATGGCATCTGCTGGTACCCCATTGATCTTGATTCCATCGATGAGCTCGTGGAATCGCCTGAGATGTGATTGAGGGCACTCTCCCTCCTTGCCACGGAACACCACTGAACCGCGCAGCATGGTGATCACTGAGGTGCTCACCTCAAAGTTGTTGGCTGGGACATGAGGGTGCTGAATGGGTGACCTCATGTCCGCAGCCCTAGCGGCCCAGTAGGATCCCATGGTCTGCTCCTCGGGGATCACATCGTGATTCTGCGGATCACCCATCTCGCCTTCTTCTTCTTCTTCTTCTTCTCCTAACTGCAGCTGTGTTAGCGCTTCCTCCGCAGCCAGTCGCGCCTTTAGAGCCCGCTTGAAGTTCCTACAAGTTCGTTCAAGCTCCTGGTCTAATGGTAGTAGATCTCCCGACTGGCTACGGGTCATGCACTACCTGCACACAATCAGTAGAAGCAACCCGTGAAGGCACACAGGTGGAAGAGATAAAATGCAGTAAATAAAAGCTAGAGTAACAAATTATCACGTTCCTCCAATAACCTAGAGGGTCCCCGGCAACGGCGCCAAAAACTTGACACGCCAGAACACAACACCAAACTGCGACCAAGTGTAATCGCAGTCCGGGAATGCAGTAACAGGCAAGTTATATTATCAACCCGGGGTCTAGATCTACTGCTTACTCCGTGATTCTCTATTATCTAGCAAACTAAGTCGAGTGTTTGTTGTTTAAAAGCAAAAGCAGTAAGAAAGCAGGAAATGGTTCGGTTTTCAAAAGCAGGTAAGAGTCACTCGGGATTGAGTCCCCCTAGCCCCTTAGTTAGGTTCAATTGCAATTCCCCGGGTTGATTTACTGTTGATTAGACTGCGGAAGATCCGACAGTAGCTTGGAATCTCTTAAGCTGACCAAGCCCTCTCAGTCTAACTACCCGGCAGACGACTAGTCTTCACCGGGATAGAAAGCTGAGGCTATAAACACAGAACTCCACTACTGGCGTTAAGAACACCAGTACAAAGCAGTAAACTGGCTAACTCTCGTATAGCCAATCTCCTACTATCGAATGAAGAAGCTCTAACAACCTAATCAGATTCTATCTATCTCAGGTTGAAGCAGAAATTGAAACAAGCTGATCAGACTCAAATCAATTCATGAAACACGCGTCATTCGATTAAAATCAAACAATAATATCATCCCAAGTCATTACAATCAAAACCCTAACATCAGGAACTAGGGTTCTTCATACCCAAGTGAGAGAGAGGTTCTACTCCATAGAGAGAGAAAGAAAAACAGAAATCAGAGTAGTCATACTCATAAAGATGAGGAAAATCTGCTCTGGGATGTCAATCTTCACTCCTAGGAACGCAATCCGGGCTTCAATGATGAGAAATCCACTCCAAGATAGCTCCTAGGGTTTGTTCTTCGCTCTTTCTCTCTCTAAAACTCTGTTTTTGCCCAGAAAATCCGATCCCCTTCTCTTTGGCTGAAAATCTGCCTAAAAGGGCGTCACTGGCCAAAGCACTGTCGAGGGCACGGCCGTGCTTTGCCTCAGCCCGCCCGTGCTTTGGCCAGGGTTAATTACACGGCCACATGTTGGTGAAAACACGGCCGTGCTTTAGGGAGAACACGGCCGTGCTTTGGTGAAAACACGCCCGTGCTTTGTCTCAGCCCTGCCCGTGTAATCAGCTCATGTCTGCCAAACTCGGATTTGCTCTCGGCAGTAAAAGCACGGTCACAGAACACGGCCGTGTTTTGAAGGCCTCCTGCCCGTGTTTTTACTGCCGAACCTGTTCCCCTATATTCAATGCTTCGTTTCTCCCTCGTCCGGACTCCGAATCAGTCGCCGTTTGATCCCAGACGCTCGTAGTCTCGTCCTCTTTCTTTTCATGACAAGCTTGCATGATTCTTTGTCCATAAAGTGAGGTAGAAATCCATTCTTCTTCAGGTCATACCCGAGTTTCTTCTCCCGAATCGTCAATTGATTTCTGATTGACTTGAAACTTGCGCCTATGCTTCACTTTATGTGCTAGGACCTGAAATGTGACAAAGGAACACAACCTAGCGTAAAATAGGCCAAGGAACAATCAATTCGAGCCAAAATGGGCAGGAAACCAGAGTGAAAACACGTGCAAATACGATGCTATCAAATTCCCCCACACTTAACTGTTTGCTTGTCCCCAAGCAAACCAAGTACTACACAAGGTAAGCTCACATATTTCAATCAACCAACATTGGGGACAAGTCATAAAGGCACAGAACATGTGAATCAAACTGGTTTTCAAGCATCAACACATGAACAACTTTAATAGCAACCTGAACAACCACCACAAAGGACATTCGAGTGCAGCAAAATCGAGCAACGGAAGAGTTTCCCTTCTGTTCACCAACCAACCCAGACTTGGCTCGACCACTCACTCAAAACAGTCAACTCATGCATCCAACTCAAGACATCAGAACAGAGACCGAGCAATCTAGGTCCTCACCGGGGTACAAGAGTATAGAGAATATGTCAATGAATCACTCACTCTCGACCAGTGGGGTCAGGACAATTTGATGCGAAAGATGCGCATGCTATTTCTCTCAATACCTAACGTCTCTTCACCATGAATGCAGCCTCTAAATGCTAGAGTTCACATAAGGGGGTGTCACCACTAACTAATCCGGAGGTCTTAGACACAGGTTCAAATGACTGGCTAGGGTCTTGGACATGGGGAAAAGGCCTTTTAGGTGGTGGAAGTATTCATAGCAAAAGGTTCCACATTTTCCAAAAACACAATCACAGTCAAACAACCTGGTATTTTCTTTCTGCTATTCTGCATTACTCAATATCTTACGAGCACAAGAGCGAAGGAGGCATAAACATCAGCATTTCCAAGCCAGACTGCTAAGAAACACTACTTACTGGGCATTATTCAGATTTTTGGTAGTGGCTCTCTTTTGCTTTCAATTTTTCTTTGTTTTTCTTTCATTTTTCTTTTCATTTCTTAAGAGAGCCACCACTTCTGCATAAATTTCAAACACCTGCCCAACTTTTAAGCACTACCTCCAACACTCACATAGACTTTAGCAGAAACAGCAGAGAATATATAAAAACCACTCTGTGGAACCTTCTAAAAGATGCAACAAGGGTGATTTGTTTCATTATAGACCAAAAGAAAGGATAACACACGGCTCAAAGGGGCTGACTAGGGGATATGACACATCAGGACAGTCAGTTTGGTCGTGGGCTAATCCTATGCCTCCATCATCTTAGCTAGTGACAACGTGAATGCTACATTTCATGGAAGAGGGAACTATCGCACAAGAAAGAAACGAGCAGGCTCAAATCTCACATGGCTACCTATATGCTCTATCTCACATTCTGATTCCCTGAACTAGATGCATAAACGACTGTCAAGAACAAGTAATCAGATCAAGTCAGATCAAGTCACAGTTGGCAAGCAAACAGTTGAGAAACTGAACCCCTACATCGTTCTACTGCACATCTCAGTCCTTATCATAGGTTGTCCTAGTCGCAAACAAGTTGTCATGCATTAATCCGAAAACTAATCAATTCATCCAACAAAACACAGTGCCAATATGATCAAACAGCAGTACTTGGAGCCCTCAAATCGTAAGATTCGGACAGTGGACTAGGCTCCAAGCACCATCTAAAATATTCCAACCGATACAAAACATCCCCCCACACTTAAGCACGACATTGCCCTCAATGGAGTAGAGGGAAAGATAAGGGGAACGATGTTACCGGATAAGAACACTGCTGGGGGACTGGAAGTGGACCAGTCGGCGGGGCTAGCATCAGCAAAACACACTGGGTGATAGAAACCATAGTTCCAAGTGGATAAACCGACAAAAACAAATAAAAGAAAAACAAACCTTGGTGGGGTTGCCTCCCCACAAGCGCTTCTTTACCGTCTTTTAGCTGGACGCCAGTAGAGGATGCTCAGGGAAGTGTAGGATCAGGTGCCCTCAAGAGCGGATCCACATCGCTCTTGAGGTACAGCTTCAAATGGTGGCCATGTACACGACGAATGTGGCCACCTGCATTTGCCAGCTCGACTTGGCCATCCGGTAGGATGCAAGCGAGTGAGTACTCGGATGGCCAAGGTGGGGGCGGGACCAGCTCATAGTGGTCTCCGGCTTTCTTGCGAGGAGGCTTAGCTGCCTGCAGTTTCGGCCGCCACTCCTCCTTGACCTGTTCTTTGGATGATGGAGTGGTCCGGAGTGGCGGCGAAGATGTGAGAGGCGGGTCCTGCAAAACAGGCAGCACAGAAGGATACACGACAGACTCGTGCTCCTGGTGAGATACAGCATGCAGAGGTAACGAATCAGATATAGTGTTAGCAACAGAAAATGTTATTCGCTCCTCGCCATCCCTCAGAACTAAGGTCCCATCATGCACATCTATGAGAGCCTTGGCGGTGGCCAGGAAAGGCCTTCCCAGTATAAGAGGCACTTCTGTGTCCTCACTGATGTCCAGGATAACAAAATCCACAGGATATGTGAATTTGCCAACCTTGACCAGAAGGTCTTCCACTATACCCCTAGGATGCACTACCGATCTGTCAGCTAATTGAAGGGTCATCCTAGTAGCACGGGGTTCACCTAGGCCTAGTTTCATGAACAATTTATATGGAATAACATTGATACTAGCACCTAAATCCGCCAAGGACTTCTCTACATGCAATTTACCGATAGAGCACGGGATAGTGAAACTACCTGGGTCCTTTTTCTTCTGCGGCAGCTTGTTCTGCAGAATAGCCGAGCATTCCTCGCTGAGCTCCACGGTGGCCAGCTCATTCAGCTTCTGCTTCTTTGAGAGAAGCTCTTTCATAAACTTCGCATACTTCGGCATTTGCGATAGTGCCTCCAGGAAGGGCACTTGGACATTCAGCTTCTTGAGCATGGCCATGAAGTTCTCGAACTCTGTCTCCAGCCTGTCTCTGTGCAACCGAGTAGGGAAAGGGAGTTTAGGGACATACTCCTTCACTACTGGTTGCGGTTTAGGTGCAGGCACCTCAACCTCCTTCTCCACTTCATGATCAACCGCCGGAGATGCTGCAACAAGGCTTTCTCTCTCCGGTTCCCGAGCGGGGGGATCGACAGTCAGCTTGCCACTCCTGGTCATGATGGCATTGCACCGCTCATCCGGGGTCTGCGGGTGAGGGATGGTCTGTGCTGGTAGAGTACCAGGCGCCCTTTGAGCCACTGCCTGAGCCACGCTCCCCAGCTGGGTCTGGATGTCCTGCAAAACAGCCCGTGTATTCCTCTGACCAGCTTCCAGAGCCAGGAGTTGACCCGAGGCCTTCTCCATGAACTGCTCAAAGGTGTTGAATTTCTGAGCACTAACACTGGCGAGAGAACCCACCAAGTCCCGCAGTTCAGCCATCTGATCATTCTGCACTGGGGCAGCAGGGGCTGCACCCGGCTGCTGGAATTGCCCCTGTCTGGGCTGATATGGTGGCCTCTGGAAGCCCGGTGGTCCCTGTGGAGCTGGTGGTCTGGGATTTGGCCCAGCCCAGGAGAAGTTAGGATGCTGGCGCCACCCCTCATTGTACGTGTTGCTGTAGGGGTCATTGCGCCTGACATTGTTGATGAAGTTCACCTGCTCCTGGGGTGTGGTCGATTCCTTCATCGCCTGGCAGTCTTCCACCATATGATGGGTGCTCTCGCACCACTGGCAGAGCATCGCCTGCTGCTGTCCGGTCCCTGGAATCATCCCAGACCGATCGATAGCTGAGACCAGCTTCGATACTACCTGCACCAAATCAGATGACTGGGTGCCCCCAGCATGCACACCCCGACCTGATGCTCTCCTCGATCTCCTGGCAGTGCCCCAATCATAACCATTCTCCGCCATCTCTTCAAAGAGTTGATTCAGCTGTGGCGGGGTTTTGGTCAGCATGTTCCCGCCACAAACCGAATCGATCAGCTGCTTGTCCTCCGGGAAGAGAGCGTGATAGAAGGTGCCCACCTTGAATGCATCATTAAAACCATGATTGGGACACCTGAGAAAAAGACTGTTGTACCTTTCCCATGCATCCCTGATGGTCTCATCCTCATCCTGAGCAAAATGTGTAATTTGCTTCTGCAGGGCAGCTGTCTTGGATGGAGGATGGTAGCGGGTGAGGAACTTGTCCGCCAGGTTGGCGAACGTGGTGATGGAGCCCGGAGGTCGAGTGTCTAGCCACTCCTTGGCCTGCCCCTCCAGAGTGAATGGGAAGTACCTCAGCTGGATGGCATCTGCTGGTACCCCATTGATCTTGATTCCATCGATGAGCTCGTGGAATCGCCTGAGATGTGATTGAGGGCACTCTCCCTCCTTGCCACGGAACACCACTGAACCGCGCAGCATGGTGATCACTGAGGTGCTCACCTCAAAGTTGTTGGCTGGGACATGAGGGTGCTGAATGGGTGACCTCATGTCCGCAGCCCTAGCGGCCCAGTAGGATCCCATGGTCTGCTCCTCGGGGATCACATCGTGATTCTGCGGATCACCCATCTCGCCTTCTTCTTCTTCTTCTTCTTCTCCTAACTGCAGCTGTGTTAGCGCTTCCTCCGCAGCCAGTCGCGCCTTTAGAGCCCGCTTGAAGTTCCTACAAGTTCGTTCAAGCTCCTGGTCTAATGGTAGTAGATCTCCCGACTGGCTACGGGTCATGCACTACCTGCACACAATCAGTAGAAGCAACCCGTGAAGGCACACAGGTGGAAGAGATAAAATGCAGTAAATAAAAGCTAGAGTAACAAATTATCACGTTCCTCCAATAACCTAGAGGGTCCCCGGCAACGGCGCCAAAAACTTGACACGCCAGAACACAACACCAAACTGCGACCAAGTGTAATCGCAGTCCGGGAATGCAGTAACAGGCAAGTTATATTATCAACCCGGGGTCTAGATCTACTGCTTACTCCGTGATTCTCTATTATCTAGCAAACTAAGTCGAGTGTTTGTTGTTTAAAAGCAAAAGCAGTAAGAAAGCAGGAAATGGTTCGGTTTTCAAAAGCAGGTAAGAGTCACTCGGGATTGAGTCCCCCTAGCCCCTTAGTTAGGTTCAATTGCAATTCCCCGGGTTGATTTACTGTTGATTAGACTGCGGAAGATCCGACAGTAGCTTGGAATCTCTTAAGCTGACCAAGCCCTCTCAGTCTAACTACCCGGCAGACGACTAGTCTTCACCGGGATAGAAAGCTGAGGCTATAAACACAGAACTCCACTACTGGCGTTAAGAACACCAGTACAAAGCAGTAAACTGGCTAACTCTCGTATAGCCAATCTCCTACTATCGAATGAAGAAGCTCTAACAACCTAATCAGATTCTATCTATCTCAGGTTGAAGCAGAAATTGAAACAAGCTGATCAGACTCAAATCAATTCATGAAACACGCGTCATTCGATTAAAATCAAACAATAATATCATCCCAAGTCATTACAATCAAAACCCTAACATCAGGAACTAGGGTTCTTCATACCCAAGTGAGAGAGAGGTTCTACTCCATAGAGAGAGAAAGAAAAACAGAAATCAGAGTAGTCATACTCATAAAGATGAGGAAAATCTGCTCTGGGATGTCAATCTTCACTCCTAGGAACGCAATCCGGGCTTCAATGATGAGAAATCCACTCCAAGATAGCTCCTAGGGTTTGTTCTTCGCTCTTTCTCTCTCTAAAACTCTGTTTTTGCCCAGAAAATCCGATCCCCTTCTCTTTGGCTGAAAATCTGCCTAAAAGGGCGTCACTGGCCAAAGCACTGTCGAGGGCACGGCCGTGCTTTGCCTCAGCCCGCCCGTGCTTTGGCCAGGGTTAATTACACGGCCACATGTTGGTGAAAACACGGCCGTGCTTTAGGGAGAACACGGCCGTGCTTTGGTGAAAACACGCCCGTGCTTTGTCTCAGCCCTGCCCGTGTAATCAGCTCATGTCTGCCAAACTCGGATTTGCTCTCGGCAGTAAAAGCACGGTCACAGAACACGGCCGTGTTTTGAAGGCCTCCTGCCCGTGTTTTTACTGCCGAACCTGTTCCCCTATATTCAATGCTTCGTTTCTCCCTCGTCCGGACTCCGAATCAGTCGCCGTTTGATCCCAGACGCTCGTAGTCTCGTCCTCTTTCTTTTCATGACAAGCTTGCATGATTCTTTGTCCATAAAGTGAGGTAGAAATCCATTCTTCTTCAGGTCATACCCGAGTTTCTTCTCCCGAATCGTCAATTGATTTCTGATTGACTTGAAACTTGCGCCTATGCTTCACTTTATGTGCTAGGACCTGAAATGTGACAAAGGAACACAACCTAGCGTAAAATAGGCCAAGGAACAATCAATTCGAGCCAAAATGGGCAGGAAACCAGAGTGAAAACACGTGCAAATACGATGCTATCAATGGGGTTCAAAGATTTCCATCAGTTCAACTTCGCCAAACACGGATGAACAATTCTCAATGGAGATCAAGAAACCTGGGTTAGTCTCCTCAAATGCCTTTATTTCCCTCACTTTGACTTTATGAATGCAGGTAAAGGTAGGAAGCGCTCTTGGATCTGGTCCAGCATCTGTCAGGCTAAGGAGATCCTAAGGCTAGGTGCTAGGATAAACATGGGAAATGGCAGAAGCATTGATATTGACAATGATCCCTGGATCTTTAGCCTACATGGCTTTAAGCTCCAACAAAATCAAAGACAACAATTGAAGGCTTTCGAGTTGATATAAAAGATGGAAGTGATTGGAATCTTGATCTTATTGTGCAATCCTACCTTCCAGAAGAAGTGGAGGCTATTAAGAGAATCCCAATTGGCATGGACAACCTTGATGACTCGTGGGTTTTGGCATCCTGAGAAGTAGGGTGCTTTTTCAGTCAACTCGGCTTACCATCTCTTCAGAACCAATGAAAGAAACAGGACAGGCTCAGAGGATCCTAACCACCCAGATTGCACGTCCAAAACTTGGAAATGGCTTTGGAGCTTGTCCTTCCCGCCCAAGATTAAGAACTTCATTTGGAGGATCACTAGGAATGCGGTGGCCACTAAAAGGAATCTTTGGTTTCGCAAGGTGATCACATCTCCGGTTTGCACTCTCTGTGAATGGGAGATTGAAGGCGTGTGGCATTCTTTTTCGGTTGTCCACATGCAGTGCTCATTTGGAAAAGAAACTTCGCTAGCCTCCCTCTTCCCCACCCTTCACTCCCTATCCTCATGTGGCTTTTCCATCTTATAGATGTGATCCCCTTCAGTTCGATGGCGGCGGTGATTGCTATCTTTTAGGCCATCTGGAACGCCCGCAACGGATGGATCTTTAGTGGCAATCGTCCTCTCCTTCACCCCACCTTATCTAAGGTCATTGATGATTTTAATGATTGGAGTGGCCTTCTCCCACCGCCGTCTACCTCTTCCCCTCCCCAGCCTCCCCCATCCTGTTCAAGAATTTATCCACCGCCTTCCCTTCTCCAATAAGAGATTCACTATGATGGAGCTTTTGTCTCGGAATCGCAGGTGGCTGCATATGATGGTGTCGTTCGCAATCATCATGGACAAGTAATTGATAGAAAGGATGGGACTTTGTTTTGTTCTTCAGCGATTATGGCGGAAGCTAAAGCCTTGTTGACTGCTATGAGGATGGCTCAGGATTCGGGTTTGCCTTCTGTCATCTACTCCGACTACCTGGTTATCATCAATATTTTACTCGGTCGGAGCAGATCCTGGCCTTGGCAAGTGAAAGTTTGGATCCACTCTATGAAGCTGATTCTTGCACAGAATGTCCATATTCGTGTGGGTTTTACTCATCGCAGGAACAACAAATGTGTCAATTGGGTCGTTAAGGAAACAAGGAGCAGCACCCTCTCTTTAGAGTGGGTTCATATTCTTGATTTGATCTCTCATTTGGTGTAATAGGCCAAGCTTGTACCATAATCGTTCGGGAATGAAATTTAACCAATTGTATAAAAAAAACTCTAATATTATTCATAAAAAAATTATATACCAAAATGACTAAAAATACTATGACCAAAAATAACATTCATCAAACACTTACCAAATTAAGAAAATTTAAATGTCAAATTGACCTTCTTTCCTTTTTCATTAAAGTGCGAAGGTAGTGGGGTTTGCAAACAGCAAAAGTTCAGGAACTTGCTCGGTAAAAGCAGCAAAGCTTAGGGCTGGGCATGAATGGTAAATAACCCCATTATTAATTAGGGTTAATATATTTGTATGGTCTGAACTTTTCACATAATAAACATTCTCGCCAATCTTTTCGATCTATAACATCATGGCCTGAACTATACACCAAAGTAACGAAAATGGCCAAATCCGAAAATTGACCGTTATCTTAGATGGTCAAACGTGTTAACTAACGGTCAACGTGCCACGTCATTGTCCAGTCACCCAATATTGATGACATGGATTCCACATTGTATGAAAAAAAATAATTAAATAAAATTATAAAACCAAAATTTTCAATTTTAATTCTTTTGTAATTCAAAAGGGAAAAAATAAATAGTAATTGGTGGAAAATATTAAAAAATTTAAATGAAAGGTGCTGACTTGGCGGTGATGTGGCGTGTTGACCGTTAGTCAACGCGTTTGACCATCCAAGATAACTATCAATTTTCGGGGTTGGCCAATTTCGTTACTTTGGTGTATAGTTCAGGTCATAATGGTATAGATCGAAAAGGGTTGTCAGGATGTTTATTATGTCAAAAGTTCGGGCATACAAATATATTAACCTTATTAATTAATTAATTAATTATATCCGTAAATAATTAAATACAATAGGAATTAACCTTGGAGCTTTTCATTTCCAGTTCCACCCATCCCCAACGCGCGGCCGAATCTCTCCTCGTCAGGCTGCGGACCTCATCGCACCGAAGGGCCGAAGGCGAACCAATTGAACGACCATGGTCGGCGGCAGCTGTCCCACATGCAAGAAGAAAGCTCGTCACCAGATCGATAGGTTCAGCGAACTCCCCGAACACATCCTCCGCCGCGTTCTCTCCTTGGTCGACTCCAAAACCGCCGTCCAAACGAGCCTCCTCTCCCGGCGTTGGAGATCCGTCTGGAAAGGCGTTCCCACCCTCAATCTCTACTCAAAATCCTTAAAGACCCACTTTATATTCCGTCGATTCGTCTCCGAAACCCTCTCCCGCCGTTACGCCACCGCAATCGAACAAATCAGCTTGGAAATTGGGTACCCAAATGGCGATGAGGAGGAAATTGATGACAGTGATGATGATATCGACCTACCGGTCGGGGCCACCCGATATCGGAGGCTCTTCAGTTACGCGGCGTCCCACGGTGGAATCCAACGCTTGCGCCTCGTCCATTGTGGGTACAGAGGAGGGATCTGGAATCATTTCGTCCGAAGCGGCTCCCCTGCTGCTTTCGGAGTGCTTGCCACTCTGCATCTGGACGGCTGCAAGGCGTATTGTTTCCCCTCACTGAAATGGAGCCCCAGCGCCGTTCGGGTCGACCCGTTCGCGGATTTCCCCAACCTGAAGGATCTAACCCTAAAGAATTGCTCCTGGGCGATTGGTGGTGGCGACGGGGAGGAAGATGATGGTTATTACTCCATCTGCTTGAGAGTCTCTGGGATCCAGTTGCGGAATCTCAAGATTGAGCGCTTATACTCCTTGTCCAAGGTCGAAATATTTGCACCGAATCTCGAGTCATTCTACTATACGGGTCAGCTGAGGGGCCCGGAGTTCGCGGAGTTGCAGCATATGATTTGCCTTGACCTGGCCTGTATTCGAATCTCTGGGTATCATGATCTCGATATTCCGGAGAATCGGGATGATTCTGATTCTGATGGTAATGCTGAACTTGTTCCGGTGGATCTCGCGGCCCGGAGGTTCAAGAACTTGTTCCAAGGATTGCACAGTGCGAGAACACTTGAACTACATTTGAATACCTTCAAGGTAATCTGAATCCAAGTCAGTAGTCTGTATTAATGATCGTGTCATTGTGATGAATTGGCTGTCAAATGTTTTGAGTATTCGTGCGTATTTTGCTTTTGCTTTATTCTGTTGGCGATGTTGTTGTTGCTGTCTAGATACTTGAAAGGATTCAAGAATCGAAGGCATTCCAGACTTCTCCTTTTACTCGATTGAAGACCCTGATCATCAATGTAGAGAATAAGCTACAATCATTCGACATGCCTTATCGTATATCGCAATACTTTCTCGGGAATTCTACCAACAAAGAAGTGAAGTCTACCAAGTTTAAGGTGACATCCTCCTAACCCCAAGGTGAGTGTCTCTTTCCCATTTTTCAGGACTTGTAGAAGTATCGATTAGATCGATCGAAACTAACCGAGCACCATCACTCTCATGATGACCTGATGTTTGATGATGTTCATGTTAAAACATTGTATTTGTCTACCTTATACTGGTGTAGGCGACTCGGATATGGCGCAAAGCGCTACGCTACTGAATGACAACATATGGATGAAGGAGCAGATTAAGTTGGAGTGTCATATATGCCTTGAATCACTTGCCTTCCTATGGACCCTGCCTATGTATACAAGTTGGGAAACCGATGAGGAGCACAATGTAAGAAACATAGTGCACAACTGATACCTTGATCCTTCTTACTTGCTTATTCTGAGAGCATATACACCATTATCCAGAAAAGGTGTCCACTTGTTTGTGTAAAATGTCCATGACTTCAGTACTGGTTTGAAATACATTCGTAGGATTTCTTATAATGCAGTGAGTGTGCATATATGCATAGTTGGTGGTTTTTGCTGTCCCCTTCACAAAATCGGAGTTGGATATATGGAAATAAAGGGGAACTCATAGCCAATGAGAAGCACATGTCAATTTTCGACCTCCTCTTATGACTTGGTGGCGAAGTCCCGACTCGTCCAGACCCTCAATTAAAATAGTACAAGTAGGAGGAGGCTGTCTGCTGTTCATCCTAATTGAATTTCCAGTCGGAATCGACGCCACTGGCAATAACTCCGGCGAAAGAGGCGGTGCTGCGGTGCTAAAGTCAACCCTATGAACAAGATGACCCAAATAAAGCTGTAAAACATCTTCTCTTACGCGGTGGCGTTCTATCAAGTTTTCAAACTGAAACTTCTGTTTCTCCCACGGTAGCTAAATGCTGGAAGTATTGTACGAGTATATCCCAATCCTAAATACCTTACTGAATTTGTGAATTTATTACTACTAGCTTATAACATGGGTTTGTCGGCATAATCATATTTGATTATTTATATTTTTATGCTACATTTAATAATATCAAACCGTTTAATTTTATTGATAATCTTTCGATCGAGATGATACATACTAAAAATATATATAGGTTGAACATTTGGACAAATATCATTATCATTTAATAATATAAAATATAAAAATGTATCATTGATCCCATTTTTCATAATGATAATGAATTCTCCGGTAAAATGATATTGGTTAGTTGATTGTCGGGAAAGATAGAGTATAAAAGCTCACTGAAATTCCCACACGATTTATCAAAAAAAATTCTCACACGAACTATAGATAGTTTGAAACTAAATCTTAAACCTCGCAACCCTACATAAATGTTCAATGCTCTTCTTTTAGGAACAACATGTCACTAATCACAAAGAAATTGAAAGTTGTTGATTCAAGCCAACTATATACTAACAACTCAGCTAAGAGGGGACCATCAAAACTTGAGAGCAAACGCAATTATTAGGGTTACCTCCGATATACTAATACTCGATCAAAGTCATAAAGAACAAAATTAGACACTCCTTCTCTATCAGTTCCAGTGGTTGAATAAAGAATCGACCGACCTACTTCCATAAATCAATCAATGATTCCTCGTTTAAGATAGAAATAGGTTGCGATAGGTGCAAATATCATAAACCTAAAGATCCAACAACCACCACTCTCTATTGTACAATCAAAAAAATTATTCACTCTATCTTCAATCTGAAGAGGCGTATGTTTCAACCAAAAAGTCAATTTCCAATCCTCCTTCTGCAACTCCATTTATTGAACTCCATTCTATTTGTCGTGGATTGGTACAAGAGTTGAAATCTTCTACTTGCCCAGTTTAAATCTCCAACAATTAAATCGTACTGCAAAGAGATAACAGAAGATTGATTTTCAAAGGCAGCTTTGTACTGTGAAGTGAAAGAAGCGCAAACTACTGCATGATGAAGGGAATTTCGGAGGAAGTTAGAAAGAAATAAGAACAAAGATAATAAAAAATACTAAATTTAAATATAAATGAAAAATGCAAGGACACAACACGTAGTAATAGAATTAGTTTCTTCCATGTTGGCCAATTACCAATTTACCTTTAGTGAAAATTAAGGAGAGAGCAGTAATTTTAGAACTGAGAAAACTACATGAAACTCTGCTATGAAAATTGCAGTATCAAGCACCATAAAAATAAATACGGTAGACTTAGTGGTTTTTTATTCATGATGGAAAAGTCCTCCGATTTTCAGAGTGTCACTTTGTCTATGTTTTGTATTAAAAAAGATACAACAAATTCTTTAGTGTAATTGGTTGTGATTGTTGTCTTTGTTTGAAGAGACCCGGGTTCAAATCTTGATTTTGACATTTTTAATTTTATATAGAATAAATAAGTAATTGTAAAGATAAAAATGCTCTTCCTACTTTCACTCTCGAAATTTGAAATAGAGAAAAGTGGGTTAATTGCATGATTGGTCACTGAGATTACAAAAAACGTTCAAGTTTGGTCACTTGAAATATTTATATCCATTAGTGTTACTTCAGTTTACTGAAACCGTTCATGTTTGGTCACTCTCCGTCCAACTCCGTTAACTTTTGCTTACGTGGCGGTCAACTCTAAAGTTGACTGTTAAATGTGTGACGTGGCAATATAAAAATAATTTAATAAATAAAATTTAATTTTTTAAAATTTCCACCTCATTTCTAACTATTAAAAAAATTAATTATTAAAACTAATAACAATCAGCGAATCCTCTCTTCTCCACCGCTGCGTTTTAGATATAATTAACAGATTCACCTGAAGAATCTCAATGGCGGCCGCCACTCGAGTTCACTAAGTTATATATATCCGATTACGATGCTTTGTCTCCGATTGATTATAATCACCCTTTTTGCTCTTAGATTATGACAACTTTGTTGTAATTCTCATACTTAACGCAAACATTTTAGTCCATGAAATGGTATAAACATACACTTAGCGAAAAGGCATTAAGAAGATGCAAGAATGTCACTGAAAAATTAACCACGATAATTTAAGAAGTTAATTAAACACGCCAGCTCGAGATTTACCAGCGTCGGCCTGCTGCAGCTGCTCTGCTCCAGCTCCAGCTTCAGGGTCGTTCTTGGGTAGTAGCTTCTTCCGATGCATATCCGCCAGAGCATCTCAAGCCTCCTTCGCCGAGTTGATTTCCCGTATGTCGTGGAGCACGTCGTAGCCCAGCGAAATCTGAATCGTGTGCAGAGCCGCCGCATTCTTCCTCCGTCGCCCGGCGGCGTCGGTAGTAACAGTGGCAGGAAGTAAGTAATTTCAGGGGAGTCGATTAAATCCCAGAGATCTTGGGATATGAGGTAGTTTTTCAGGCAGGCGAGCCAGTTGTCGTAGGATTTTATGTCCCCTACGGCCTAGAGAACGTCCCTGGTCGGGATGATGAAGTGGGTTGCCATTTTTTTTTTTTTTTTTGTGTGTGTAAAGCTTTGAGAGAACAGAGCTGCAACGGGTTCGCCGTCGTGAAAACGACCCGTTCATCAATTCTGGGTCAACCAAGCCGGACCGCGACGGCGGGAGCTACCCTCGCTAGAACGAGAAGGTTGTCGTCGAGATGCCAATGCCGACCGATTTGGTGACATTGGAAGTCCGATCTGGAAACAGAGTGGTCGAAGCGGCGACCGGTGGAAACAGAGTGGTCGATGCGGCGACCGGCGGAGGTATTGATGGTTGTTTCCCCGCGGCAAGGATGAATGCGGGAGCGGAATTCGGCGGGTCGTCCATGTCTCCGGCGTGGATTGCGCCATCGTCGTGGGGTGTGCGGCCGATGGTGGAAATGAGGATTCGCGGTTTGTTATTGATTTTAATAATTAATTATTTTATTTTTTAGTAGTTAGAAATGAGGTGAAAAATTTTAAAAATTAAATTTTATTTATTAAATTATTTTTATATTGCCACGTCACACATTTAACAGTCAACTTTTAGAGTTGACCGCCACGTAAGCAAAAGTTAACGGAGTTGGACGGAGAGTGACCAAACGTGAACGGTTTCAGTAAACTTGAGTACCATAAATGGATTTAAATATTTCAAGTGACCAAACTTGAACGTTTTTTGTAATCTCAGTGACCAACCATGCAATTAACCCGAGAAAAGTAGACAAAATTCTACTATATATTATTGGAGGACTCCATTCTATTCGCCATGGATTGGTACAGGAGTTGAAATCTTCTACTTGCCCAGTTTAAATCTCCAACAATTAAATCGTACTGCAAAGAGATAACAGAAGATTGATTTTCAAAGGCAGCTTTGTACTGTGAAGTGAAAGGAGCGCAAACTACTGCACGATGAAGGGAATTTCAGAGGAAGTTGGAAAGAGATAAGAACAAAGATAAAAAGTACTAAATTTAAATATAAATGAAAAATGCAAGGACACAACACGTAGTAATAGAATTAGTTTCTTCCATGTTGGCCAATTACCAATTGACCTTTAGTGAAAATTAAGGAGAGAGCAGTAATTTTAGAACTGAGAAAACTACATGAAACTCTGCTATGAAAATTGCAGTATCAAGCACCATAAAAATAAATACGGTAGACTTAGTGGCTTTTTATTCATGATGGAAAAGTCCTCCGATTTTCAGAGTATCACTTTGTCTATGTTTTGTATTAAAAAAGATACAACAAATTCTTTAGTGTAATTGGTTGTGATTGTTGTCTTTGTTTGAAGAAACCTAGGTTCAAAACTTGATATTGACATTTTTAATTTTTATACAGAATAATTAATTAATTTTAAAGACAAAAATGTCCTTCCTACTTTCACTCTCATTGCAGGAAATTAGAAATAGAGAAAAGTAGACAAAACTCTACTATATATTATAGGAGGATTTGATGTTGGTGAATATTGAGTTAGTTTTTAGAGATTGAGATTAAGATTCATTTTAGGTATATGATATTATCCGATTGGATCGCTATATATTGGAGATTTATAATTAATTAAATATATCTCACAAATTTTTGGTCAGTTCTTACTTTTTGACAACTCATAAACCTCCATTCAATTCAAGCTTGACTTTCCAATTTTCTTGGGTCACTTTTGTCTCATTCAATTGTAGTTATTTTCAGAACGTAAATAAAAAACCAAACACTCTTATAGTGTCTTATTAGTTTATCGATGACAATAAATATAGATATCACCATATCCTTTCTTCTTATCCTTGCCTTAGATTAGGAACTAAACGAAGACTCTGATGACCGTGAGATGCAGAAAAGGAACCGAATCGCGCAGATCTAACTTTTTATGGAAAAGGGAAGTAGATAGATCTTATTACTTACTAGGATCAATCCCCGTCACTACGCTGTGGGAGATATAGTCGTGTTTAGTATTTGTAAAACAAGTATAGTCATAAAGGAAATAGTTAGAAATTACATAGGACAACACCAACATCTTTGAAAGGATCATAAACAGCCCCCACGCACCAGAATAATTCTAATAAATCTGGACACAGGATATGCTGGAAAAGTTGACAGAAACCTCAAACTCGGTGTAGAAGACCATATAAGTGCAAAAGATTACCAAAAGAACACATGTAAATAAGGTTTTTTTTTTTCTTTTTTTGTTTACATTAATTAGGAGGATCGATTATCTTTGAACAAAGAAGCAAAGAGAAACAAAGCAAGGTAGTATGCGTAGAATGAAATGTGGAAGATTACCTCGATGACTATTTTACACACAATTAGTTCAAGCTAGGTTACAGAGGCAATATTGAAACTTCACAAACCTAGAATCTCAGTTGGGCATTGGCTTGGAAACCAAATTTAAGATTGCTTTTGTTGCTTTGAAGAAGCCCTGAAAGTATAATGCACATAATGAAACAGCAAGTTCAAAAACCCCAGGCTTTGATCACCCAGTATCTTCATTATCAAGGGAAGCAAGGGTTTTAACTGGGAGAAACCTTGCACACCACAATGAGTAGGAAGACTATAAACAACCGTATGAATTTGTACGATGTTGTACGAAACAAAGCTCGAAAACAGTTATATGCAGCCAACCACGACAGAAACAATTCTAAGCTTGCATTTACATGCAAGAAAAGCAAGTTAAAATGAAGAATACCAGAAAATCTAAGCTAACTTGCACTATGTATCTCCGCTAAGTGAAAGCAAAAGGAGACACCAACTCTAGTGCTAACTTGCAATATGTATCTCCGGCGAGTACCTCCATTAAGAAGTCTCTCATTCCTTGAACTCCAAGCGTCTTGACCTAATCCTAGTGCTGCACATCAACCCTGCCTCTGTAGGACGTGACGAACCAACCGCACCTACAAGGCAAACGGAAATCCCATTTAATGGCCTCCTCCAAAAAGAGGGGGAAATGGGGGACAAGATGGATCACGACTGCTTTAAAAGCGCACCTGCAAAACTTTTACTTTGGCCTTGAGAGTATGCTCGGCTTTCTAATTCCTTGAGTAGAGGGGTTTTGGCTTTTGCTTTGGATTTAGGCCTATAAATCTTGCATCCCCTGCGCTGCCGTCTCTTTACCTTACTGCTGCTTGGTTCCTCCTTCATGATGACTGCCGGAGGTTCCTGTGCATTGTTCTGCACAACGACCACAAACAAATAGAAGCAATGACCACTGTCTATAACCTCCCTCCCTAGCACGAAAACCCAAAAAGGTGGCAGGGTACTTTCACAAGCCACATGATATCAAAATGCAGAAACCATAAAGCCTTATATGATGGATTGTATCTTTTGTGTATGAAACATGTGACGTCGACCACGAATAAACTACAGTAAGACCAAAACAATGTAAACAGGTTGACACAAACCTCATTATGCTTATCACAAGAATCGACTAGGTGTTCTTCTGGAGCACTGCTTCGGATCGTTGGGTGTCCGGTCATCTCATGGCCATCCATTCGGTCTGTAAGAGAAACTGCAATCTCCCTGCTAGGCTTGTCCAAGTTTCCTGCGCTTGAAATGTTTAAAGGCTTGATCTGCAATCTCTCACTCAACAAACTAACTAGTTTATCCCGATCAAGGCCTTCATTCTCCTGAGACAGCAACTCAGTCAACTCATCCAAGAGTTTATAAACCCTGCCCTCGGCCTTTGCCACTGCACCTGCTTGGAGATCACAACTAATTCTGTGAGTTAAAATGTTCAAACAAGAAGGAACAGCAAGAAAGTAAATTGCAGCATCGGGGCTCGTCGAAACCATGGAGTTGTAGATTTCGTTTCTAGATTAACTTCTGGAAATAGTGAACAACCAGAGAACATAGTGGAATAAATCATCTAACTAGCTGATTCTTCACAGAATACGATATACCACATGTGCAAGTAAGCATACATGTACATACATAGAGCGACATAATTTTCCAGCAGAGCATAATGTTCCCCACTCAACATAAACATACCAGATAGTCCTGTTTCATCTTCAGGGTCGTCATGTTGTTCATTTTGTGCAGGTGTAACACCATCAAGCATCTCCCTATCTTGCAGTATAACATTTGAATCAGCCGCCACTAGTTGTGAGCCGCAAGGAGATGAATCTCTCATCTTGCCAATGTCCAACGTTGGTTCCAAACCAACACTAGACTGACTGTCAACATCCAACACAGACGCAGTGACTCAACTTGCAAAACAAAAAAAAAAAGTTCGCTAATTGAAAGTACCCAAAGCAAGTTGAACTTTGCAGTCACCTGGGATTCGGAGGCAAAGTAAACGGAACTTTCACAGGCACTACAGCAGACGACTCTTGAAACCCAACAAGTCAATTCGAACAGAGTACGGTAAATAATTGTTTGTGAAGAGAAATACGTATGTATAGCAGCAGCCCGCACAAAGTTAATCAGTACCTGTGCGTCTTCGCTTCGTCTTAGGCGTATAATACTTGGTTCTGCGTCCCTTACGCTTCCCCGTGCTGGGTTCCTTCATTGGGTTCTGCCTCGAATTTGGGCGGAGATCGAGTAGCTTATTGCGACGGTCGAGGTCGGATGAGGATCAATTTTCCGGCAAATGAAGATGAGAATTGGTTGGACAAAGAACTTGAGAAGAGAATGAGAAATTGGGGAAGAAGAAGAAGCAGAAGAATAGAGGAGGAAGGAAGATTGTAATTCTGTTATTCGATAATCCCTTTTCCCACTACAGCAACGTCCTCTTATATAGGACCAACCCAAACCTTATTGGGATCGGCGTATATATGGCCCACCACACTGACGCCAACGGCTTCCCTGCCTACGTCATCCAGCAGGACAAATAGGGACCACTAGGAAATTGGAGGACGGAGCAGCCAACGACCCAGATCTGGGGCACACGGAACGGACGGTCCGGATTAGCTTCAAGTGTGAGTTAGTGGATGGCAACAAAACGAGATTTTTCCAAAAATAGCACTGTTTAAAAAAAAAAAAAAAATAGCACCCAACTCCGAAAAATTCCAAAACTAGCACCATTTTGTAAAACCGCCATCCGGAGGTGCGTTTTTCGATGAAAACGTCACCCGAGGGCGCGTTTTTCGATGAAAACCGCACTGGTAGGGAACGGTTTTGCAGACCGCACCCCCAGGGTGCGTTATGCCTTTTTTTTTTTTTTGAAAAATCCTAACTTAGGTGGAAACTTCAAACGAACGTATCTTTATGTTCGGGTATCCGATCGTCGCGATTTTTTTTTTGATTCCGCATAACTTTTTGAGATCTTGCAAGCCGAAGACTGCCAAAGGTGGTTTGGTCTCGCCTTCGTCCCAAAAAATGTGGTTTGCTACCCTGAACGAACTTTTTTCCGATTTCGTCAAACTTTGGACAACCATAACTTTGTGCTCCAAAATCCAAACGGCATGAATTTTTTTTATTTCGCATAAATTTTTAAGGAATACAACTTTTATCATAGACATAATTTCAAAATGTACGTGGATTGCTGAGAAGGGAAGATAAGCTATTCCCAAAATCCTGTATATCCAAAAATAATTCCTGTTTTGAAAATACATTCCTAGTAAAAATTGTAGTCCTTAAAAAGTTAAGCGAAATAAAAAAAAATGTCGTTTGGATTTGGAGCACAAAGTTACGGTTGTCCAAAGTTTGACGAAATCGGAAAAAAGCTCGTTCGGGGTAGCAAACGACATTTTTTGGTACGAAGGCGACACCAAACCACCTTTGGCAGTCTTCGGCTTGCAAGATCTCAAAAATTTATGCGGAATAAAAAAAAAAAGCGCGACGATCGGATACCCGAACATAAAGATACGTTCGCTTGAAGTTTCCACCTAAGTTAGGATTTTTCAAAAAAAAAAAAAAGCCAGAACGCACCCTGCGGGTGCGGTTTGTAACCAAAACGCACCCTGGGGGTGCGGTCTGCAAAACCGCTCCCTACCAGTGCGGTTTTCATCAAAAAACGCGCCCTCGGGTGGCGTTTTCATCGAAAAACGCACCTCCGGGTGGCGGTTTTACAAAAATGGTGCTATTTTTCGGAGTTGGGTGCTATTTTTGGGGGAAAAAATTAAACAGTGCTATTTTTGGAAAAATCTCCAACAAAACCCGAACTCCACGAGTATTCACCCGACCCAATCCGGTCAACGCAGGTAAAATTCGTGTTGACGGGTTTTGGGCCGGGTTCGGGTTTAAACCCGCTATACTATTCATCAGGTCGGGTTGGGTTTGGGTTTAGGTAAACCCGACCCATGGGTACCCGCCTACACACATATAATTACTTTCCCGGTATATTTAATATTCTAAATAATATATATTCCTTAAATAATTAATATTCTTTATGTTTGTGGAGACATGTATAATTTGTTCTTTCTAATTGTTTAGAATGAAGTTGATATTATGAAGTGGAGAGTGAAGAAACTTAGTTGACGAGGAAGAAGCTTTCAATTAATCTTGTCTATAAATGTTTATCTTTAATTTTGAACAATTTGTATTGATCATTTGCGGTTTGCTTGTATGCTCTAGATTGGTGTTTTTTTGTATGATTAATTTGTATGAGGAAATTAATGTTAAACTTTTATTTTGAAAGAAACTTGTTATTGTAAATTTTTTACCACAAAAACCCACGGGTACCCATGAATCCGCGGATACCCAGCGTGTTGGGTTGGGTTTGAGTTTTTCAAACCCTACGGGTTTTACCGCGGATTTTTTTGGCAGATAAACCCATGAATTTGGTTTTGACAAAACCAGCCCCCAACCCAACCCATTGCCATCCCTAGGTGAGTCCGATCGACTTAAAAGTCTGTCTGCTGTCTTTGTCTTGTCTCCCCACTCGTCTGAGAAAGGGCACGTGACCCATTGAGTCGGCTTGTTTTTTTTTTTTTTTGCCAAAGGTATCCCACAAGAGATGGGAAACAGCTAGATACGAAAAATAAGTACAAAACCTTTACAGGTCAAATTACAAAAGACAAATAAGGAAGAAGCGTCGGAAGATCCAACGACAAGAGGGCTCTTTTTGCCACGATATGGGCAGCCCTTGGTACCTTAAGGACATGGGCAATATCATGATTTATTCTCTTAAAAGTACCAAAATCATGAATTAACCACGCTGAAAATTGAAGCAGAGAAGCAGACCCTTGCCGATTCTGAAAATCGAAGCATAGACATTGTTACCCTTGCCCGTAAACAAAAACCCAAAACTATAGGAGTCTGAGATCCCTGAAAAACAACAAACAAAGCCCAGGCCTGCTGCATTCCAGGCTGAAAATTGAAGCAGGAAAGCAAATCCATGTATCATGAAGATTGACACTCCCAATGAGTATCTTTACCTTCAGAGAGTTAGGATAAGAGCAAAAGAAAGCCAGGCCGACACGTGTCAGGGAACTGTAACCACGTCATGCATACCGGCAGCTGGCGGAGAGATGCGCTCGCTCCCTCGCCGATGCAGGAGACGACAGCAACGCGCTGAAGGGGATGCACCCATCTGAAGCACACGCCGCCACTAGTGCTTTCTGCTCCATCATGACCAAACAGTACAACGGAGAGCAGATACATTGCCGGAGAACCGCGATAATAGATGATGCACGATGGTCCGGTGTTTCCATCGTCAAGGCAGAGAACTGCCAAGTCCAGTCACGCCAACAGGAAGCAGGTTATGGCCACATGGAGACTGTCGAACGGCCGGGTTGGACACGTTGGTGGAGATAACGACGTTGATTGCGAGCTCGCCAGAGGGAGATGGGGTGGGAAGGACAGATGCGCCAGGTGTTGTGCTGCTTAGAATCTTCTTACTTTTGCGAGGACGGGAACGGCGCCAGGGATTCGATGCCGGAGTAGTTGCAGGGCTTGCAGTAGACGACGTCCTGGACGGCGACGAGAAGCATCTCGAAGGGGTAGCGACGCGGACGGCGGGCGATTGCCGGGGAAGGGGCGAAGAAGGGGTCCAAAGTTTTTTGAGCTTGAGGTTTCTGGTGGCGTAAATCTGCTGGAGAACAGGGGAATCGTGGGCGACGTCGAGGTTCAAGCGGCCGGCGAGCTCGACACTTTTTTTGCCTTGGGCTCTGTTTTCTCGGATTTCAACTATTTCGGTTTGTTAGCCTATCGGTTCCAAATATTTCAAACTGAAAATGAATAGTAGAATTTGTGATAATTATTAAATCCAAAATTTAATTGTTTTTAACCAAATCCAAAATTTGAATTTAAGCCTAAAATTCAAATTTTGGAAAGATGGGCTAAATAAGTTATAACTTTCTCTGATTTAATCCATCCGACTAAATTGACGAGCAAGTCCGTCTCCGTCTCTCTCTACCCCTGTCTCTCTCCATCTCAGGTAGATCTTCCTCTGCTCCGCCTCCGCCGTCTCTTAACTGGTTGTTGGTCCGACGAGAAGACTGTCGGTGCCACGCAATGCAATCAAAAGCGCGATTCTACCTAGAAGCGGAAAGGGGGTAAAATCGTAAAACGTAGAATTAAAGCGTAAAAGTGTAAGTTTTTGACGCATACTGTAAAAGAACTAAAAATATGTTAAGTACGACATATACTATGAAAAATATGAGTGCAAAAAATTTAGATAAGTTAATAAATACTTGCAATTCATGTCTAAAGTAGAGCAACTTATAGTCTCTTAATAATAAGTTCATAAACATAAATCTTATCAAGAAGCCACCTTCCCCTCCATGCTAATGAATTTTAGAAGAGCCTAGACTGTGAATCAGAATACTTTATTGAAGTTCAGAATGCATCAAAGTATCTGGTATGTATCTTTTAATCTTAAACATCGGTGATTTATTTTTAAAATATACTTTTATAATTACTTTCATGAAAAGAATACCCATTCAGTGAAGTAAAAGCGTAAAAACGCACAGCGTTTTAGTGAACTAGAAGCGTAAAACCGTAAGTTTTTAAGTTTTAAAGCGCAATTTAGTCTGATTTTATACACTAAAGTTTTTACATAGAAACGAAAGCGTTTTGGTGACCTAGAAGCGTAAAACCGTAAATTTTTAAATTTTAAAGCGCGATTTTGACTACATTGATGCCACGTTTGTTCTGGTCTCCAGCCAGCAAATGTATCCATCTCGAAGCTTCAAGTAAATCATCCCCAAAACCAACCTTATGTAGCGCGCGAGATATTGTTTGTCGTTATTGTGTTGAATGCTTACAGAAACTTCTATTTTTCGTTTCTGTGTTCTCAGTCTATATGTGGGTTATGATTTGGTTGTCGGTAAAACATAAGCTTTGGCTGGGTGAAAGCCTTAATATTAATTCAAGCTTTGTGTAATATGATTTCAGCAATTGTGGAATTCGTTGATGTTTCATATTCTGTAAGTGGTCTCCCCTGTGGCCCTTGTTGGCTGAATGTGTGAAAGATTTAATAGCACCCCTTTCCACCAGTGAGTTTGACCAATCCGATTGATGCAATATGTTTTTTTTAGTTATTGTTATTGTGAAATTCAAACTTAATAGACAACATAGTGGAAATGTGATTGTCGTGCATACATTTTAGAGATGGTAGTATTTGTGTTGTTGTATTTTTATATTGGTGAAAGTGTACCAACTTTTATGAAGACCAAATATTTTGTAAATTAACTATATGTCCATTACTTAGTTGCAGGACGGATCGGGTCCTCAAAGCAGTTTTGAATTGCGAAGAAGAGTAAATGTTGGCAGTGACTTTCGGTGGAAGAGATAACTGGAGCATAGCTAGGATAACCAGTTGGACCATTAGAGATAGTTGTCTTAGGTAATTAACTTCTTTTTATGTTTGTGGCATATTGAATGTATAACTAGATAATGTTATAAACCTTTTACTTGTAAGTGTTCCGGTTATGTAATGTCGTAATAATGACTGAGAACAGAGAACGGGAAATGCAAATGCATTGCCAAGACGTTGTATACATTAGTTTTTGATTCATTAGTGACTTTACCTGAAATTGTGTATAAAAAGAATGGTTGTATACTAGTTACAAAGACCAATTGCATAGTTCATATTCTCAGCGAGTAGGACGCGTATTCTGTGGTCTATTTTCCTTCATTATCCATTTGGACAAGTGTATATTAATGTATTACGAAATCTTATTTTGAGAAACTTGATCCAGAAAGTATTATCCATCATCCAGGTCCTGAACTGATAATGATTGTTACCAGAAAAACTAAAAGTCTGATAAATATTGAATGTGCTTCAAAAGGATTACTCAGAGTATTGTCCTTTCCCGTTTCTGTTCCAAAGGAGTACATCATGAGGTTAATATTGTGAAGATGCACAGAGTCAATGGGGAACCTAGTCTCATAAGAATCCACCGCCAAGTAATCATTCTTTGGTGATTCAATGTGATAGGTCGTTCATTAGCGACTCCCAGCCGGCGGCTTATGGTATTGTGTTTGTTAACTACCATGTACAAGTGTGTGATGGGCGAGCTGGGCATCTTTTTTATTCTACCCCGATTGAAGCGCAAACTAAGTCTCTTATAAAAGGAGTGAAATTAGCACAAGAATATGGATCCGAGTGTATGGTACAATCCGACTGGCAGGTTCTAGTGAAAGCTTTGAATCGTCATCAATCAAGATGGCCATGGAGGTGCGCAGCCTTGATCGAATTGATTGTTGCTATTCGCAGGACTAACCCTTCCATTATATTCATGAAGTACCTAGGGCACTCAACGTAAGACCATATTGGGTTCCACGATCAAAAGTGAGAGCATCGCTTCTAGATGATTGGATTGATATTTTTATCTCATTTTTTATCTTCTCTAAGAATGTAACCGAGTTATCCATTTTCTTTCTATTGGTGGAATAAAAGTTGTTACTCATTGTAAAAAAAAAGTTTAGGGCCTAGTCGCTCTCATATTTGCAATGATGGTTTGGATATTCTACTATCGTCACCACCTCCCTCCATATACAGTGATCCCCTGCTTAGAAGGAGAGAAAAAGGGAGGGAAGAGAAAAGATGGCTGGAAAATGGGTTCCCAATGTATTTTTACTACCTTTTTTTTACAAAAGATAATCATATATTGATTCCAAAAAAAAAGTTACATCCTGGAATTCAGCCAGGCCTGATAGTTAAAGACACGACTCATGATCGGGTACAAAGAGAGGGCTTTCCTAGCCACCTGATGGGCTACCCTATTACTACTCCGACCTACAAATCGAACCCTGAATCCATGATGGATGCGAAAATAGTGCAAGATCTCCTCCAGAACAGCACCCACCCGAATGTCTCTGGCATCACTTTGATTGATTTTATCAATGATCACCTTAGCATCCCCTTCAAATTGGACATTGGTGAAGTTATTCGCCAGACACCATATAACCGCCTCCCTGAGGACAAGCAACTCCACGGTCATCGGATCCTCCAAAAGATGAAACTGAACACCCTTAACCATTAGTACCACCCTAGTCGGGGATAACAGAACAATTCCGCCAGCCGAATGCGAACCAGGCCGAACTGCACCATCCCACATACAAACGACCCCCCAGCCCCTTCCAACCCCAAATCTTCCCTCAAAGGGACCGAAGGTTGAAGAGCCTTATCCACTGGAAGTCGAACCCATTCCTCATATTGCTCATGAAACTAGCGCATCAAAGCAGGAAACCCAAACTGTTTGCCTTCAAAGACCACCCAGTTACGAGACCGCCAAATCCGCCAGAGGACCGCCGCCACCGCCATAAACAGTTGGGGCTGGTGGACCAAAGGCATCAGCTTCTTGAGAAACAATGGGAATGTATGCCGAGGCAACCCCTCCCCTACGTACTCCAGCCCTGAGTAATCCCAAAGAGCCCGCGCCACCGGGAAGTAGAGAAATAGGTGTTCCGTCGTTTTCGGACTTTCCCAACAAACCGGAAATCGAGGGAGAACGGGCACTCGTTTGCTAATAAGAGCCTCAGTAGTTGGTAGGGTCCGATTGAGAATCTGCCAGACAAAAACTTTCAGCTTAGGGGGGATATTTGCTTCCAACAAACGGATCCAACTAGCCTTATCCATCCAGCTGACCGTGGCCTTCCAACACCCACTCCTCTTATCCAAAGCCACTGCCAAATGGTATGCAGATTTGACCGAGAACAACCCATCAGCCGTATCATGCCAAATTAACCTGTCCTCCACATTCTGACGAGGAAAAGGAATCGCTTTGATGGCCCGACAAGTTGAAGGATCAAACCACTGGCTCAGATTTTGATCATCCCAACGCCCCTCCCCCTGGCAAATGACCTCAGCCACAGGGAGATCCCCCCCCCCTCCCACCGAAATGATCATAGGATTATAACTCGGGGGATCGAGCTGGAATTTCGGGATCCAGTTGGAATGCAACAAAGAAGCAGATTGCCCATTACCAATTTGTCATCTTAATCCCTTTTCTAATAGCTGACGACCTAACAGAATACTCTGCCAACCCCAAGAAGGGCGAGAGCGGGCCGTAGCTTTCAAAAACGTCCCATTAGGGAAATACTTGCCCTTATAGACCTGGGCGAGCAGGGATTGCGGTTCAGTAAGGATGCGCCAGCCAATTTTGGCTAGGAGCGCTTGATTGAACTGCTCAAACTGCCAAAACCCCATCCCTCCATCATGCTTGCTTCTGCACATATTCCGCCAGGACATCCACCGAATCCGATGATGACCCTCAGCATCTCCCCACCAGAAATGCGCCACATGCTTATCCAGAAGACGACAAAGGGAGACCGGAAGTTTGAAACAAGACATAACATGCAGAGGCAAAGCCAAGGCAATTGATTTGATCAGCGTTTCCTTAGCCGCCCAAGATAACGTCCTCTGCTTCCACCCCTGGAGGCGCTCTAACAACTTTTCCTCCAAGAACCGGAAAGTCGCCGTTTTAGATCGAGCAATCAGTGTAGGCAAGCCCAGATATTTGTCATGGACACCCACCATCCCCACCCCCAGAATTGCCGCTAGGAACTCCTGGTTTTCCCGCACAATATTTTTACTGAAACACACCGCCGACTTAGCCAAGTTCACCTTCTAGCCACTCAGTTCCTCATACTCATTCATGACTAGGCATGGCAAGTTTACCCATACCCATGGGTTTTTAATTATCCAACCCAGTTGGGTTGGGTTTGAAATCCAATTCAAATGTAAATGGGTTAAGTCAAATAGGTCAATACCCATACCCATTTTGTTGGATCCACTTGGGTTTTACCCATGGATTTGGGTTTCAAAATCCAAACCCAAATAATTAAAAATGAAAAATGAAAATGAAAAAACCCAGCCTCACTCACTCGTCAATCGTCATCATCCCATTTTCCAGGTCTCACTCACTCGGCAATCAACATTGTCGTTTCCCTCAACCCTCCGCCGGCGGCGACAATGTTGATGACCAAAACCCAAGAGTCGGAGACGGCGATCGGAGAGCGGACCTGAAGCTGGCCTCTCTTGCCTCAAGAATCGGACACGGAAATCAGTCACCAGTCACCACCACGCTAGGCGCCACGTTTCAGATTTCGCCGGGAGATTGAAGATCCTGGTTGCCCCGCCCATTTGCCTGCTCCGCCTCATCAATACATTCGAGAATCGTCGAGTCCGCCTCGCCGATACAGCCAACAAATCCACGGTTACCGGATTCGCTAGTCGCTACTCATCACGAGAGATATAGACAACCAGAAACCCACTCCGGCAAGCGCCCGACGTCTTGAGTGTTCTCTTCTCCAATCGACCCGAGACCAACCAGCTTCAGGTATGCTTCATCTTCCACTAAGTGAACTGGGTCTTACTAAACAGAGGAACATGAATTTCAGATGCTGTAAACTGGGTCTTATTAATCGAACGTCGGTTAGTTTTAATCATACTAGTACCACTAAGATTACACACAGGGAAGCTGTGGAATGATCATACTAGTACGACTATAGCACATAATATCGGACCAAGGTGCTACCTCACTAGGGTCCTTAGTGGTCAACTTGGTCTGGGTGGGAACTGCAATACTCCATCATTTGCTTTATCAGTATTCCATGATTCCCCATCTGCTAAGTTTAAGTAAAACAGTTATTGCTTGCTATCCTACTGTCATGGTTTCTCTCTAAGCTTATGTTTGATGCAGTCTTAAATTGACTGATGTCATAAAAGTTTGACATTTCCTGCGAATTCATAGTATGCTGGTATGAGGATTGCTTTTGATTGGTAGTTCCTGAGGTTTCTAGTTGATTTAGTTTTAGTTTAGTAAAGAAACACTCATGATTCTTAATAGACACTCTGAATACGTGAATTGTTTGAGAATTGTAAATTTCTTCTGCTTCATTCCCATAGCTTTTCTAGACCTTGCCTACTGCTTCTCATTGGACACATAGCAACCCAATACCAACTAAGTACTAACAGCAACACATACAGATTCATAGTGTTCTTTGATGCTATCTGAATGTGAATGTTTGAATGATTGCT
Source organism: Linum tenue (assembly GCA_946122785.1). NCBI lineage: Eukaryota > Viridiplantae > Streptophyta > Magnoliopsida > Malpighiales > Linaceae > Linum > Linum tenue. The sequence continues at coordinate 49,423,161 of CAMGYJ010000005.1, read as the reverse complement.
TGTTGTTGTTTGCTTCGTCCATTCCAGTTTGAACCAGCTCTCAGATTTGCTTATTGTGGTTTCTTCTCTGTGATTGGTTTCTTGTTGGTTCTGTTTCCGGCCTGTGGAGTTTGGTGGGGCTATTGGGTTTTGCTGGGGTTTTAGATTTGAGTCTTATGGATGAATGTATATATCCATGTTGCTGTTATGAAGTCTTGAGTATGTTTTGCTTTGGTGGGATGAAGTCTTAGTTTCCTTCCTACTGTCCATTGTTCTATTCAAATCTTATAAGTATAGCTTGCTTGCAACAAAAGGTTCACGTCACTAAATCTGAATTAGATACTCTGGCAGTCCATTACACCAAACAAAGGAGAGAATTGAGATGCAATCCACTACACCAGTTCATTAGATTAGTAACTGTTATTCATTATTTTGCAGGTGTATCTGTTCTTTCAGTAGTGTGTGTAATACCCTTCCCTTGTAAACCAACTTCCTGCAAAAACTTCTTGGCATGCGATGTTGATCAACTTGATCACTTGCTCTCTGAATACAAAAATCACAGACGGAAGAAACCAAAAGCACAGTCTCTTATTCTATCTCTCGCTATCAAACCTCAAGCTCACATATGTATTGGAGGACTACTTGAATCGTAAATCTTTTTGAAGTAGCCATCCCTCATGGCCAAGCTGTAGCATGGAAGCTTTGAGGACTTTCCAAACTCTGCCATCACCAATCGTGGCAGCCATGTGTGGGGGAAAGACAGCAGACAGCAAAATCACACTTGGCTTCAACCCAGCTCCAGCTCGCTCCACTAAGCAAACTCCGACTTGTGCATAAAAGTTCTCGACCTTTACTGTTCTAGGTGCAGTACCCAGGTCTTACTTTCTTCTCCATTTGTTTCGTTCTGTTTGATTGAAGGGTCGTTGCCAATTGGGTTAGTTGAAGCTTTGCTCTTCTCGATTGGGTCGAATCTGTGCTAAAATTTCGTTCCGGTCAGTGGGTTTTGCGGTTTTGATCGAAGAATTTACTGGGTTCTTTAGTTTTGGGAGAATCAGGGACTTTTTCGGAGTCGTTTGTTGCATTTCATTTTGAATGGGGATCGTTCATTTGATGTCTGTTTTCAAAGAGAAGGAGCTGAGTTTTGTTTTTTTTCTAATGATTTAAGGTAAGCCGCCATTTCACTCACCCAGTTCTGCACTAGGGCGTCATCGCCGAGAACAAGAAGGTATTCTCTTCTTCTAATCGGGTGGAAATCATCCCAGATCCGAGATCCCAGTTCCCAGATCGATGCTAAGATCCTAGAACCCAGATCGATTGACCGGCCGGAGGACGACGACGGGACGATTTTGACTCTTCCCCGATAGCATCCCCGCCGGAGCCTCGCCGCCGGGTAACATCCCCACCACCCACCAGCTTTTCCCGGAGAGCACCGGCGTCCGGCGTCATCATCCTCGCCTGTCGGTCGGAAGAGGAGGCACCTGTGTCCGGCACCGTCGAAGCAGTCGACGAAGAGCTGGAACACGCTGGTCGCTGTAGCATAAGTTACATTTTAGTACCTGAATTTATTAAGAAGATACAGATAGGTCCATCATCATGTGTGGAAAATTATATTTTAATACATTAAAAATTATGCTTTATATTTTAATACCTAATAAATAAAATATTTACATACATGTCCAAAGAAATGGGTACCCAAGCCCAATCCATACCCAAAAATAAAATCCAAACCCAACTCCACCTACCCAAACACTATCCAAATCCATATAGAATAAATCCATACCCAACCCATATAGATGGGTATAATTGGGTTTGGGCAAAAATACCCATGGGTGGGTAAATTGCCATCCCTATTCAGGACCACCATCAAATTCTCACATTCCTGAAGGGTGCCTCGTATAAATAAGTATGAATCATCCGCAAAAAAATAAGTGCGAGATCCTAGGGGCCCAAGGAGCCACCTTTACACCCTCAAGTCTCTTTTCAGTAATAGCCTTTCGAAGCATGGCCGAAAAACCTTCCGTACAAAGCACAAAGAGGAGAGGGAAAAGGGGATCGCCTTGTCGCAACCCCCTGGAAGGGGAAAAGAAGCCCCAAGGAGTCTCATTCATAAGGACTGAGAACGATGCTGACCTGAGACACTCATGAATCCATCCTTGCCGGACGGAATTAAAGCCCATCTTGTCTAGAACAGCGAGAAGAAAGGGTCATTCGACCCTATCATAGGCCTTTTCCATGTCAACCTTTAGGGCCATGTACCCTTTCTTACCTCGCGTTTTAATTTTCAAGTAGTGCATTAACTCATGCCCAAGGAGAACATTATCCACATTCAGAGATGACTTGAGGCAGAATGCAGGCCATTCTCTCCGCCATAATTTTAGTAATAACTTTATAAACAAACTGACATAAACTGATTGGCCGTAATTGCCTCATTGTTTCCACACTATCCACCTTTGGGATCAAAGTGAGCCAGGTATGGTTGAAACTGCGCAGGATCCTACTCGAGGCAAAGAAGGAACAGACTGCATCGATAACCGAGCTACCCACAACATCCCAAAAGGCCTTGAAAAACTTCACAGTAAACCCATCCGATCCAAGAGCTTGTTTAGACCCCATAGCAAAAACCGTCTTCCGCACCTCATCGGGGAGAACCGCATCCGTTAGGGAGTCATTCATAGCTTGGGT